>JAWZYV010017968.1:1200000-1796361 GCA_038373885.1 Cheiracanthium punctorium
TTGTAAATAGGAACTTATTTCTCCAATGAAAAGAAAAATTGTTCAAATCCCAGCTTCTAAAATGTTGAGAAAAGCATTTAATGGGTATAGAGGAAAAGAACAACAGTCAAAGAGTCCTTGAGAATCTGACGGAGGAGGTCTTCGGAAGCAATCCTTTTAAAGAAGTCACTGGAATCGCAATGAGAGTGCCGCAGATCAGCCTGTTCATTGTTCTGAATGCCAGTGTGACTGAGAACCGAACTCAGGAGAGGTGAATGTAAAAACTAAAGAATTTTACAACCAGCTGGTTTTATATGAAAAGGATCGCCATGAAGGACTTGTGGTTCACATATCAGAGCATTAAGAATACCCATAGGCTGTCAAGGAAAAGAATTAAATGATCAGCATTTGGTCGAATTTGTTCTCTAGAAAAAAGTTGAGTTGCTGTCATTTATCCCTTTGGAACAACCGTTTAGTATATTCAGGTTTTAATACGCTTTGATAGTGTTATCCCAAGACTTCGCAGACAAGTCCATTGTGGCAAGTTGCCAGGTTTCCTTTCTACGGGATTCGGAAATGGAAAATTGAAAGATTCCCGGCTTCATCTATGTTATGGTATTCTGAAAGAGATATTGATGTCACTACGAGTGCGTAAACTTGAGAGACGGAGAAAAGGTTCCCAGCTTATTATGTTTTTGGGCGACATGCAAGAGCAGAGGAATGAGTTTATGCAGAATGAATGAAGGTGTCGCTTGCGAGAGCGTGGCACGAGGTGTAGAGTAGAGAGCAAGAAACGGTGAGAGAGCAGGAATCTTATTCCTTGTAAAGAAGTGAGAGACGCTCAAACTTAATCCTTTGGTTTATCGAAGTAATAGCGGAAGAGGAGTCCATTTAGGCAAACTCATCATTCAGAGCTGACACAGGATTTTCCCTTACTTAGATATGGTAAAGTCAATACACTCATACTATAAACTTTCTTCCTTGATTGTGTTTATACAGTAGATTTCTCCTATAACACGGTCGGTACGTTCCGTGTTATATGAATCCGTGTTGTACGAGTCACAAACGCATGAACAGCAACAGCAATGTTAACAGTTAATACAGAAACAGCTGACTCATTCTTTCGCCGTGTTGTACGAGTCTTTTTTACCTTATTATAGGGAAAATATAGCAATTTTTCACCGTGTTATACGAATCCGTCTTATATAAACTCGTGCTATGGGGGGGGGTCTACTGTAATTTAACACCTTCTCTACCCCCACAGGAAATTAAACTGATTATAAGTATACCAAACTTAAGACGCCGTGCGTCCAAGAATATTTTTTTAAGAACTTATCATAAAGTGCCACCTACAAACATAAAGTCATTGCTGGTGATCACTGGTGATACAGACGAGACATAAAGAAAAATTTTTGAGATCCATCGGTGATGCTAATGGCAGTGGACTTGTTAAAATACCCTAACTAATCGTATTCACCCAGAATATAACTGTCCAAAAGAGATTTGCTACCTATTATGCTTATTAATTTTTCTCGTACTTTTTACTGTTTTATTACTTCGAATTATAAATTGATTTATTTATATTTAAGGTTAAAAATAAAAATTTCATGTAGATACATACATCAAATGCCATAAAATTTAGCAAAAATCATATTGTGAGCTAAAAATCAGTGAACATTTCTTTCGTGTAAGCTAATGTGGTCAATCTTCTTCTTCTTCGAAGGCGAAGGCATAGAAACTGGTGAGATCTTGTTCGTACTTTCATTTGCTGAAAATGAAAGTATGAACAAGAAACTAAATTTTCATTTACTCTATATGAAATTCCCAAAATTCGAGTCATGCACTCAACGAAATCCGAAATATTTAACGACAAGATCCTTATTTCAGACGTAATAGAGTTTAAATGGCTGTCTAGAACAATTGCAGAGATCTTTACAGGCATATAAATGCTTTGAGAATCATTTGACAAGCAGTAAGTAATAGGAATTCGCAATTTATTATTATATTGATCACAAATTTATATATATTTATATTTCCATCTTTCTCGGTCTCAACCTACTCAAACCCAATTTTCCATTTTAGTTTTGTGAATAACTAAATCGAATAGGTTTTGGAAAAACAGTCAATTGAATAGATATAAGTGAAGTTATTACTGTATACGACATGATTCACTTTTTACTAAGAGAATTTTAAATGTGAAACTGACATATGAAATTTGATCTACCCTCAAATACATTTTTCAGAAAATAATACGTCTCGTCCACAATTTTTTTTTCAGGTTTACTTTACGGATCTGCAACCTTTCTTCACTTGTATTCAAAATGTCGACTATCTGTATCAGATAATGTTCGTTATTGTGGCTTCTGAAAATCTTGTAAAGTTTATAATTAATAAAGTTGGATTAATTGGCTGTAAATTGTTGTCTTCACTGATAATTCGGTAGAATTTTCTCTTCCTCCATCTTGACTGGCGTACTTTTTTCAAAGTACTTCAGATGTCATTCTAACACTATTCAGTAAAACAGTATTTTAAATTGGTCATAAATTAATTTGACTTTGGCCACCTAGATCGTTAATCTAACTGGAATGAAATTCTCTGCTTAGGGTTTTGCCATGAATCGAACCCGAACTGGGGGTGTGGTAGAATGATTCTTTAGCCGTTACACAGACTGGACATTCTTCATTCTTTCACTTACTGTTCCAATATCGGCAGTTTTATTCATTATTTATTCCGTAGTTATTTAAGTGTTCCGTTTCTTGAAAAAATAAAAATAAAATAAAGCTTAAAAAATTCAATTTAAAACAGGAATTTTTTTTTTCCTTTAGAAAAGCGGTTGCTTATAAGCAAAAGCTATGAAATAATCTCAATCGTTCAAAACCGTTATTAAGGAACATACTAACCGATTTAACATAAGGACTATTAATTCATGAAGCAAAATAATTCCCAAATCTTTTTGAGAAGCATGTTCCAGTAACAAATGACGATACGGTGAATATTTCAGTGCATAAGCAATGATGTATTTTGAAGGATTGAAAAAGAAACGATAGAAAATTCTTTACATTCAAAGTTTGAATATTTATTCTAAAAATAAAAGCATGTGAAAGTCAACGAACAAACAGTATGAAATCGATGAAAACGGAAAACTACCACTCGTGATGACCATTCGACTTTAAACAGATGACATGAAAGTTTGATATCTGTTAGCTTTATATCTGTATACAGCGGAGCTAAGGGGTAAATCTACTTTTGAAATAGCAAAAGTCGTTAAAGAAAAAAATAGATAAAATAGATTAAAAATAAGTGATAAAAGTATTCCATATACATCTTTTTTTTTACTTTAAAAAGTAAATTTTAAACTTTATTTTTCCCTATTCAATTATTAAAAATGATATTTATCTGTTGATGATCTTCTCTATCGATGGTACCCAATCAGAGGGGGGAGAGGGGCGCTTGAAAAACAGGCAAAAAGCAAGTAATAATGCATATTTAATGAAAATTATCTTATTTATTCTTAGTTTTACTCCAAAACATATCTATTTTCGCTTGAAATGTTTACTCAAACTTTACCGATAACATTAGAAAAGGCGATTAAATGTTCATTGTTGAAGAATAAAAAACTGCATTTCTGCTGAGGAATATGGGGGTGGAGGGGGGGGGGACGGCTTCGTAAGTTAGCCATTGTGGAGCAAGGGCGGCTCCAGCGAGGGGGCCATAGGGGCCATAGCCCCCTCCGAACTTTTTGTTTTTGAACTTTAGATTCGTATACTTTACGATTCCTCACGTTCAATTGGCATTTTAAACAATTTATAGGCTATCTAAAAAGTACAATGGCCCCCTCCGAAAATTCAGCCTGGAGCCGCCCTTGTTGTGGAGGGGGCACAAAGTTAAAAGGCTAAGATCCGTTGATCTATAATCCGAATTTCACGTTGCAATATGCAGAGTGTTTCGAAAGACCGTTGCCAAACTTAACATGCCGGTCTGTCATTCCATGAGAAACAAGATTTACTTTGAAACTTCTGCCTGGAAGTGCAAACCCCGACCACTAGAGGGCGGTGTTCGGAAACTTATGGAGACTAGAAGTTGAGCTTGTCATCCAGTTTATTTCTAGCTAATCCATTTGTTTCCTCTTAAAAATAAGCTTTCTCTTAAATTTTCTTTTAATACTGCGTTTACTACACTCATGTCCATAAATTAAGGATAATGAAGTTCAGGCAAAGAAAGAGAAAGAAGCAAAACAAATTTGACTTATTTGTAAGGTCTATTTATAAAACAAAAAGTAAAGAGCAAAAAAGATGCTATATGTTTGACATAATTAATAAAAATTGCAAGTTTTACTCCCTTGACCAAATTTCAAAAAAGAACCTATTTACAAAAAACAGTATAACATGGTTAGTAGGATGGTTAATACGGAGTATGTCTCCCGGACGATGCAATACAGGCCTGACAACGCCTAGGCATGCTGAGTATCAAATGATCAATCTGATCTTGGGGAATATTACACCACTCATCAAGCAATGCACTCCGAAGTTCCGGTAGACAGGTGGGAGGGGGTTGACGGGCTTCAATTCGTCGGCCAAGCATATCCCACACATGCTCTATTGGATTCAAGTCCGGTGAGTATGCTGGCCAATGCATACGGGTGATATCCTCCGATTGAAGGCATTCGTCTACAATGTTTGCACGGTGAGGACGGGCGTTGTCATCCATAAACACAAATTCAGCACCCATGGCGCCCCGAAACAAACGTACATGTTGTTCCAGAATGACATCCCGATAGATGTGGCCTGTCATCGTTACACTCTGAACATGCAGGTCAGTTCTGGAACCAAGAATAATTCCTCCCCAAACGAGCCATCCTGCACCACCGTAACGTTGTCTTTCAATGGTGTTCTCTTGGTGGTAACGGGTACCTGGCGCTCTCCAGATGAATGTCCGGCGAGAATCAGACTCCAAACTAAATCTGGACTCGTCGGAAAACATCACACAAGACCACTGTTGCGGTGTCCACAATGCATGCTCTCTACTCCAGGTTAATCGCAGGCGAAAGTGAGTTGCGGTAAGTGGAACACATCTGACAGGCCTACGAGCATATAGACCAATGTGCTCTAAGCGTCTGTACACGGTCTGCCTTGAAACTGTCGTACCGGTAGCTGAAGTGAGCTGACGAGACAGGTCTGATGCTGTACTCCGTCTGTTTCTTTTGGCAGTAACTGCCAAATAGCGGTCCTCATTCGGCGTTGTAACTCGGGGGCGACCTGTGCTGTAACGTCTACTCACATTACCATGATCTTGGAATCGTTGCCAAAGCCTGGAAATGACACTCTGGGCGATTCCAAGTTCCTCGGATACTTCCAGCTGCGTACGTCCACATTCCAGTCGTCCGATAATTCTGCCACGTAAAACATCATCCAAATGCCTCCTTTGTGCCATAACTATGCGGTTTTTGCACTGAAAGGCTTTCACAGCGCTTGTGAACAATTTTACTTCTTTGCCACCATTCCTTATATACCCCTCTCTTACACTCTGGTCATTGTGACGTACCATCCACGCCATCTGGTGGTTTCCTGTAATTTGCATATTCTTCTTCAAGATGTGTGTGATCATTCCACAGGTGAAATTTTTATTTTAGAGATCAATTTCTGTGTGATTCTGAATTATCCTATGAGTGTATATAGACTATCGCGCGGGAATTTATTTTCTGATCTGTGATTCATACTCAGTTAAGAGGCGACCGGGCTAGATTATGGTTGCATGTTGCAGTTACTGATTCTAAGAAGCAAGTGCATAGTGGTGGTGATTGTGGCTAGTCGTTTCCGCGTTTGAGCAACGATCTTCTAAAAAGCATTTGATTCGTCTTTTACTTCGGGCGCGGAAAAAATTGCTTTTACTCTCGAGTTAAACGCTATTTTCTTAATCCAAAATATTTTGATGCCGATTATTGAATAACTTGTAATGTTTCCGGCTTTGAAATATGTAAACATTGGAAATAGAGTGACCTACAGTGTCCTAAAGGTTAAAGAATAAAACATTTCCCGCGCTGATTGCTAACCAGTTTTCAGCTGTTAGAAATTGTATCTTTAATTTCTCCACTTAGTACGTGAATGAGGTCATGAACGCCAGCTGGAAATTTTAGTTATTGTTTTCGCTTTGCAGTGACACAGATTTCGTGGTTGCTATAGCAACAAATGAGTAAAAAAAAAGAGAAGGTGTTCTTTCTTGAGATGATTGAAATATTGAGCTGATACCCACACTGCACATATGCTTAAATAAAGCTTGACATAATAAAGACACATAAAACATTATTTAATACGGCGGATTAATTAGTTAAAACTTTTTATTTGGGAATACCTTATTCCCCCGTACACGATATATATTTCGGTTACACACATAACCATCTTCAGTCGTTTCTGGAGCTCTCACTAATGGCGGCTTCTTTTTATATCTTCGTCGTTCTTCTTCTTGAAAGTTCGATGCATGACGTCGTCCCATGATTGGTCGATTGTATGAAGCGTATCGTTGATGCTGCCCTCTGTCGTCAATATTTCTAAGCTCTCACGAATGTAGGCATATATACTATTTTTAAAGTTGGCTATTTTTTTAATATTTTTAAAATCAATGGTAATGGGCTCTTTCAAAGCTAGACGGGCTAGGGCGGTACTTTGTTTCTGGAGGTTAATGTCTTTAAAATGTTCGTTTTTTCGTTCTTTAATTTTCCTTTTTGTAACGCCGATGTAGCAATTTTCTTTATTAGTATCGTTTGACATAAAATTAATTTTATAGATCCCTGCGGTTTCGATGGGGTTGATTGGGTCTTTTTCCGATCTAATGCGCTGAAAGATTGTTTTATTAGGTTTAATTGGAATACGTAAGTTCTTTTTACTGGCGATATTAGAAAGTTTATTGGCTATCCCTCGGCTAAAGGGGATAGCGGTAGTAAAACGTGGTTTATCTTTTTGACGGTTGTCTATAACATTTAATTTTCGTTGCCTAGCTTTGAAAACTTTGTCGAAAATTTCTCGAGGGTAGTGGGCGTCTTGACATTGTTTCTTTATGAAAGCAATTTCTTTTTGAAGGAGGTCGTCGTTAGAACACACTTTGAAAGCGCGGTCGATATAGGAACGAATAGCAGCAATTTTATAGTTGAAAGGGGTTTTAGATTTAAAATTTACTATATTAGTATTACAAGTAGGTTTTCGAAAAATGGTGGTCTCTATGAGATTATTGTTTCTGGTTATGTTCACATCTAAGTAATTGAGGCTATTATTGATTTCTTTTTCGTAGGTAAATTTAATGTTCGGGTCTATGGCATTAAGTTGATTGATCAAATTATTTTCTTCATTATTGTGGGTGGTAAGGATAGCGAAGATATCGTCGACATAGCGAAGCCAAAGTTTGATGGTATTATTGTGTGTCTGTTTAATCTGTTCTTCAAGGATTCTCATTTTCCAGTCGGCAATTATTCCGGATATGGGGGAGCCCATGGGGACTCCTTTTATTTGTTGGTAGAAGTGATTATTATATTGAAAATATGAGTTATTTAAAATTAGATTTATAGCACTAGTTAGGGTGTTAATTATGTCTATATCTTTAAAACTACTTTGAATTTGTTTGTTAATAATTTGGTTCATTTCCTTAATATCTATTGACGGGTATAGATTTACAACATCGAAACTTACCATAATATCGTTTTCATCAAGTTTATAATCGCGGATGTTTTTAATGAAATCGTCAGTGGAAGTTAGAGTGCTGTTAGATGGGGGTATAATTTCTTGTAGAATATCTTTCATATATTTTTCAAGAGTGTAGGTGGGGCCTTCACATTTGCTCACGATTGGGCGAAGGGAGGGGGGATTTTTATGATCTTTAAATTTAGCGAAAATCCGTGGGGCAAAATTAGCGGTATTGTTATAGTTCGGACCTTTCTGATCCGGCCAGGTACCGTTTTTTATTAAAGTTTTTAGTTTATTATTGATTTTCGTGGTGGGGTCTTTGGGAAGATGTAAAACGTTTAGACTATTGATGGTTTGTTCATTTTTTCATGGTAATCTTTTTTATCTAGGATAACAATCTTTCCTGTCTTGTCAGAGCTTAAGCAAACGATCGTGTTATTTTTCTTTAGGTCGCTGAGGCATTTACGGTCTTCATGATCTTTAACAGTAGTTTTAAGTTTTTTATTCATTTCTTGTTGGGCGTGCATACGGATAGCTTGTTTATCTGAGGGGGGTAATGAGATAATGGCGGCCTCAATGCTCGCAACGGTATCATTGATATCTATTTTGTCATCAAGAATGAATTTGGGACCTAGGTTTAGAGTGGCTTTTTGCTGTTGAGTAAGAGTTAAGGAGGATAGATTAATGAATTGATCTTCTTTTTTAGTTTGACCTTATTTATAGCATTTATTATTTCTCATCCAAAAGTTAAGTTTTTTAAGTGGTTATTGTGGTAAATCTCTTTTTCTTTCTTGCAAAAATTGTTTATTTTATTGACTTTTAAACGGTAATCATCCGGAGTTATTGTGGTAAATCTCTTTTTCTTTCTTGCAAAAATTGTTTATTATTGTGGTAAATCTCTTTTTCTTTCTTGCAAAAATTGTTTATTATTGTGGTAAATCTCTTTTTCTTTCTTGCAAAAATTGTTTATTATTGTGGTAAATCTCTTTTTCTTTCTTTCAAAAATTGTTTATTATTGTGGTAAATCTCTTTTTCTTTCTTGCAAAAATTGTTTATTATTGTGGTAAATCTCTTTTTCTTTCTTGCAAAAATTGTTTATATTGTGGTAAATCTCTTTTTCTTTCTTGCAAAAATTGTTTACTGATTAATTTGATTAATTTTGATTTTAACTAAAGCTTGACATTTCTTTGAATTTGACGTATTATTACAAGCTTGACAGTTCAATTCATTTTAAGCTTGCAGCAAGCTTGGAGAAGTCATTTGAAGTGTCAAGCTCGAATACAACATGATTACTGCTTGATTTGGAAAGCCACATCCACATAACAAATAATTTATCATCAGTCATAAATGTACTTGACCATAGAATTTAAAAAAAAAAGATTCTATATTTCCAAATATTGAAATTCTTCAAAATAAAATACAATTATACTACAAAATTGATTTTAAAATCAGTCGTTTGTCTCGATTTTGGCCAGTATTGCCCAACATGAGTGTCGCGATATTGAAAGTTTTAAAACGTGTAGTGCTTTTAAGTTTATATTATGCTTATTTCCCTATTAGTAGAGTCTCTATATCACACATAACATTATATTAATTTTGATTCATCCTATGGAAAAATACGGCGTGATCACCATAACAGTCACTTCTAACTCTAGTCATATCAGCGCAACTCAGGTTGGCCGAGTGGTTAGGACGCTGGCTTCCCAACCCTTAGATAGCGAGTTCGATCGCGGACGCTTGATGGTAACAGATTAAAATAACTTGAGATTTCAGCGTAGAGGGGAAAACGCTTGGAAAAATAAAATATGTGGGGCGAGTTCGCCGACGGGCGCCCCGTGTATTTAAGAAAATTTTTTTTAGGAAAATTTTTTAAGCTTGAAATTAAGCTTGCTATGTCAAGCTTAATGCAAGCTTGGCAAGTGTAAACTAGAACACTTGATTCAAGCTTGCATTAAGCTTACACGCTTGAAATTTTCAAGCTTAATTCAAGTTTATTGACTTGATAAATCAAGCTTGCTGCAAGTTTGATGCAAGTTTGCTGTGCTGTCTGGATATTTGTAACAAGTGTACATTTTTGCCCCAGAGAATAGCTCTGAGTTCATTACTTTGTATATAACACGAGTTTGACATTTTAATACAGATGAACTCACTTTATAGAATATCGGCTAAAGGAATATCCCGCTTATTGTAATAAATTTTCAGCATACCAAACCGTGATAATTACTCAGTGGGTCCGTTTACATGCAGAAAAAGACCGGGACTTACACTGCATTCTATCCCGCTTCCCCTACGCAGGGAAAAAAAAATACGGGTTAGAAAGATTCCTTGTCCAATGAAGAGTACATGCATTAATGATTTCGCTTTCCCATGATGCATTGCGCGTTTTCCCCTATACTCTGTTTTTACGCGAGGTTTTCCATTTCCCCATGTAAACGGACTAATGTGATCCAGGTTTAATGGAATATCCTTCATATTAGAATAAATTTTCGTGAAAAATGAAATTAGATACGCCATCAAGGGTTTGGATTGTATGAGTTTTGAGATTTCCCTGTACGAGGTTGAGTTTAGCGTAAATTTAAAACTGCGTTAAAGTTTATCGTCGCATGAAATAAAACGTAAATACCCTTTGTCTGTATGTCATCGTCATTGTAAATAAACATTTTGTGAATATTGCCTTCTGTTCGATGGCTACACCGTAACTGGACAGCAGTAACCGAGTGACGTGCCATCTGTATGCACGACTTAAAATCCACCTTGTTTAACTTCATATTACTCCTTTTACACGTGCGATACAATTTTACATTAAATGTAAAGTTTCCAAGATATTTCTTTTTAAACAATGCAATTGTTAATGCTATACTCTATATTTATAAACCGATTTGCCAGAATGAGAGGTTTTGTGAATAAAAATGTTTTTAAAAAAATGTATCGAACACTATATTTACATTGTGGAGATCGTGACGTAACCGGAATAGATTTTTAGCCTTTCCCCTAAAGCACAGCGGCTTGTATCAATCAGTGCGGGACACAGACTGCGTTTTGATCTTTTTTCGGTCCCTCAAAGGATGTAGATTATGTAAAAGAGCTTTGTTTTTTGCTCGAGTGCCGCAGAAAAACGCCCGCCGTAATTGGATGTGTAATGATGTGACGTCGATAAATACGCGTTTCCTTATTGGCCGTTTCTGAGTTGCCATTTTCCTTAAGTTGAAATCAATTGAGTTGTAGGCAAATAGGGTAAATTCCGAGGTACCCTTTCGCCTCCAGGTAAAAGGTGAAGTGACACCGGATGCAGAGAACAGCAGAGAGCAGTTTGTTAGCGAAAAGTCTTTTATGTACGTTTCGCGCCAAAAACTTCGATTCCGATATATGACTGAGCATGCGCAGTTTCATGTCAATTATCGGTGAGAAAATAGTTTCATTCGATCACGTCTTCTGTTCTTCCTCTCGTATAAAATCTGTTGAGCATACAAATACAGATTCAATATCGGATAAATATTCTTAAAAATGTACTGAATTTCATGAATGTAAAGTTTAGAATAGCTATATTCCTGAGATAGTTGGATACGAATGATATTGAAAAACTGAATAATGATATATATGCTGAGTTCTTTTCTCTATTTTTACTTCGGGAAATTTTAAGATGTATCATTCCGTTATGCAAGGAAAAATGTAAAAATTTATCTATGAGACGTGTGTATAAA
This sequence comes from Cheiracanthium punctorium, assembly GCA_038373885.1. Classification (NCBI taxonomy): domain Eukaryota; kingdom Metazoa; phylum Arthropoda; class Arachnida; order Araneae; family Cheiracanthiidae; genus Cheiracanthium; species Cheiracanthium punctorium. Next base: position 1,211,351 of record JAWZYV010017968.1, read on the forward strand.
TATATACATACATACACACCCATATGTATGTATATGTATGTATCAGTGGCGTCTCCTGACTTCGAACTCAGGTTGTTGGAAGACTGGAAATTTGTTTTCACTGGACATCGAGTTCAATTTTCGGGATATAAGAGGGGTGGGATGTTATCGAACTCAAAACGTACCACCCGTCTCAGGATTAACCTGTTCATTTCCATCTTTTCAAAGACACAGCGAACATTCTCTGTGGCTAGCGATATTTTCCCTCCAAATCTTTGAATGACCGTTTGGGCTCAGGCTTTTGCTTAGTGTTCAATCAAAGGTTCAATCTGAGAAATACTGCTGGGCACTTAAGGAAAACTTTACCGTTGGGTTTTCACAACGGTGGAAGCGAACAGGTTAAAGTGGGTTCCGAGACTTAAAAAGGATTACTTACTTCTTTAAAAATTCTGCTCCCATTTCTAAGTGCAGGGAATTTTAATAATTTGAAAAATCAATTTATATAAAATCAGCTATATTTAACCAAAAATTAATTAAATATCTGTTTAAAAAAATTTAAAGTTGAAAAATATTATTCTCGTAATTTAGTTAGCAAAATGCACAGGCGTATTTCAGTGAAAATGAGGTGCCATTGAAAGCACTTTTATGTGTCAGGTGTTCAGAGTTGACCTTAACTCATCTACTAAAATAAATAAATAAATAATTTGTTTTTTTTTTAGAAAAAAAAACTAGCAAAAATGCCTTTCGCATTAATTTAAATTATTGTATTAAGTCATAGCTTATCAACTGCAAGCGTGTTTGAATAACTTAGTTATATCAGGTCATCTTAAAAGTTTTGACGTCAAAAATCGGGGAAATACTGAATCAGACCAGGTGTCGCCAAGAAGAAGAGTATAAAGATCTGTGGGGGGGGGGGGGGGACAAAGCAGAGAACCTCAGGGAAGGAGGGAAAATTGTCAAGTGAAGACGCTGAAATTAGAAACAACACTTGGCTCGCGTAAGCTCAAGGTGGGAGCCCGAAGCACATGCTATAGCCAACATATAGGGAATACAATCAAGCCTTTGGAACTCCTTGCTTTTATTCTCGAATGCTTGCCCGTGGAGTATTTTCTGCGCTAAGCTTCAGTAATTATCTCACTCGGAAAAAAAAGGGACAAGAATTACGATTCTGACAATCGATTACCATTTTGAAATCTATCCATCAGAGCCTAGCTGGTAAAACTAAAACATATATATACCCAATTAGGCGGTTAACTAACAGTTAGAGCAGTTAAATATACAGGGTGTCCGAAAAGTCCTTGATTCATTAAAACAATTCATAGAAAATCAACAAATTATTGAATGAATATGCGGCTTCCTCAATAATACTTCAGAGGTTCACGAATTTGTTTTGACATCGTAAAAAAAATTACTTCCAAATTGTGTTCATAGGTGGCGCTGTACCGTCACAGTAAGATTCCCGAATGTCTTGTAGAGTCTCATCCGATCTATGTGGCCGACCACTTCTTTCTCTTTCTCAATCGCTTCCAGTCGCTAAAAACTTTTCATGCCAGGCCAAATTAATGTTTCGACTCGGAGAGGTTTTCTTAAACATGTTACGAAACTTTCTCTGAAATGTAATTATGGATTTTGATTCGAAATACCAACCTACGCATTTAGTCGAATTTTCTACAAAATAATGTTATCATATGTCTATCAACCTACAAGATTAGAGCGGAATGTTTACGTGTACTTGCACCTTTTGTCGATTTACAGTAGAACGACTGGTTTGGAATGTAGTTTTTGTTGAATGAACATTTTAAATGAACATTTGTTGAATGAACATTTTAAGCGAATGAACATTTTGTTGAATGAACATTTTAAGCGAAAATGGATATATTTTTGAGTAAAAATGAGAATAAATAAGAATATTTTTTTAAAAACATGCATCACTACTTACTCTTTGTTTTTTCTCGCGCCCCCCCTTGGGGGGCGCGCCCCACAGGTTAAGAAACTCTGTCTTATTGGCTTTCATTGCTGAAAACTGGAGATGCAGTGCCATATATGAACACATTTTGGAAATAATTTGTTCTAAGAATAAATTCTTGATTTTGTGAAAAGCATTATTGTGAGAACTGCATATTCATAGAACAACTTGTTGATTTCCTGTCAATTTTTGAAATGTGTGAAGGACTTTTCAGATACTCTGTATATTTATTCAAAATACACAAATTCAATAGATAATTCTCTTATGGGTTAGATTTTACCATCTGTTGTTAGGGACGGTTGCTAAGGGTTGCAAGTTTGCTTTTCGCAAACACTAAACACATATGGTTTCTAAGCTAATTTCTTATACGAAAGCAACCAGTATCCCCGACTTGCCTCTGGTATGCTCTGGTTGGCGAGTACACGCATAAGCAGACAGTGTCAAATTCGCCTTAAAGAATCTGTTTCTAGCTATGCATGCGTTTTAAGATACATACATTCTTCCTGAAATCTGAATTTGCCATGGTAAAATACATTTGCTTTAAAATTTGCTTTTTGGGTTTTCCCACGAGCAAAAGTATCCCCAGCTACCTCTCCGAATTTTCCTTTTTCGTATGACTTGATCACATAAATACGTTGCTCCAACGATAACATTTAGTGGTTTCTTAGACAAATCTTTTCTCTAACCTGCAAGATTAGTGCGGAATGTTTACGTGTACTTGCACCTTTTGTCGATTTACAGTAGAACGACTGGTTTGGAATGTGGTTTTTGTTTACTTTACTTCCGGAATAATGCTAGAAAATTTTCGGAGAGGACACCGGTCTGTTCGCTTATAGAGGGTTTTGTGGTCTCTTCTATAGCATCTTTTAGCATTATGTAAATAAGGTAAAATGTCGCTCCCTTAAAAATTCGTCGTTAGAAGCAGGGGTCGGTTAATAGAAGTGGTCGCTCATAGAAGTTTCATTGTATATGTATGTGTGTGTGCATCTATCTACTTATCTCTTTCCATATAATTAGAGGGTGTGTCAGAAAGGTCATTGCCAAACTTAACGGTGTTGTTCGAAAAAATCATGTGATTTTGGTACATAAGTACAAATAAACTAAATATGCCAGGCACTTCAAAATTTTGAAACTGCCTCTTTACAAGCTGTACTGCATACTGAAATAAACGATCAATCTGTATCAATTTAAAAACTTTTAGAAAAAATTCTTAAAGATCGGAGTTTTTCGAAAAACGTGTCACTCTTCAAAAAATCTTGCAGCTCAGATCCATGTTTCAGAATTTTTTCTGAAAATTTCACAAAAGCCACAGCTTTCTCGCTTATTGCAGTGTGTAAAGCAGCTTATGAAGAGCCATATGGAATTTTTTGAAGACCATGGTGCTATTAGATTATTTCAATTTGTGTACCAAGACTAAAACACAGTTTCTTTTTCCTTCGACATACACCCTTAACATAATGGTCTGTCATACAATGACAAACACACACAGAAACTTGAGTTAAGAAATATTAAACGTCCACCGCTAGAGGGCGATGTTTGCAGGCTTATGGAAGTGTGATCATTTCAGCCTAGGACGTTGCCGGAGATAGATGAAACGGTTTACTAAAATCAGAATTGGCCCATATGCATTACGTGTACGGTGCCGCGATTGGGAAGTCATAATAATAAATAAGTCCTTTAATAAAAGTCACAACTCTTTTGATATCATTTCTCCCTTCCCTCTACGATTGGTAACATTGTGTTCAAAGCGCATCCGTACCGACGCTCGTCCATTCCCATCCGTAGCATTATACACGTAATGCATATCGGCAAACTCTAAGTCAGTAAACCGATTCATCCATCTCCGGTAACGTCCTATGCTAAAATGATCACGCTTCCATGAGCCTGCGAACATCGCCCTCTAGCGGCTGCCGCTTACATTTCCCGACACAATTCCTATATAAATATTTTTTATCATGGTATGACAGACCTGCAAATTAAGTTTAGCAACTACCTTTTGATACACCCTGTATGTCTGTCTATGTATAAATATCTATAAATTTTAAGATAGGTACCCGCGTTTAAAAATATCTGTCCCCCCCCTCCGATACGTACTTGACGATATTAATTTGGACCCACCCCTAAGCTATCTCCTTTTCAATAAAAAATAATCATAGAAATCCGTCAACTGGAAAAAAATTATCCCTAAACATACATTAAACATTAAAAATAAATCCTGATTGCTGAGTGTAACCAAATCTTACGAATTTTTTCGCTATCTCATCCGTGGCCACTTAAGCGATTTTTACCGAATTTTACACAGTGATAGTGGCTGTGTCTTATATGACACTTAAGCGAGATGGTAGCGATCGATCATGTCGTTGAGGAATAATCACATGAATTCGCTGACTCTGAATGACCGAATTTTGTGACATTTGTTCGCTTGCCCTGGCAAAATTGTTAACGCAATCGTGACCCAATTTTGCACATAGTGGTCATAGTGTATATGGAACCGAAGTGAGATGGGAGTGATCGGTCTTGTTGTTGGGGAATAATTACTGAAAACCTTTTCCCATTCATTGTCCTTTTGTTCTGCATTGTTGAGGCCACAAGAGCGATTTCTTTTTTTTCCCTGTCATTTTCTGAAAAAAAAAATGCTTCATTCATTCAAGGGAATAAGGAAGTTATTCAGCTAAGCTCAGCAATTCCTGACTTCGGCCCGCCGTTGATTGCCGCCCCTAGTATGATCTGGAAGACATAACACATCTTACATTATTTCGCTGCATTCTAACTCTTCATGCAGAAACAGTAGTTTTACAGGCAAGGAAAGAAAAAACATTCTCAATAGAAGTGTAAAAATTATTTATATCAGTGTTGTTTCTTTCTTCTTTTTTTTTTCTTTTTCTTTCTTTTGAACTTTCTTTGTGACGCCACTGAGTGCCACCACCCCTAGTATAATCTGGAAGACATAAGTGCAGTTTCACTGCATCCTAACTCTTCGTGCAAAAAAAAGTAGTTTTACAGGCAAGATCAGAAAAAGCATTCTACAGAAAAATTCAAGTGTAAAGATTGATTGTAGAAGTGATGTCCCTTTCTTTCTGTCTCTTTTGTTTTTCTTTTATTTCTCTTTAAGTTTTTTTTTTTGTGAGAAAAAATATTGTGATTGCGACAAATTTCAGTACTCAGATTTTGATGGAATCGGCATACAGTAGCGCAAATCGGAGTTTTTCCTGAACGTGAGGGACTGCTATTTGCACACCATGAAAACTGGTGCAAGTTCATTTTACACTATTCTCTATTATTTTTTTCCTTCATATATATCATAACCTTGGATTGTTTTCGCATTGATATTTCATCTAAAATGATGGTTTGCAAATATTTGTAATTTTCTCGATATTCATTTAATAAATTTGCAGAACGCTCTTGAATTTTTTTTTTCTTTTTTTTTTTTTTAAATTTTGGTTGGCATTCCAAAAGAGGTATCACACATTCTTTAGAGTGGTTTGTAACAATACTGTGACCATATATGACTTTATCCATATATGACATATATCTATCTTTCTTTACACTATTAGAAAAGTGACAAAAAAAACCATATCTGACATTAATAGCACTTTAAAATGCTACACAGTAAAAACGTATTATAATTCATACGTCGGCTCATTTTGTCTTTCTTACTTCCTTAAGTTTGAAAGTGTATCATTATACAGGCGTCAACCCAATTTGTTTTCCTTATTTCCTTACTTCGGAAAGTGTACTGTGTTTGTCTTCCTAATTCTATAAAACACTTCTTTGGAACTGAAATCCGTATTAAAATCGTCTATTAAAACTTTTTTTACAATCTCCAAGAGGCATACTCTAAGTATACCGCACCTTCATGAATACCTTTTTGGAATTACATCATATTCCATGAGTGCAAGGCCTTACAAAGGAGAGTGGACCAGGGGATCCGGTCCCCCCTCCCCCTCCCAAAATTTAAAATTTTGTTAACAAAATAGTAATTAAGAAGTCTTTTTGGAAAAATTCGCTTTTATCCCCCCCCCCTTCCGAAATGTTTTTCTGGGTACTGCCCGTCACGAGTGTGTTGTATTTGTCTTCCTTGTTCCATAAAACATTTTGGAATTGAAATCTACATTAAAATCGCTTAATAAAACTGCTTTTCAATCTTCGCCAGGCGTATTCAAACTATACTTGACCTCTATTTATACCAATATTGATGTGATTATAGATACTAATTAATACTCCCTTAACCAGTAACAGTATTCCGTTGAACAGTACGGTTTGGGAATTTCTCGCCAATTTTAGCTAAGCTGGGTACAGTTTTCGGGATTTAGTTTTTAGCTTCAAATTCGGCGGTAAATCGCCAAAAATGGCAAGTTTGGGGAATTTTGACATTTCTTTATCCCCCTCCTGTATTGGTAACCATTGAAAAGTGATAGGCCGTTTTTCAAGTAGACAAAAATCCTTGTCTGAAATTAGCACTAATTTCAGACAGGGATTTGGTTAAAAAAATAGAATTAGCTATACAACCCGAGTTGGTTCACTCATAACGGTACATGAGTTAATCAACAAATTTTTAAAATAAAGTAATATGTGCCATTAAAATAGTGAAACCAATCATTTTCGATATATAAAGGGACTTTCAGTGTTTGATCTGGTATAATTATTCCAAAGCATGCCATTTCAATTTAATCTCTGAATACTATCTAAAAGATTATACTAGAATACACACAACATAATAGATAGTTATACATCGCAGCCAGATGCAAACGTGTTAATGATCTGAATATCGTCTCGCTTTAAGCTATGCGATGCCGGGCTGCTACGCCTGGATGTGAATCGTGACTCCCTCGTTGTTATCTAGCTGTTTAGTAGATAATCCTAATGCCATGGAATAGATAATTGAGCTATAGACGGCTGTTACGTTCGCAGGGCTGTGCGGCTGGTGTAACATCTAAATTATCTGACGTGTTCAGCTTAGCATCAGATTTAGATTTATCTCTTTTGTTATGCACTTTGAATAACTGTAACCGATGCTTAAAGCTATACTTAGGTAATGAAGGGAAGTTGGATCTAAATTCGAATGAACACTCATTATGACATTTTCAACATGTACATTAGTCAACGCAAATTAATGCCACATAGTGTCTTATTCGTGCAGTTTATAAATGTTATTTAGAGTATCGGGGCAGTCAGGTTTTATTCCAAGAGCATGAAACAAAAATAATGGAAATAAAATTTATTTTTCTTTTATTTAAGTAAACTTTAATAACAAATAAAAAAAATCTTTTCCCCCCCAAAAATATATATATATATATATATTCTTTCAAAAAATTTAAATGGGTGAACATTTTTAAATAAAAGAAGAAAAAAGCTAAAAAAAAATATTACCCAGGAGACTATTATAAACTTTTTCATTAAAAATATAGTGCTTAACACTAAATCATACGATGACATTACAAAATGCATTTAAAAACTTCTGTAAAAACAATTAAATAACTTTATACAACATACATGAATTAAAGAAATTGATTTTACATCATTTTATTAGCACTAGGGTGCTATTTGGCTCTATACCAGAATTTTATCTACACATTTTTGTCAACGCGATCTTGTTGACAAGTTTTATAGATATGAATTGTCACGGTGAAGATCTTTTGAAATATGTTTACCAGATAACGTGGAGGGGGGAGGTGAGGTTATTAAAATGTTGAAAGTCGCACAGGGTTTGCAATTTTTGATAATTCACGCTTAAATCTATTGATTAAATATAGCATTCCTTTATTGATTAAATTTCTTATCGGTTAATTTAAATCCTTTTACGCTAAAAATTTCCGAAAAATACTCTTTAAAGACAATTATTTGTAAACTCCTTAATTCGCCTCAACGCTCCCAATTCGCTAGATTCAACTTAGCTCTATTTTCACTTAAATCTTGTCTATTTGAGAACTCCCACTTTTCTCCACCACGAAAAGAGACCATATCGTATTACTATCACGTGACCAACGCTCTTCAACGGACCACGATGCCAAAGGATGCCCCACACCATAGTCACCTCGTGGGCATCGAAGGGCGAGCATGTCGTTTTCAAAATATGAATTAAAAGAATTTCTGAAGAGGATACTGGCTGCACTTTACTTAATGTTAAGCCCTTCTGCTGTGGGTGCTTACTTCTCTGTGTATTCTATTGTTATAATTTTATTTATATCCGAATACCAAATGCATTTTTTCCATATTCAGAGTTGTGAAATAAATTCAACCTAGATATGGAGGGGATGCTTTCGGTAAACATTTGATTTAATGGACATAGTTTCTTACGATTGGATTTTAAAAAGCTGTTGTAAAACAAGTGAAGTTATGATATCTCCACTCAAAGTGAGTAAGTACTATTTTACCCTTTTCATGTAAATACACTCATGTCCATAAATTAAGGATAATGAAGTTCAGGCAAAGAAAGAGAAAGAAGCAAAGCAAATTTGACTTGTAAAGACTATTTATTAAACAAAAAGTAAAGAGCAAAAAAGATGCTATATGTTTGACATAATTAATAAAAATTGCAAGTTTTACTCCCTTGACCAAATTTCAAAAAAGAACCTATTTACAAAAAACAGTATAACATGGTTAGTAGGATGGTTAATACGGAGTATGTCTCCCGGACGATGCAATACAGGCCTGACAACGCCTAGGCATGCTGAGTATCAAATGATCAATCTGATCTTGGGGAATATTACACCACTCATCAAGCAATGCACTCCGAAGTTCCGGTAGACAGGTGGGAGGGGGTTGACGGGCTGCAATTCGTCGGCCAAGCATATCCCACACATGCTCTATTGGATTCAAGTCCGGTGAGTATGCTGGCCAATGCATACGGGTGATATCCTCCGATTGAAGGCATTCGTCTACAATGTTTGCACGGTGAGGACGGGCGTTGTCATCCATAAACACAAATTCAGCACCCATGGCGCCCCGAAACAAACGTACATGTTGTTCCAGAATGACATCCCGATAGATGCGGCCTGCCATCGTTACACTCTGAACATGCAGGTCAGTTCTGGAACCAAGAATAATTCCTCCCCAAACGAGCCATCCTGCACCACCGTAACGGTGTCTTTCAATGGTGTTCTCTTGGTGGTAACGGGTACCTGGCGCTCTCCAGATGAATGTCCGGCGAGAATCAGACTCCAAACTAAACCTGGACTCGTCGGAAAACATCACACAAGACCACTGTTGCGGTGTCCACAATGCATGCTCTCTACTCCAGGTTAATCGCAGGCGACAGTGAGTTGCAGTAAGTGGAACACATCTGACAGGCCTACGAGCATATAGACCAATGTGCCCTAAGCGTCTGTACACGGTCTGCCTTAAAATTGTCGTACCGGTAGCTGAAGAGAGCTGACGAGACAGGTCTGATGCTGTACTCCGTCTGTTTCTTTTGGTAGTAACTGCCAAATAGCGGTCCTCATTCGGCGTTGTAACTCGGGGGCGACCTGTGCTGTAACGTCTACTCACATTACCATCATCTTGGAATCGTTGCCAAAGCCTGGAGATGACACTCTGGGCGATTCCAAGTTCCTCGGATACTTCCAGCTGGGTACGTCCACATTCCAGTCGTCCGATAATTCTGCCACGTAAAACATCATCCAAATGCCTCCTTTGTGCCATAACTATGCGGTTTTTGCACTGAAAGGCTTTCACAGCGCTTGTGAACAATTTTACTTCTTTGCCACCATTCCTTATATACCCCTCTCTTACATTCTCGTCATTGTGACGTACCATCCACGCCATCTGGTGGTTTCCTGTAATTTGCATATTCTTCTTCAAGATGTGTGTGATCATTCCACAGGTGAAATTTTTATTTTAGAGATCAATTTCTGTGTGATTCTGAATTATCCTTAATTTATGGACATGAGTGTAAATTTGGTTGCTGCTTTAATTAAATCTCACAGCTGGTTTAGCCATGATTGCATTTCTGTATTCTGGCTGTACTGCGAATTCGTTTTATGACTAGAGACTATAGTGAAATTATATTCTATTTATTAAAAAAAATACTTTTGTATAGTATATTAAGATATATGTGTAATGTATTTGCCTTGATTTAAAATTTATTTTCGCGGGCTTATAATCATAGATTACAGCTCTGATAATAAAAAATGAAGAAAACGAATATTTCAAACATTTTTAACTGTGCACTATTTATCATTATTAATCATTACTCAACTTAAAATTGCACCGTGAACAATTAATGTCAGAAAAAGAAAATACTAGAAAACACTGATGTAACAGCTTTAAATAACAAATTGCAGTGTAATGTATTAATCGAAAACAGCAAATTTTCATAAAACACCCTTTTTATAGCTTAAAATAATAATCTTAATTGAGTACAGATATATTCATCAAAAAAGGACTGATTTTGTAAAAACGCTCATTCTTAGCTTAAATAATAATCATAATTGAGTACAGTTATATTAATCAAAAACGGATAGATATTGTAAAAAAAAATTTCTTCATTTTTGATAATTATTTACGCTAAATGGAGCTGTTGCATAATGCTCAAAAATTGAGAATTTTTCGCTCCATTGATTTTTCTCTCGGTTAATGGAGAAAATTTTACTTAATCGGGAGAATGGCTGTTTGAAGTCAAAAATTGAGAAAAAATATACTCCGTTTGATTATTATTTTACTCAGTAGATTTAAGCGTGTTGAGGGCCAAATTTGGTGCCAAAACGCGACAATTTATTATAAATATATTACGAGTATAGTTGGAAAATGCCTGGCAAATATTGTAAAATAGTTTTAGAGGACGATTTTAATATAGATTTGAATTCCGAAGAAGTGTTTTATAGAACACAGAAGAAAAATACGGTACACTCAAAGATGTGAAGTATAGTTTGACTATGCCTGGCGAAAAGTTTAAGCAGTTATGGTAGGCGATTTTAATATAGATACAAGGAAGAAGGATGCAAGATAACAAGGAAGGAAAACACGGTACACTCATGGATTATGGTGCCCATTCCAGGCAGTATTTAAAATGGTGAACTGTAGTTGGAATATGCCTGGTGAAGATTGTAAAACAGTTTCAGTAGGCGATTTTAAGATAGATTTCGATTCTAAAGATGTGTTTTATAGTACAAGAAAGAGTTCATACCTATTTTAACGCTCCCACTCTCGCCAACCTAAAAAAAATCGCCGCACTTTGGCGAGCTTTGCAGTCATACGTCTCTAGGAGTTACGCACAAGTTTAAACGCTCACAAAAGAAGTAGAGGAAAACTAAAGTGAACAAATGAGCGGTAAACGCACCAGTTAAGGAATTTGAAGACACTTAATTATTAAAACTACATTAATTGGCAACCCAAAATAAATAAAAATGTAACGGAATGCTGTACTTAACATGTTGTTCCAAATCGCCATTTTAATTCTAAAATACGCTTGCCACCTAAATACAAAAAATCATCAGGGTATTTGCATATGTTTAACTATCGCTACCTAGGCGAAAGTCGGGGAATGAAAGTAGGAATACCCTAAGAAAGACAAACACGGCACACTTATGGATTATGATGCACATTCGAAGCAATATTTAAAACGGGGAAATATAGTTGGAATATACTTGGCGAAGATTGTAAAATAATTTTAGTGGGTGATTTTAAGATAGATTTCGATTCCAAAAATGGGTTTTATGAAACAAGGAAGAAAAAACGGCACACTCATGAATAATGATACACTTTCCAACTTAATGGAATAAGGAAAAAAAAAATGGGGACGATGCATAAATTATGATACGCTTTTAATATAAGAAGTTTAGTGCGTATTTAAAATCTGAAAGTGTTTCAAATTTTACTCCCTTTTTTTTCCTCTGAAAAGCAGAAGAAAAAATAATTCTTTTGCTTTTCAGAGTATGGTGGAATAGTTTGATGCTGAAGAATCAGTGACTTTGTCTCGACTGGTTTTCTACTTTCCGAAATTTCAAAGTGAAGTCAAAGCATAAATGAACGAGTAATTCCCAAAATCTGGAAAATTTTATGGAAAGTAGAATATAAAATAATTAAACCATAAAAAATGCATTTCAAGATTCAGTTCCTTTAAAAGATTTTGTATAATTCAAGAGTTAAAACTCACATCTTATGTTTTACAGAAAAAAAAAGTGTCTACAGTTTTATATTTTCTTCACAGAAGAAACCGTATTTCTTTTTCTTTCTTTCATTTCTTTCGTTTCCTTGCTGTTTCTTTCTTTTCTTTCGTTTTTTCTGGCCTTTTTATATGTATTCTGATTATCATAAATATGATCAATTCAATACTGCGGCATTTATATATGGTAAACCCACGAATAAATGAACAGTTCAGTTTAATTCGTTTTTTAAAATTCCTTAATTGTTTTAAATGTAGTTTTTATATTTAAACGTGTAAGCACATTTTTTTGTTAATTAAATAATTTTGTGTAAAAAAAGAGGGCGAGGGCTTATAAGCTATTGGATCGCTACTGGTCGCCGGAGGCGGCTAGTAAATAATCATTTTGTTTTGTCTGAAACAGTCTCTAAACCGGAGAACTACACCTTATGGATCGTGATCTACTGTAATATTTTTATGTGTTCCCGTAAAAGTACTGTTAATTCTATATTTACGTAAGTTTAAGGGCGAGATTCAAGTGAAATACGCGCGAATGAGTTCGAATCGAACGTTTTTTAGTGCACAGTTCGAACGTTTTGGCAGAATGCTTCCAATGAACAAACCTATCGCGCTGTCACGTGATCAAAACACGAATGGTTTGTTTCAGTTGAATAAGAAACATTGATAGATTTCGAAGTTTCCCCTGTTCGACGCGAAAAACGTTCGAATTGTGTTTCACTTGAATCTCGACCTAAAAATAAGGTACATTATATAGTATCTATAAATGAGTGAGATATATGCACACATACAGGGTGATTCACTACCAGACTGACAAAGTTTCAGTGGGTGTAGGGGGTACAGAGACGGTTCAGAATCACATGGCAATGCGGGGTCGGAAACGTCTTCTTCAAGTATTTGTTAATAGTCACTTTAGGAGAAGTGATGGTAAACTTTCCGACCATGTTTTTTCAAAAACTAATCATTGAGATCACTTGATAAAAATTGTTAATTCAGAATTGTTTCTTTCATCACATTTATGAAATTGTCTGAGAAAAGCCCATTGTTTATGAAACTTGATTAAGAAATTAACGCAAACTTCACCACTTCTTCCAAAAGTGATTATTAACAGGTACATGAAGATGACGTTTTCAACCCCCGCATTGCGATGCGATTCTGAACCGTCTCTGTATCCCCAATATCCCCTGCAAGTTTGTCACTGTGGTAGCGAATCATCCTGTATTGTATTTGCTGGTAATCTAAGTGTACTTTCAGTATAGACAGAGCACAGACAGAAAGACAAATTGAAATCATTATCATTTCTCGTTTTCTTTTACAAATAGCGAGAGAATTCGCTGTGAAATTTATGGAATGAAGAATATGAGTTATGAGAATAATAATTACCAAAAATATTAAATGATTTTATATTAGACCATAATTTTGCATGTTTTTTTTTCTATGAATATTCATACTTTACAGTGTCCAATTTTCTACAGTCAAAGTTATCATCGTGTAAAACCAGAACAATATCCTTAGCAAATGCTTAATTAAACATAAAAAATGTTTGACCGAAATAAATAAATTAAAAAGTTTTTTTTATCCCCCCCACCAACTACAAAACAAGAAAAATATTTACTTTTCACTCAACTCACGCAAGGAAATAAGTCAAGTATTTTTTCAACAGAAGGCAATAAGTCAAGTTATTGCTTTTTCAATCTTGAAGGCATGAAAAGTAAGGCCGTTCTTTTAAGAAGTACTGTAACTTTTGAAGAGTTAAAAAAATCATATTGCACATCAGTAACTAGAAAAAATCCAGAACGCTTCATCACAAAATGTAATATGTACTCTCTGTACCGGCCTAACAGCAAAATGATACATGCGCAAGAATGATTTTTAGCATTCCTTTCAATGAAAATGGTATCGATATATCGGTATGTATATCGGCAGGCGTACTGTACTGAATTTGTGTGTGAGGAGAAAACTCCTAACAATATTTTATTTGTTAAACAAAAGTCGCCAACATATTCAAAGGCTAATTTGCATTCATAATTACACAAAAATGTAAGATTTTACCACATTATTTTTCACATTTTTTCAAATAGCGGTGCCTCTCACTAAATCGCATGTGTGCGACCGCACATTTCGCAGACATTGCGAGTGCAGAGTTGATTAAAATATTGGGTACAATATTTTTATTTTTCACGGTAAAAAAATACACGTGAACAAAGCTTCAAAAGTTTCCTGATCAGTTTAAAACGAAAAATCTAGCATGGAGTATTTTAATCGAAGTTGCCAGCGCAGATTGAAAAGAAAAATGCTTATGAAAGGAAGAATATGCCATATGGTGTTGCCATCTGGTGAATAGTATCAAAAGTAGACACGCTATAAATAATTATTAGATGCAATAACAAATTAATAATACAATACTTTTAGATGAAAAAAAATTACGATAAAAAGTTGGTGTATCGGAAGTGATACTTAAATAATTCAGTGAGCAGATTTTCTATTAAAAACTTAAGAAGCTATTATTGAGTGCAGAAACGGTTAGTTGTATGCATAAATTTATATGAATTAATGAGCTGTCATTACTTACCATTTTGGTACTCAGGTAGTTATCTGATCAGAACCTGACTCTATGAAGGTATTTTAGCTTTAAGTACTTTGAATGAAGCGAATGCTTTACTTTAACAAAACCCTTCTATTGTGAGCAAAAATGTGCTAGTAAATATTTATTCCTTAAATCTAGTGGTGCATACATTTGCGTAGTCAAAGTGGATAACGGAAACGGGGCATTATATATTTTTAGTATTTGCTGCATAAAAGGGTAATTTGTACCCATTCTTCACTCGATTGCGCCTACTGTTGTTTCCTAATGTTACCTTTTCAAAAGTTCAGACATTTTTAAAATTGAAGATTTTTTCATGACAGTGTTTAGCCTTCGCTGTTTCAGTTTAGAAAAAATTTCAAAGTTTTTATATAAGGCTCCTAAAAATTATGCCCACCTAAATTTACTTCGCAAAACCAACCCAGCCCTTACTTCGGATGCCGACGGTGGATTAAAATCATCTCCAGCTCTGCCTTATTTTTCGGGCAGCACGGCCTTATTTTGGTCTTTTTTGCCTGGGCTAATACTAGCTCTATAGAAAGTA
Source organism: Cheiracanthium punctorium (assembly GCA_038373885.1). Taxonomy (NCBI): domain Eukaryota; kingdom Metazoa; phylum Arthropoda; class Arachnida; order Araneae; family Cheiracanthiidae; genus Cheiracanthium; species Cheiracanthium punctorium. The sequence continues at coordinate 1,226,523 of JAWZYV010017968.1, forward strand.
ATAAAATATGCACCTGAAAGTTAAAATTTAAAAATTTCGGTGGTGTATTCTGATTTCTGCACCAATTTTGTTTCCAGTTCCAATTACGTTTACATTTCGGCATTGATCTATTAAAAAAAAAAAACTGATGATACACGGTATGTAGTGATTTGGAATACTAAAGATCATTTTAAAATGAATTTTAATACTAGAAACTGATATTTAATGATGACGTAATTTTAAAGTATGTTTTAGCAATTTGGTGAATCTTCTGTGATATTTAGAGCATGTGGCGACAAGACTTTCATTAAATAACAACTACTAACACCAATTTCACCAAACATTATCAAAATTAATTATAACTTGCATACATATTTTCTAAATTAAGACATGAAAATGCTGTCTAAAATGAGTACAGTATGCACTTCCCCTGTTAATCCAGAATTTCTAAGTGAACTGAGGGAAGAAGTATGAAAGTGAAATTTAGGCTTCATACAATTTCAAAATTGATTTGTTTGATTAAACACAAATTCACAAACTTAAAATACTAAAAATTAATAAGAAAATAAAATAAAGAAAAATAAAATAAAAACAAAATTCAGATAATTTTGGATGACAAGAAGCCACTGGAAACAATTTGGTAATGGCTTAGACTTGAAAATACCTAAAGTATTTGACTACGACTTTCCATTTTAAACTTGACATATCAAATGCTTGAAACTCCGATTCTAGCAATAGAAACGTGCTGCCCAATTAGTAAGCCTCACTAATATATTTGAAGTTAGTTATAGTCGAACTTACTTGCGGAAATTATGCTTGCTTTACGGAATGTTCTCCTAGAGGAAACGAAGAGTTATAAGGTGTTTTTAAACATGCTTGAAAGTCTGGAAATCTGAAGTTACAGAGAGCTGAGATTACCATACACGATTTATTATTATTACTAGCTGCGGTCGTAGCTTGAGGAGGTCCATCAGTCATCCAAAAACATCGGGGTGTCTGCGGTGAGAAATTGAGGGCAGGAACTGCAGGAGCAGTGGCAGATGCCTCAACTATGGAAATGCCACTTGTTGCAGCAGGCAGAAAGTCATCTTCGTTGAAGACATTTATATTTGTTGGCCAAATACCCGTCGCTTCGAATCCGTTCACCGCAGTTCTCATGTTCGCAGCTTGCAAAAAAATGCTTCTCCGTACAGTGTTGATATTTGCCAGAGCGTGACCACTTTCCCTGGATTTGTTCTTAACCATTTCCTCACTGCTTGTTCGTAAAACATGCTGATGGGTTTCATGACAGCCACATCAAGGGTCTGCAGTCTATGTGAACAATGGGGGTGGGAAAAGCACAGTAATATAACTCCGTTGTCCCGAGCAAGATCGATCAAGTCCAAATTTTTGGTATGGGAGGAATGTCCATCGAGAAGCAGAAGAACACAGTTGCTAATTTTGGCTTTTGAGAACTCGATAAATTTTTGGAACCCATACGATCCATTGAGCTTCAGTTTTTGGTATATATATTTGAATTATTCATCGGTTAAAATTTATTTAAATGCTTGGTGATAATCTTAATCGTAAGTGTTCGGAAAGTCGAGTGGAGTCACTCCAGACTTTTAATAATAGCCGGCACCCAGCCGTTTCGTTTTAGGCATTGTAAACTTGATGGGCCAGTGTCTCTTTATGGTAAATGACAGCTGACACATGCAATAGTGCCAGCACAGTACCGTTGCCTTCCCGGGCTTCTGGCAAGGTGCTTCTCCGGCGACCACTTTTGGTACGATTCACTTACTTTTTACAGTGCCTTGCCACTGCTGGACGTAAAGGATGAAAGTCATTGGCAAGGTATTCCGCCAGCAGGTGTGTGTTCAGTGGTAGCAGTCGCTTTCTACAGACATCCGCAATCACTAGCAAGGCCGTGTAACGGACACCTGCAAGAAAGTAAAAAGTTACTGGCAACCCCCAAAGAGAGAGAGAGTCCCTCTCGAGCAGCAGAGAGAAAAGGACGCTGAGAGGATGGGCTCCGAGAAAATTTTTCCCTTGTGATACCGAAGGCGTTCGCTCGGTTATTGAAATTGTAAATATGTGTATTTTTGTGTAGTCTGTGTGTAAAATTCATCCATGTTAACCAAGAATATAAACTAAATAAAGTTAAGCAAACTACATGGTTGTGTGCAGCTGCCTTTCTTCAGCTTCTGAACGGGGCGATACGTTACAGACGATGAAAAATTGGAGGTTCCACCGAGATACCATGAATGCAAGGGTATCAAGGTCAGGTATGTTCTCCACCTTTTACCATAGCCAGGCCAAAGGGAAAAATTAAAAATTTCTATAAGAGTATCTTGTAGTTCTCACCCTGAGAATACAGGTTCTGTTGTTTTATAATTTGCATCCTGTATTGTATTATACATGCGGAATATTGCTTTTTAATAGCTCTAATGTTATTAAAAGTAATTTCTAACAATTAGAAGTGTATTAAGTCCATATACTCACCAGAGTATAATATTTTACTGTGAATTATTTTATTTATGTACACGCCAGTGTATGAGCATCGAATTTCTCATCCTGAGGAAAATAATTTTTATGGAATTAAAACTTTCGTCCTGAAAGTATAGGTTTTGCTGCCTTAATAGATTAAGTACATGAGTAAGATATGCTTCCAACCATTGGAAAGGCATGAGAACATTTCTCACCGAAGTTTATTATGTACTTGAAATATTATTTTTTTTATGCACACCAGTGTTAATATTATTAATTCTGTTTATTTCAAACTTTCGTCCTGAAAGTATACGTTTATATATTTCCAGCCATTGGAAATTCATGAGAACAATTCTCACCAGAGTTTATTGTGTCTTTGAAATATTATTTTATGCACAACAGTGTTAGTATTATTAAATTATTAATTTCAAACTTTCGTCCTGAAAGTATATGTTTTATATATTTCCACCCATGGGAAATTCATGAGAACAATTCTCAAGAGAGTTTATTGTGAATTTGAAATATTATTATTTTATGCGCACCAGTGTTAGTATTATTAATTTTGTTGGTTTCAAACTTTCGCCGTGAAAGTATATGTTTATAGATTTCCAGCCATTGGAAAATTCATAGTATTTTTCTCATCAGAGTTAAATAACTAGAAGTATTATATATTATGCATAACAGTGTTTTTAAATTCTCATCGGAGATAAAATTAGTGTAAATCCCTTATTTTTATGTGCACAAAACATATAACTTCTTAGTATTTGCACCAGCGAACAGTTTTATAGTACGTGTGTTTATATTTTGTTTTGAACTACTTCTCCCTCTGTGAACGGAGATAAGAGGGCATTGCAGGATTCCCCGCTTCACACTGTGCAGGTGTCCGAGCGGACACTTGAGCCTGACTCATTTGTTGTTTATGTTGTTTCTTCGCTTTTTCCCTGAATCTGCGAAGCTTTCAGAAAAAGAAAAAAAAAGTGCTATGAGTCATTGCTGTGTTTTGATGGTATGGTAGAAGAATTTAACGAGCTTGCTTTTCCTCTTTTATTTTTTTTTTATCGCACTGTAGAAATTTGCTTTAGTGAATAGGTGTTAGACATTTTTTTTTTATCCCTTATATTTATTGTATGTTCTTTTGCTTTGAGCTGTTACTTAGATATTTTTTTGAAAATGTCGTATTTAGGGAAGGGATTAAAATCGGATTTAATTTCGGTAGCCTTAGAACTTGGTGAACAGGCTACTGAAGATCTACGTGTAATCGAATTAAAACAATTAATCCTTGGTAGTAAAAACTATGAGAAAGAATTTGTGAGAAATCTATTAGATAGCACGATGAAAGAAAGATTAGACAAAGAGGAAATGGAAAAACAAAATAGGAATAGAGAATATGAATTGCAGAGGCAAAAATTAGAAATGGAAAAGCAAATTAAAGACGGAGAAATTCAATTGGAAAGGCAAAAATTAGAACTTGAGTGTTTAAAAGCAAAACAGGGGGTCGAAACAACAGTATCCGCGGCTGTGGTAAATTCCAATTATAGTCAAAATTTTCAAAAACTAATGCCAAAATTTAATTTAAAAACCGATGGTATAAGTTTATTCCTGGAACTTTTTGAGTGGCAAGCTAAATTGATGCAGATACCTAAAGAGAGATGGGTTTCTTACTTAATTAGTACCTTACCAGCGGAGATAAATAATGTAATAGCGCGAGAACCGGAGAAAGAAACTCAGGATTACCAATATGTTAGAACGTTGTTGCTTAACAGATTTAAACTCAGCTCGGAAAAATTTCGGCAAATGCTGGTAAAATCTCAAAAAAATCTCGATTCCACTTGGCAAGATTTTTATCACGAGTTAAACACTTTTTTAGAGGGGTGGCTAACAGGCCTTAAAATTAAAACGTTCGAACAACTCAAAGATCTAAAGATGGTAGACCAGATTAAAAGGCGAGTGCCAAACGATTTTAAGGAACACTTTTTGGATGAGTGGTCTACAATTACTTCCCCTAAAGAACTGGTAAGGAAAGTTGAGGAATTTCAGGATGCTAAGAAAACCATAATGGGAAAGAGTAAGTTAGGAGAATCTTCAGTTAAGGGAAATAGTAAACCAGTAAAGAATTTCTACAATGGTAATGTTAACAAAAAGCCCTCAAACGGAATTTCTAAGAAAGAAAATGACGGGCGTACCTTTGCAAGGAAAACGGGTGTAAACTTTGAGCATAAGAAAAAGCTCAGCTGTTTTGAATGTGGCTCTTACGACCACTTACGACCTCAGTGCCCCAATTTAAGAATTCAAAAATCGGAAGCATATAGAATTGGACAAAAATCTGAAAAAAATTTATTAGATCCCTTCACTGTAAACGGGAAAGTTAATGGATTTGAGATGTCCATTCTCCGCGATACCAGAGCCACAGTAGACGTTGTCTGTCAAAAATATGTTGACGAAGACAGAATGACCGGGGAACACGTTTGGGTTCAGCATATTTTCGATGACCATATGACTTGTTTACCCGTTGCTGAAGTAGACGTAGAATGCGAATTAGGTACAATAACCACCAAGGCAGTTGTAATTGCGAACAAGTTGGATCAAGGGCGGTATATTTTAGGGAATCAAACTTCGGCTCTCTTAGAGCAAAGTAGAGAAAATGTCCCATTAAGTACTGAGAGTGTTAATGCTGTCTTGACTCGGTCTCAAAGGCGACAGCTGAAAGAGGATAAAAATTCATCAGACGAAAAGTTAGTCATTGAGGAGCCTGACGTTCCATTGGAGGGAAATAATGAGGACGATAACTTAGAGAATATCGACATTTTACCTCAGGTAGATTCCAATACTACCCTAGATAATATATTTCAAATGGATTCTCAGTCTTTTATTAATGAGCAGAGGAAGAGTAAAGAATTAGTACCGTTATTTGAGTCAGTAAAACCGGAGGGTGACAAGGCTGATTTTAAAATCCAAAATGGAATTTTAGTTAAGACGAAATTAAATAAATTTGGTGATGAGCAAAACCTGATTGTTGTTCCGGAAACTTTCAGGGAGCAAATTAAAAATTTATGCCATGATGACATTTCAGGCCACTTAGGAATTTTTAAGACAAAAGATAAGTTAGTAAGGCACTTCTACTGGCCAAATTGTTATAAAGAAATAGAAGAATATGTGAAAACTTGTGATCCATGTCAGCGTGTTGGAAAGGCGACTGACAAAAAGAAAGCACCCCTAATGAGTGTACCCATTATTTCGGAAGTTTTTAGCAAAATAAATGTTGATGCTTGTGGTCCTTTACCAACATCAACTCAAGGGAATAGATACCTCATAACTGTAATTTGTTTAGGGTCTAAATTTCCTGACGCTATCCCTGTCCCAGATATAACTTCTAAATCGGTGGTCGATGCACGTTTGTTGATTTTCAGCAGGATGGGTTTCCCAAAAGAAATTCAGACGGACCAAGGGAGATCCTTTATGAGTGTTCTAACGGTTGAATTTTTAGAGAAATTTGGGATAAAAATCCTTCGAAGTTCTATTTATCACCCACAGACTAATCCAGTTGAAAGGTTTCACCGATCTGTGAAAAGGATATTGAAAGTTTTATGCATCGAAGCTGCTCCTAATTGGGAAACTCAAATACCAATTGCTCTTTTTGCTTTAAGGACTGTCACTCACGAAAGTACAGGCTTCAGTTCTGCAGAACTTGTATATGGCAATAACCTTAGAACCCCTAATGTGTTATTATACGAAAAATGGTTAGAGCCCCCAGAGGAAGGGAATACTGTAGTTGAGTATGTGTTCGAACTGATAAATCGATTAAAAAAGAGTAAGGAGCTAGCAAAAGAAAAAATGGAAGAGATGCCAGACAAAAGAAAGAAATGGTATGACCGTAATGCCATAAAAAGAGAATTTCACGAAGGAGATTCCGTGTTAGTTCTAACAATAAATCAGGTTAACAATAAACAAGGTTTATCATGTAAACATGATGAAACCGTATTACAGAAGGCCCGAAATTTTAAATTTAGTGATATTAGGCGAAAATAATGAGTCCTTAGACACACCAGAGTTAGATGGGGATTTTCCTTACATGTTAGTTGATCCTAAAGTCTTTGATTTTAACGAAATAGTAGAAATAAATCATTTGAAAGAAAGACTCAACGATGACCAAATTATCGAGTTAAGAAATTTATTACTAAAATATATTAATATCTTTTCAAACATCCCCGGCAAGACACACTTAGTTCAACATGATATTGAATTAACCAGTGATAAGCCTATTCAGCAAAATCCTTATAGAATGACAATTAGACAAAACGAGTTGTTAAAAAAAATGAAGAAAACGATTAAGAATGAAGTTGTTAAAAAAAAAAAATGATACAATATAATGTAATTGAACCGGGAGACTCCGAATACGTTTCTCCAATGATCCTCGTAGAGACGCCAAATAGGGACCCTAGGCCCTGCATTGATTACAGAAAATTAAATGAAATAACACGCACTCAGTTTTATCCCATTCCGAATATAGAACAGCGAGTTGAAACAGTTGCAGCAGCTACATATATCTCTTTAATCGATTTGACAAAGGGCTACTGGCAGATTCCGTTGAGCCCAAGAGCTCAGAAAATTGCGGCTTTTGCCACAAACTTTGGCGTATATAGACCACTACGTATGCCATTTGGTCTTAAAAATGCACCGTATTACTTTAGTAAATTGATGAGTGAAATTTTGAAAGGGTGCGACAGCTATGCGATTCCATATTTAGATGACATCGCGATCTTTTCTCAGACCTGGGATGAACATTTAGGACATTTGCAGGAGGTTTTGGAACGGATAAAAAGGGCTAATTTAACTATAAAACCTGCCAAGTGTAGATTTGCTCAAGAAGAGGTACAATACCTTGGACACGTTGTAGGACGCGGAAAACTTTCACCAGCTGAACTCAAAATAGAGGCTATACAATCTTTTCCGGTCCCAACAACAAAAACTGAAATCAGAGCTTTCTTGGGAATAGCAGGCTATTACAGACAATATATTCCAATGTTTTCTGTAATAACTGCGCCTCTAACAGATTTGTTGAAAGGGAAAAACAAGAAAGGTAAAATTACCTGGAATGAGGAATGCACTGCTTCATTTAATTTACTTAAAGAAAAACTCACTAATAAACCTCTCTTGCACGCGCCAAACTTTTCAAAACCATTCATATTGCAAACAGATGCATCGGATTTAGGATACGGGGTTATTTTGTCACAAACGGATGAAAATGGGGAGGAACATCCAATATTGTACCTTAGCAAAAAATTTACTCCAACTGAAAAGAAGTACTCTACCACTGAAAAAGAGTGTGCGGCCATCTTATATGGCATTAAGAAGCTTAAAGGGTATATAGATGGACAGACAGAATTTTGTATCCAGACGGATCACAACCCACTTGTGTGGTTGCAAAGAAATTCCGGCAATAATCCACGATTAATTCGCTGGGCGTTAGCCTTGCAAGCTTTTAATTTTTCAATTAAACATAAAAGAGGAAAAGAAAACTCAAATGTTGACTGTTTAAGTCGAAATCCCAAATATGCCACTTAGAAAACCAAGGTCATAAAAATGTTTTTGATTTTAAGAATGTAATTATTGTGTTTAAATTTGTGTAATTATTGTGTCTAACGTTGTGTAACTATTGTGTGTTAAATTTGTGCTTTATTCAAATTTTGGTGAGAAAAAGAAAAGAAATGTTTTCAGTATAACAAATATCATTTAACTGGGTGGATATTTTTATATCATCCTCATTGATTGTACTATTATATGTGTGAACTTATCTGTATATTTACCTAAAATTATTATGGCCTGGTAATGGGTGGAGGACTCGTTAAGGTATCTACACTGAAATGAGAACTCAATTACAGTTTTTTTCAAACTTGAACTGTGAAGTATAACGTACTAAACTGTGAACTATAAAGTGTGAAAGTATAATGTGCACACGAACTAAGAACGAATTATTACATACTGTACATAAACTTTTTTTCGTTGTTTTCCCTTGTATATCGGGAAAGCCAACCTTTTGTGGAAGGAGGAGTTGTAACGGACACCGCCAAGAAAGTAAAAAGTTACTGGCAACCCCCAAAGAGAGAGAGAGTCCCTCTCGAGCAGCAGAGAGAAAAGGACGCTGAGAGGATGGGCTCCGAGAAAATTTTTCCCGTGTGATACCGAAGGCGTTCGCTCGGTTATTGAAATTGTAAATATGTGTATTTTTGTGTCGTCTGTGTGTAAAACTCATCCATGTTAACCAAGAATATAAACTAAATAAAGTTAAGCAAACTACATGGCTGTGTGCGGCTGCCTTCCTTCAGCTTCTGAACGGGGCGATACGTTACAGCCGTTCCATCCCACATCTACACATTTCTTGATTCTGCAGACGGAGTCTACAGTTACTTGATATTAGAGAGCCGTCAATGACAAAATTGAAGGCATACAACGTAAAAAATACATCTTTACAAACCCATTTTCTACTTTCTGGTGATTGGAGGTTGTTTTTGAACTGCATGTTAAATACTTAATTTCGGTTTGGTATGTGGTATTACTTCATTTGTCGCAGCTTTGCACATTCAATTGCTTTTTTACTTATGAACTTTAAGAGTATTTTAAAAAACTTTATAATTAAAATTTCCTTATGATTTAATCATCAATGGAACTTTCTGCTGCTATAGTCTATTGGTGTTAATACCTCACACCCCCACACGTATACTACGCGTTTTTAATAAATGATGGCATTTTATAAAAACATTTTGAAATTGCACTGATTCAACACTTTGAGGTTTCAGCTATTAGGACTATGCATTATGTATAAGTGGAAAGCAATTTTCGGTACTTCACATGATATGCATATCTTTTAAAAAATTGAAAGATATAAATTTTAATACCAATTTTGAGTCATGAATTTCAAACTTTTCTTATTGTAAGAAAAAAAACTGTTTAAATGTGCTGAGAGTTAATATTTAATGAGAAATAATGAAAAAAAAAAGGTTTAAAAATCTAAAAAATGAATATAAGGAAATATAATTTGTAGCACAAAATTTTAGAGTTACGCAATAAAAATTTACTCAAATATTGCAAGCAATTGAAAATAAATTTAATTCGTAAATTAAGCATTATTTAGCCAAATTCGGTTTTGTATTGTACATTTCAATGTCGAATACTCAAAAGGTAAATCCTACTCAAATGTCATCTAATATTATTAAATGTTCTTCCCATTTAAGACTCTGTATTACTATAAATTAAAAAACACCGGGAAATCCGTATCTTCAGTCTAACAGCAGAAGACTGACCAGTTACGCATCCCATTGTTTTTCTCAGACTAGTTATACATCGCAGGGCGGGAAAAGTTACGCCCTCATGAGAAAATATAACGCCTTCAGAGAAATTTGTTACGGCAACGGACATTCAATTCGAAAAAGTGAGAGCGGCTTATTTATATGAAAAATAAGAAATTAAAAAAAAAGAAAATTCAAGAAATACAATCCAAGAATAATTGGAGTAGGTGAAGCTACATTCAAGTTTGGCGGACATTTACCCAATCCTACTTACTTTTTGCATTCACTTGCCGGCGTACAGCGTGTAAACTGCCAGGAAAAACATCGTTGCAGCTGTCGATACGTTAATCAGAACATGCTTATATGTCTTATCATGTCCCTATTATGTCTTATCAGGTTACGTATTATCAGGTCCCGCTTGGCGCTGCAATGAAATGGCGATGCAATGAAACAGACGTTCTAGCTGTCAAAATCTCTCTTTTCTTTTATTTAAACAAAACGTGTCTTCATCCATAAATATTATGAAATGTTTTTCGATCTGTGTATTAAAAAAAAGAACTTAAATTGCCATAATTTAAGTTCTTTTTTTTAATACACATTATTTTAATACACTGTAATAATTTATTAAAATTATTACAGTTTAAGTTACAGATGAAAGTCTAAGCGGAATTCTGTCAAAAAAGAAATGTTCCGAACTCTCAGCGAAAAAAGTGAAACGGTCTAGAAAATAAAATCACATTACATTGATATATGCACGAGAAAAAGCTTCATTAATATCCTTCATCTTACGACTTACAGCTTCTTGGGGCATAGCCAGGGGGGAAGATGAATGGGCTCAACCTCCTCCTCCCCAAAACTAACAGATTACTGAGCTTAAAATTTGATATTTAGCTTACAATCGAATTTTGGCTTACAATTTGATATACAGCTCCTCCCCAACACACACACCCATACACGGATTGAAATGGTGAGGCTAAGAACTTTTGTAAGTTACTTTTAAAAATAACGATGCGTTATTTAAATTATATATTAATTTTTTTTAACTTTTTGTGGAGACTGAAAATGTTTGTTTCTTACCCACCGAATATCATAAACTTTTTTACCTGGCCGACGAAATAGACTGGCTCCGGTGGTGAAATATCACGTGACTATGTGCAGTTGAAGTTCGGATTTTCCATCGCGGTAGTTACTTTACAAATCTGTTCTGAAATGTACAGTGTTTATGCTTTTAATCTTTGTGCATACAAAGGTTGTCGTGCTGTGTATTATTATTTCTTAGAAAAAGATGTTATTTAATTGTGTTTTCTACAATTTATATTTGGAAGCTGTGTTCATTTAAAACATTCATCTACTTTGAAATTGCCTCGTATCTGCAGTGTTTATGGATGTCGGTCGAATTACGGAAGCTGTTAATACATTCGGTTTACCAAATATTCAGAACTGAAGAAAAAATGGCTAAGAACCATTCCTACCGAATTAACACTTTTGAAATCGACCTCAATATGCTTTGAACATTCCACGAAAATGAAATTATTCGTGTTTACAAGGTAATCTACAAAGATGAGATGAAAGAACATCCAAATTAAAAGCCAGAACTTTCTCAAAATGCTGTGCTTAGCGTTTTCCCGAATACTCCCAAATATTTCACAAACTGTAGCAATAGTTGAAGACAACTAGTTTCGAGGATCACGCCTGTAATCTAAAGAGAAATACATTATCCTGTTTAGATGACATTTGTGATTGCCCTGAAGTAAATAGATATACATGAAGGATAACACTAAAGTAACGTTTTTTTTTTAAATTTTAATGATAATCCGACATATTTTAATGATTTTATTGTTATTTTTTAATATTTGGATTTTAACATGTTTAGTAATAAAGTGTCTAATGTTAATAAAATTTTAAAATGTAATTGTATTGATTCTACAAACTTCTTGGATAAAGTATTTTTTTTCAAAAATTCAACTGAGTGCAAACTACTGAAATATTACTTAGGTTTAAATATGGTAATAAGTTTTTCCTGTCTAATAGCTGAATTTCAATCTGTCTAGATTTTTTGTTGATGATTGATTAAAAATAGAAATTACCATAGGTAGCACAAGTTACATAACACAACGCATATGAACCAAATGTTTTTAACAAACGAAAATTTTAATATTATTTAGATGCGCTTTCAAGCAGGAATGGAATAACATTTAATTACCTCTGGATAATGAGTGAAAGCGTCTCTATGATCATAACATTAATAGGCATGCAAAAAGTATGCCTGCTTTGTATTTATCAATATGTTTTTAAAATTTGCTTGTAAGTAATTTTGCAATATCTTTTCTAAAAGATATTGATGGCATCTATTATTTTTTTAGTCATATAAAAGTTGGATTATTTTATTTCTACTTAAAAATAATTTATGTATTTCACACACATTAGAAATAGATTCAGAGATTCTTATTGCTGATTCATTACTGCTGATATGCTCCTTAAATTTATTTATATTGAAAACTTGATTTAAGAAAAGAAAATGTTTTATATCAGGTATGCAAATAAGGGGTCGCACGGTGCGACAAAAGATTGGTGTGTGCGACTAAAAATTACATGTGTTTCCATGACTTTGAAAGATAAGAAAAGTTCGGTGGCGCAAAATTTTTGTCGGTGCAACTAAATATTTGCACTCTATTTGCAACCCGTTTTATCTGATAAGGCTCTTTTTATTTTTATAAAGCTCCTATGGGTATTATTAGTACTTAAAGTGAAGAAAATGTAAGCAATTATTTTTTTTTATAGAATAAGCAAAGTTAATTTTTATTAATCTATTTTGTGTTTTCCTTCTTTCTTTCTTTTTTTTGTATCAAATATTTAAGTTATTTTGTATTTATAGCAACTTTTCGAAAAAATATTTCTTTCTGAAAATGAGTCAATGAACAAATGAACTAATGTGGGGATATATTCAAGAATGTAGTGTGGGGATATAGTCAAGTAATTGAAAAAGAATGGTTCACTTGATTAGCGCGATTAGATAATCTTTATTCTTAAACAATATAAATGTTTTATCAAAGATAAGTCCAAAAATAAATTGTTTTAAAGCATTATCTGAGTGTGCGTATATTTCTCTGAGTAAGCACAAGTGTATCAAAAGAGCTTATCCTCAGTCTTAGAGTCACATGACTTCAAAAGTAGGCGTGATCACCGGAGCCTGTCTATTTCGCCAGCCACGCTTTTCTTACAATTGGTGTGGGCGTAAGCACCAGGAAGAGGTTTCCGCCTTCGAGAGCAAATGGTTGCTCAAATCGTTTATGATGCTGATTTAATAAAAATTAATGTCTGTAAATCTGTATGCGTCGATCTCCAGACAAATCTACTGCACGCAGAGCTTTGAAAATTTGAACATATAAGCAAATGAGTTCGGTAAAATTGCACCTGAGCTCAGAATTTTCAAGTTTGAATTAGTTTTGCAATTATTAATTAAATACCGTTTTTAGGTTGCCATGCTTGGCGATTTTACCAGGATAAATTGATTTATGTTTTGAAATAAAGCAGTTTGCAGAATAGCTTGTATTTGAAAAACATGAAATAGAATGGAAAATACGTTAGTTTTACGCCAATTTAAAAGCATAAGTAAGAATTAAGTCCAAACGTCTTTCTTAAAGATAATAAATTTTCAAATCCTACTTTTATTATGAAAGTTTACATTTGTGTATTTGGATGTCTATGACTGCATCACGCATAAATGACTGAACGGATTTGGATAAAATTTGGAATGAAGATTGCTTATATCCTGAATTAGCATACAAGCAACTTTTCATGCATATAGCATAAATAATTCTTTTAGCAAGACACTCAAAAAAACTCTAATGCATTAAGATCTATGGGCCTTTTGTAATTACTTAACCGGTTCTAAAACTTTATTCACTGATTGAAAGTTACACTATTCTTGAGCATTATATTTATACGCTACCTTCTATGCAGGGGTCGCGCTGTCGATCGCAAACGTCGCAAATTGCGATAATAAAATTAGTTTGGGAAAGAAAATACGATTTGGCGTAAGTAAAGATTAAAAAAGTAATAATAATGCTTTTATTTTGTTAATTTATAATTCTAAGGTTATTGTTGTAATTACAACATCCCCAGACAGCACAGCAAGCTTGCAGCAAGCTTGATTTATCAAGTCAATAAACTTGAATTAAGCTTGAAAATTTCAAGAGTGTAAGCTTAATGCAAGCTTGAATCAAGTGTTCAAGTTTACACTTGCCCAGCTTGCATAAGCTTGACATAGCAAACTTAATTTCAAGCTTAAAAATTTTTTCAATAAAAAATTTCTTAAATACACGGGGCGCCCGTCGGCGAACTCGCACCACATATTTTATTTTCCACACACTTTACCCTCTATGCTGAAATTTCAAGTTAATTTAATCTGTTTCTATCAAGTGTCTGCGATAGAACTCGGGATCTAAGGGTTGGGAGGCCAGCGTTCTAACCGTTCCACCAATCTGCCTCGCGCTGGCACGACTAAAGTTTGAAGTGACTGTCATGGTTGTCACGCTGTTTTCTGGCGAGATTGATCAGTGCCCGATGCCGATTTCTTTCTTTTATTTTTCCATGGGATGTAACAAAATTAAAATAATGTTATGTGTGATTTATAGATTCAACTAATTTGGAAATAAGCATAATATAAAATTAAAAACAGCACACTTTTTAAAACTTTCAATATCGCGACACTCATGTTGGGCAATACTGGCCAAATCGAGACAAATGACTGATTTTGAAATCAATTTCGTAGTATAATTGTATTTTATTTTGAAGAATTTCCATATTTGGAAATATAGAATCTTTTTTTTAATTCTATGGTCAAGTGCATTTATGACTGATGCTAAATTATTTGTTATGTGGATGTGGCTTTCCAAATCAAGCAGTAATCAAGTTGCATTCAAGCTTGACAGTTCAAATGACTTCTCCAAGCTTACTGCAAACTTAAAATGAATTGAACTGCCAAGCTTGTATTAATACGTCAAATTCAAAGAAATGGTAAGCTTGATTTGAGCTTATGTGCTGTCTGGGTCGTGTGCATGGTAAATCGGATCAGCAATGAAATACATTATATGCAAAATAATAAGGATTGAAGATTTCAGAGACTGTTATGTAAAACCTTTTAGTTTGGCGAAAAATGAAACGGCTGTGCGGCACAGCCAGCTGTCGTCAAAAAAGGGTCTCTAGATCTGAGGCAAGCGATAAACGTTTCGATCGTCCACCATCTTGCTGGTAGTTAAGCCGAACGATGACAATGGCTGCCCTTTTTTCAGCATTGGGCAATCTATCCAGCTGTTCTCTCATTCTTCCATTTTTTAGCAGATGCCAGTGCTGTTAAAAATAATCGTGACAATTTTTTTTTACAGGAAAGGACGTGCTAAAATGTAAAGGATTCTCGTGGAGCTATGTCACCCGCAACAATTTTTATAGAAATCAAATCTATTCTTCGTGACTGGCAGCAGTCAAAACGTCAGAGTTGGGTGTTCCCAGAGCGGGAACACTGCTCATTAAAGGGTTAAAAGTCGGGACTGTCGTCATACTGCTCAAGAGAATGAACTCGTCGTTGGGGATTTGTAATGGAACGCGTTTCATGATTCGAACATTGATGCCTAACGTGAGAGATGCCGAGATCTTGACTGGCCATACCAAGGGGGCGCATGTGTTTTTTCCTAGATTATCTCTTTCTCCTTCAGACATCAATCTGTCTTTTAAACTTAAGAGACGACAGTTTCCCCTTAGATAAAGTTTTTCTATGACCATAAATAAATCTCAGGGCCAGACTCTTCGTAAAGTTGGAATATATTTGCCACAGCATGCATTTTCACATGCGATGTTCTACGTTGCTTTCTCCAGAGCAACATTTAAAACTAAACGGTGAAGAACCTCTTATGTGAGACAGTCACAGGGAAAAGTAATGGAGTACACGATCGCAGTTAATAATCATAGTTACCGAGACCGTGGGATAGCACTCACACTATACAAACATCCGAAATCACTACCAGGGTCATTCCATTCCATCCCTACACTCTTTTCTTGCATCTGCAGACGTAGTCTACAGTTACTTGATAACAGAGAAAAATAATCGTGCAACGGCACCAGACACAGAACGTTAACAATGCATCTTTACAAACCCATTTTTACTTTCTGGTGATTGGTGGTTGTTCTTGAACTGCATGTTGAATACTTAATTTCGGTTTGGTATGTGGTATTACTTCATAACCCGCAGCTTTGCACATTCAATTGCTTTTTCATTCACGAACTTTAAACGTATTTTAACAAACTTTATAATTAAAATTTCCTTGTGATTTAATCATCTATGGAACTTTCTGCTGTGATAGTCTGTTGATGTTAATTCCTCACTTAACAACACGTCAAACACGCATGTTGTTAATAAATGATGGCATATTTTTAAACACATTTTTGAAATTGCACTGATTCAACACTGAGGTTTCAGCTATTAGGACCATATATTATGTATGTGTGGTAAACAATTTTCGGTACTTCACATGATATGTATATATTAGCTGCGTACCCGTTCTCCGCACGGTAGGGAACGAAACTTTTTCTTACATGTATAGTTCGAATTGATTCCAGTGATTTGGGATCAAAAAATAAGCAAAATGATTTGACTCGTGGCGTAAAGTTACTCATTAGTTATTTGTAAAGTTAGTATAAGTACTGACCTGAGACCATTGTTAATATTATGACGCAAAAAAACTATGTCGGTGTCATTCGCAATTAGAAAAGAAAAGCGTGACGGTTCGCAGTGAAAATTCCTAATATTAAAAATGTCTCATTTCTGCATCATATTCTTTTTTAGATTTAAGTTATGCCATTAATACCTTAGATACTACATGATGTGGAGAACTGTTTTATTTTATAACTAGCTGAAGTACCCGTCCTTGACGGGTTAGTGAATGCAAATCTCCAAAAAGCAAGAACTTTCGTCAGCATTGTAGGAGTACACAGAATGGATGTAGTATGTTGCCAAAGTAAAGAAAGCGAAGTTATAATTTTTATGTATTGTTAAAATATTACAGGTTAGAGAGTCACTAAGTAATATCATTTCATTCGCTTTGGTCGTAATTATGTGATGCGCGAACGAATATTGACGCATATTGAAATAATTTTCGCAAAATCTCAAAATTCAATCAACATTTTTGAAAAATCTGAAGCCTAGAATTTAAGTTGAGTGACAACCTATCATGTCACCCAAATTCGCTTCATTCCCTGCAGTCTTTATTTCGTGATGCTGGAACAAATTTTCAGCACTTTAAAACGATTTTCGAAAAATCTCAAAATGTAAGCAAAATATTTTTAAAATTCAACGCCTATAAATTAAGATGAGCAACTACCTATCATATCACTCAATTTCGTATCATTCGTATTAGTCGTTATTACGTGATGTTTGAAGAAATATAAACGTATTTTGAGAGAATTTTCACAAAATCTCAAAATCTAATAAAAATGTTTAAAAAATTGGACTCCTATAGTTTATGTTGAGCAACCATCTATCGTGTGACCCAATTTCATATCATTCGCTTTAGTCGTTATTAATACGGGAACAAAGATTCACTCAGTTTTAAACGATTTTCACAAAATCTCGAAATGTGATGGATTTTTTTTAATTAGATGCTTATAGTTTAAGGTGAGTGACCACCTATCATTTCACCAAATATCATTTTTTCACCTTTGCAGTTATTACGTGATGTGCGAACACAAATTTACGCAGTTTGAAATGATTTTCGCAAAATTTCAAAATCTAATCAAGATTTTTTTTTAATTCGACGCCCATGTTTTAAGTTGAGTGACCACATATCATGACACCCAATTTCATATCATTCGCTTCAGTCGTTTTTACGTGATGCTTGAACACAAATTTATGCAGTTTGAAAGGATTTTCGCAAAATCTCAAAATCCAATGAGGATTTTTTAAAAATTGGACGCCTATGTTTTAAGTTGAGTGACCACCTATCATGACACCCAATTTCATATCATTCGCTTCAGTCGTTTTTGCGTGATGCTTGAACATAAATTTACGCAGTTTGAAACGATTTTCGCAAAATCTCAAAATCTAATCAAGATTTTTTAAAAATTCGACGCCTATGTTTTAAGTTGAGTGACCACCTATCATGACACCCAATTTCATATCATTCGCTTCAGTCGTTTTTACGTGATGCTTGAACACAAATTTACGCAGTTTGAAACGATTTTCGCAAAATCGGAAAATCTAATGAAGATTTTTTAAAAATTCGACGCCTATGTTTTAAGTTGAGTGACCACCTATCATGACACAAAATTTCATATGATTCGCTTCAGTCGTTTTTACGTGATGCTTAAACAAAAAAAGCGTCACGGACAGAATGACAGAATGACAGAAGGACAGAATGACAGAATGACAGACAGACAAACATTTTTTTGAGGGTCGCATCGGAATCCCGGGTGCTTGAAACGGATAGAAATTGTAAAATTTTTGAATTCCAAGAAATGTACAGACAAAAGTCTTAATTTTATTTATATAGATTAAATAGTTGTGTACCCGCTCTTAGCAAGGCAAGAAGAGAACATTTTCCTAAAAAATGTGATCATAACTCTTGTGAGAAAACAGAATCTCCAAGAAAAAAGAAAGTTCTGTTACAGACTTTTCTGTTGAAACTACCGCGGGATATATTAACGCGACTATTAGACTTACTTGCTATTTTGTTAGCTGTGATGTAAGACGGTTGTTGAAGAATAAATAGAAGGCTTAGTTTTACGAAATATTTATTAATGCGGTATATTGTGCTTTGATCAATATTGCCTTAGCATATCTACTTACTATTAATTATACTATCTTTTACTGATACCAATACAATATACTGTCGTTTTGCAACCGTTAATGCTTAATTTAAAGAAACTGTTTAGATATTCGCCACGATTTTAGGCTTTTACTCTTTGGTGATTCTTTGCAATTTACGCATCAGCATAAACGACAATCATTTCAGTTTATGGTTGCCACTAAATCAGCTCTCCATAAATTTTTACGCATAATTCTTGTCAGATTGGTGTATTTAGCACGAGTGCCCTATTATATCATGGGCAAATCGGGACTTTGCCATGGGGCCTCCGGCTCGAAATGGCCTCCAATTTCAAATGTTGTCCTTTTTTTACAAAAAAATTTATGAAAAATAAAACAAATTTCATACATGGGGGCCCCAAAATTCATCAATGCCCGGGGCCCCCTGTTGGTCATAATCAGGCCCTGTTTAATACCGCAATATATTTCCTGCTATTCGAAAACGTGACCCGTTTAAAATCTCAATCGAAAATAATGCTGGATAATTCACTGGTGAAAAAACAGCATTCAATTATTTATCTGGCAACGTAAAGTAAAATATAGAATTATTTCATGCGTGGCGTATGTTTTGCTTGTGAGTCCGTTATTCTGATTGAGTTTCGAAAGAGGTTTTAAACGTATGACATCAAAATCACGCACTTTTCACATGTGAAAACTCAGTTATTTTAAAGAATTTTATTTATTTTTTTCAACTGGCAATTATAATAATTGTTACTGTCTCCAAGACAACCAAAACGCAAGATATCATACCGAAAATTTTAAGCTGCTGGTATTGAAATGAAAATAATTCTTTACTTAAAAATTCGTAAAAAATCTCCTAATTTATATTTTCCACTTGTTTTTCTTTTAAAAGAGGGCGAAATGTATGCTCCGTCATTTGACAAAATATAAAAAAGTTATGACGGATAGAATTCAAGATGCAGCAATTTAAAAAATATTTTACGAAAGTCAGCGTCAAATTTAATTTTATTTGAAAAATTCCCAAAAATCTGAAAAATTATGTTACACAGTCCGAATAAACAATTTTTAAAAGAAAATTTTCTCCTCTATCCGATGATGTAAATTTCGTTTTCTTGCGAATGTAATTACCGGCGTTATTACGTATTAAGCGAGAAAAATCGCTAAAAATCGGACAAAACATAAAATAAAACATTTTCTAATTCGAATTTCGAAAAAATCACTCCGAGGCATGTTAGGATCTGTCCTAGTGAAGCCGTATGCAAAATTCGGTAGGTCTGCGACCAACCGTCTCGGCGCAATGCGAGCGAGAGACGCGCGCAAGAAGAACGGTGGTCACAAACTTATCTACATAGCTACATACAATGTTTACTCTCGGATTTTATTATATACTAGCTGCGTACCCGTTCTCCGCACGGTAGGGAACAAAACTTTTTCTTACATGTATAATTCGAATTGATTCCAGTAATGTGGGGTCTAAAAATAAACAAAATGATTTGACTCTTGGCGTAAAGTTACTCATTAGTTATCCGTAAAGTTAGTATAAATACTGATCTGAGAACATTGTTAATATTATGAAATAAAAAGCTATGTCGGTGTCATTGGCGATAAGAAAAAGAAAAGTGTGTTCCTAAAAATTTCTAACTTTCAAAATGTCTCATTTCTACATCATACTCTTTTTTAGATTTAAGTTATACCATTAATACCTTAGATACTACATGATGTGAAGTACATGTGACAAAACAGAATCTCCAAGAAAAAAAATGTTCAGGTACAGAATTTTCTGTTGAAATTACCGAGGGATATATTAACGCGACGTAGAATTATTTAATGTTTAGTTAGCTGTGATGTAAGAGGGATGTTGAAAAACGAAAAGAAACTAATAGTTTCAAGAAGTATTTATTAACGCGGTATATTGTGCTTTGATCAATATTGCCCTAGCATATCTAATAACTATTACTTATAGTATCCTTTACTGATACCAATATATTTTCGTTTTTCCATCTTTAATGTTTAATTTAAAGAAACGGTTTAGATATTTGCCACTAATGTAGTTTATTATTATTTGGTGATTCTTCGCAATTTACGCATTAGCATAAACGATAATCATTTCACTTTATGGTTGCCACTAAATAAGCTCTCCATAAATTTTTGCGCATAATTCTGGTCAGGTTAGCGTATTTAGCACCAGGGTCCTATTATCGCACGGGCAAATCGGGACTTTGCCCAGGGCCCCCGGCTCGAAATGCAATTTCGGCAATTTCAAATGTTTTTTTTTTTTTTTTATAACAAAATTTTATGGGAAAAAACAATAGATGGGGGGGGGGGGCAAATTCATCAATGCCCGGGACCCCCTGTTGGTCATAATCAGGTCCTGTTTAACACCGCAATATATTTCCTGCGATTCGAAAACGTGTCCCGTTTAAAATCTCAATTGAAAATAATGCTGGATAATTCACTGGTGAAAAAACAGCATTCAGTTCTTTTTCTGGCAACGTAAAATAAAATATAGAATTATTTCATGCGTGGCGTATGTTTTGTTTGTGAGTCCGTTATTCTGATTGACTTTCGAAAGGGGTTTTAAACTCGTGACGTCAAAATCATGCACATTTCACATGTGAAAACTCAGTTATTTTAAAGTAATTTTATTTATTTTTTTCAACTGGCAACTTTAATCATTGTTACTGTCTCCAAGACAGCCAAACCGCAAGATATCATACCGAAGTTTTTAAGCATATGCTATTGGAATTAAAATCCTTCTTTGCTTAAAAATTCGTAAAAAATCTCCTAATTTATATTTTCCTCTGGTTTCTCTTTTAAAGGAGGGCGAAATGTATGCTCCGTCATTTGACAAAATATAAAAAAGTTATGACGGATAGAATTCAAGATGCATCAGTTTTTAAATTATTTTACGAAAGTCAGCGTTAAATTTAATTTTATTTGAAAAATTCCCAAAAATCTGAAAATTATGTTACACAGTCCGAACAAACAGTTTTTAAAAGAAAATTTCCTCCTCTACCCGATGATGTAAATATCGTTTTCTTGCGAGTGTAATGACCGGCGTTATTACGTATTAAGCGAGAAAAATCGCTAAAAATCGGACAAAACATAAAATAAAACATTTTCTAATTCGAGTTTCGAAAAAATCGCTCCGAGGCGTGTTAGGATCTGTCCTAGTGAAGCCGTATGCAAATTTCGGTAGGTCTGCGACCAACCGTCTCGGCGCATGCTCACGAATGTGCTGAAATCGGACATTTGAGTAGCTTTCTACCCTGAAAATTGCGAAAAATCGTTAAAAATTAGGGAATTCCCAGAATCTCAATTCAATTAAGGGTTGATTTCCAGAATTTTAAAATAGCCTACGGCCTATTCTATGTCTTTTCACGTGTATGTGCAAAATTTCAAGGCGATAGGTCTGACAGTGTGGGAGGAGTTCCCGGACGAGCAAACAAACAAACAGACAAACTTTCACATTTATATAATAGACTAGCTGAAGTACCCGTTCTTCGCACGGGAATGAATGGACTTTTTGTTATTACGATTTGTGGTGATTTCTATTCATTGTAATAAACAGATATAGCAAAGTGCATATCGCGTTATATTGTGTCCAATAATCATGCATACCGAATTGCAAGGCAATCATTTGTACGGTGCAGAAGGCCATGCGGCGTAGCGCAATCTAGTGGCGAGTTTTAGCAAAACGGATACGGCGAAAATATTTTTCGCATTCAGATATCGATGCATACGAATTTTCATGACTATCGGCTGGACAGTCCTGAAGTTCATGTGTTGACGCGACATCTAGTGGCAAGTTATAGGAAAATGGATAGCGCCAAACTCTTCCCCGTGTTCCAATATCTATGTATACCTATTTTCATAGCGATCATTTGAACAGTCAAGAAGTGATACACTGCAGGGCCATCCAGTGGTTCAATAAAGTAATGATTTGCTACAGCGCCGTCAAGTGGCGAGTTATAGCAAAATGGATAACGCCAAAATATTCTCATTGTTCAAAATAGCCATATATACTGATTTTCATAGCGACCGTTTGAATGGTCAAGAATTTGGCCTGCTGCAGCGTCATCTAGTGGCGAGTTAAAATAATAATGCATTGCAGTGCCATCTAGTGGTGAGTAACATCAAAAGGAACGCAGTTAGAATATATTCTTCGTGCTCAAATGTGTAAGTATAAAAATTTTTATGCCGATCGGTCGAACGGTATAGAAGTTGATGCTTTTCAGCGCCATTTAGCGGCAAGTTACAGCAAAATGGATAGTGAAAAATATTCTCCGTGTTCTAATATTCGCGTGTACCAAATTTCATCGAAATCGGTTGGACGATATTCGCATAGCAAACGGCTAAACGGAATAGAATTCGACGTTCTGCTGCGCCACCTTGTGGCAAGTTAGAGGAAAACGGATAGCATAAAAAGCTTCTCCATGATAAAAGACTTAGGTGAACCAAATTTCATGGTGCAACGGTGCTCAACGGTGCTGTAGTTTTTCAACCTCATACACTCATACCAACATTCATTTTTATCTATAACCAGTGTCATTATATATCCCAGTCTCAATTAAAATCCAGTTTCAAATCTAAGCCTCGCCAAAGTGCCAACATACGCCATTTTGCAAGCGTTTTTTCAGGAAATCATTCGAAGCATTAACTTAGCAGCAATAATATATGGGAAATGGTTCGACCGCGAAAAAGTAAAGCATCCTTTATTTGAAAAGTTGAATCCCTTAATACAGCCGAATTTTTTTAAAATTATCAACTATAACGTGTTTTATTCATCATTACTCCGATGTACTAAATGAGAAGATTTCAATTTTCTGAAATTTGGCGGAATTCCCCCAACTTAAATCAATGTACTCATTTGGCGAGAATTCTGGAGATAGATTGCTTGAAATCCCTTAATAACTGCATTTTTTCTTCACGGATTATTAAAATTCAATGCTGTATTCTAATAAAACCTTTGCACTTGTTTTCAAAAATCTATTTCCTTATTTATTATTATTTGGTGATTCTTCGCAATTTACGCATTAGCATAAACGATAATCATTTCACTTTCTGGCTGCCATTAAAACAGCTCTCCATACATTTTTATGCATAATTCTTGTCAGATTCGCGTATTTAGCACGTAAAATATTTCCTGCGATTCGAAAACGTGTCCCGTTTAAAAATTATATCCAAAATAATGCTGGATAATTCATCGTTGAAAAAACAGCATTCAATTCTTTTTCTGGCAACGTAATATAAAATAGGGAATAATTTCGTGCGTGGCGTATGTTTTGTTTGTGAGCCCGTTATTTTGATTGAGTTTCGAAAGGGGTTTTAATCTCGTTAGATCAAAATGACGTAGATTTCACATGTGGAAACTCAGTTATTTTAAAGTCATTTTATTTATGTTTTTCAAATGGCAATTTTATTCATTGTTACTGTTTCCCAGACAACCATAGCGGAAGATATCATACCGAAATCTTGAAACAGCTTTTATTGAATTCAAAATCCTTCTTTACATAAAAATTCGTAAAAAATCTCCTAATTTATATTTTTCCTCCGTTCTTCTTTTAAAAGTGGGCGAAATATATGCTCCGTCTTTTGCCGAAATATAAAAAAGTTATGACAGATAGAATGAAAGATGCAACAGTTTTAAAATTATTTTTACGCAAACGTCGTCAAAAGACAAATTCTTTTTAAAAATTCCCCAAAATCGGCAAAATATGTTACATAGTCAAAACAAACTGTTTTCGAAAGAAAATTTTCTCCTCTATCCGATGATGCAAATATCGTTTTATTGCGAGTGCAATAACCGGCGTTATTACGTATTATGCAAGAAAAATCGCTAAAAATCGGACAAAACATAAAATAAAACATTTTCTAATTCGAATTTCGGAAAAATCGCTCCGAGGCGTCTTAGGATCTGTCCCAGTGAAGCCGTATGCAAAATTCGGTAGGTCTGCGACCAACCGTCTCGGCGCAATGCGATCGAGAGACGCGCGCAAGAACATCGGTGGTCACAAACCTACCTACATAGCTACATACAATGTTTACTCTCGGATTTTATTATATACTAGCTGCGTACCCGTTCTCCGCACGGTAGGGAACAAAACTTTTTCTTACATGTATAATTCGAATTGATTCCAGTAATGTGGAATCTAAAAATAAACAAAATGATTTGACTCTTGGCGTAAAGTTACTCATTAGTTATTCGTAAAGTTAGTATAAATACTGATCTGAGAACATTGTTAATATTATGAAACAAAAAACTATGTCGGTGTCATTGGCGATCAGAAAAAGAAAAGCGTGACGGTTCCTAAAAATTTCTAACTTTCAAAATGTCTCATTTCTACATCATACTCTTTTTTAGATTTAAGTTATACCATTAATACCTTAGATACTACATGATGTGAAGAACCGTTTTTTTTATAATTAAATAGTTGTGTACCCGCTCTTCGCAAGCAAGAAGAGAACATTTCCTAAATGTATCATAACTACTTGTGACAAACAGAATCTCCAAGAAAAAAAAGTTCAGGTACAGAATTTTCTGTTGAAATTACCGCGGGATATATTAACGCGACGTAGAATTATTTAATGTTTAGTTAGCTGTGATGTAAGATGGCTGTTGAAAAACGAAAAGAAACGAATAGTTTCACGAAATATTTATTAACGCGGTATATTGTGCTTTGATCAATATTGCCCTAGCATATCTAATAACTATTACTTATAGTATCCTTTACTGATACCAATATATTTTCGTTTTTCCATCTTTAATGTTTAATTTAAAGAAACGGTTTAGATATTTGCCACTAATGTAGTTTTTTATTCTTTGGTGATTCTTTGCAATTTACGCATTAGTATAAACGATAATCATTTCACTTTCTGGCTGCCATTAAAACAGCTCTCCATACATTTTTATGCATAATTCTTGTCAGATTGGCGTATTTAGCACGTAAAATATTTCCTGCGATTCGAAAACGTGTCCCGTTTAAAAATTATATCGAAAATAATGCTGGATAATTCATCGTTGAAAAAACAGCATTCAATTCTTTTTCTGGCAACGTAATATAAAATAGGGAATAATTTCGTGCGTGGCGTATGTTTTGTTTGTGAGCCCGTTATTTTGATTGAGTTTCGAAAGGGGTTTTAATCTCGTTAGATCAAAATGACGTAGATTTCACATGTGGAAACTCAGTTATTTTAAAGTCATTTTATTTATGTTTTTCAAATGGCAATTTTATTCATTGTTACTGTTTCCCAGACAACCATAGCGGAAGATATCATACCGAAATCTTGAAACAGCTTTTATTGAATTCAAAATCCTTCTTTACATAAAAATTCGTAAAAAATCTCCTAATTTATATTTTTCCTCCGTTCTTCTTTTAAAAGTGGGCGAAATATATGCTCCGTCTTTTGCCGAAATATAAAAAAGTTATGACAGATAGAATGAAAGATGCAACAGTTTTAAAATTATTTTTACGCAAACGTCGTCAAAAGAGAAATTCTTTTTAAAAATTCCCAAAAATCGGCAAAATATGTTACATAGTCAAAACAAACTGTTTTCGAAAGAAAATTTTCTCCTCTATCCGATGATGCAAATATCGTTTTATTGCGAGTGCAATGACCGGCGTTATTACGTATTATGCAAGAAAAATCGCTAAAAATCGGACAAAACATAAAATAAAACATTTTCTAATTCGAATTTCGGAAAAATCGCTCCGAGGCGTCTTAGGATCTGTCCCAGTGAAGCCGTATGCAAAATTCGGTAGGTCTGCGACCAACCGTCTCGGCGCAATGCGATCGAGAGACGCGCGCAAGAACATCGGTGGTCACAAACCTACCTACATAGCTACATACAATGTTTACTCTCGGATTTTATTGTATACTAGCTGCGTACCCGTTCTCCGCACGGTAGGGAACAAAACTTTTTCTTACATGTATAATTCGAATTGATTCCAGTAATGTGGGGTCTAAAAATAAACAAAATGATTTGACTCTTGGCGTAAAGTTACTCATTAGTTATTCGTAAAGTTAGTATAAATACTGATCTGAGAACATTGTTAATATTATGAAACAAAAAACTATGTCGGTGTCATTGGCGATAAGAAAAAGAAAAGCGTGACGGTTCCTAAAAATTTCTAACTTTCAAAATGTCTCATTTCTACATCATACTGTTTTTTAGATTTAAGTTATACCATTAATACCTTAGATACTACATGATGTGAGAAGTTACGTTGTGACGAAAAACAGGAATTCTCCAAGAAAAAAAAAAGTTCAGGTACAGAATTTTCTGTTGAAATTACCGAGGGATATATTAACGCGACGTAGAATTATTTAATGTTTAGTTAGCTGTGATGTAAGATGGCTGTTGAAAAACGAAAAGAAACGAATAGTTTCAAGAAATATTTATTAACGCGGTATATTGTGCTTTGATCAATATTGCCCTAGCATATCTAATAACTATTACTTATAGTATCCTTTACTGATACCAATATATTTTCGTTTTTCCATCTTTAATGTTTAATTTAAAGAAACGGTTTAGATATTTGCCACTAATGTAGTTTTTTATTCTTTGGTGATTCTTCGCAATTTACGCATTAGTATAAACGATAATCATTTCACTTTCTGGCTGCCATTAAAACAGCTCTCCATACATTTTTATGCATAATTCTTGTCAGATTCGCGTATTTAGCACGTAAAATATTTCCTGCGATTCGAAAACGTGTCCCGTTTAAAAATTATATCGAAAATAATGCTGGATAATTCATCGTTGAAAAAACAGCATTCAATTCTTTTTCTGGCAACGTAATATAAAATAGGGAATAATTTCGTGCGTGGCGTATGTTTTGTTTGTGAGCCAGAATTATTTTGATTGAGTTTCGAAAGGGGTTTTAATCTCGTTAGATCAAAATGACGTAGATTTCACATGTGGAAACTCAGTTATTTTAAAGTCATTTTATTTATGTTTTTCAAATGGCAATTTTATTCATTGTTACTGTTTCCCAGACAACCATAGCGGAAGATATCATACCGAAATCTTGAAACAGCTTTTATTGAATTCAAAATCCTTCTTTACATAAAAATTCGTAAAAAATCTCCTAATTTATATTTTTCCTCCGTTCTTCTTTTAAAAGTGGGCGAAATATATGCTCCGTCTTTTGCCGAAATATAAAAAAGTTATGACAGATAGAATGAAAGATGCAACAGTTTTAAAATTATTTTTACGCAAACGTCGTCAAAAGAGAAAGTCTTTTTAAAAATTCCCAAAAATCGGCAAAATATGTTACATAGTCAAAACAAACTGTTTTCGAAAGAAAATTTTCTCCTCTATCCGATGATGCA
The DNA here is from genome assembly GCA_038373885.1 of Cheiracanthium punctorium. Classification (NCBI taxonomy): domain Eukaryota; kingdom Metazoa; phylum Arthropoda; class Arachnida; order Araneae; family Cheiracanthiidae; genus Cheiracanthium; species Cheiracanthium punctorium. The sequence continues at coordinate 1,254,405 of JAWZYV010017968.1, forward strand.
AATATCGTTTTATTGCGAGTGCAATAACCGGCGTTATTACGTATTATGCAAGAAAAATCGCTAAAAATCGGACAAAACATAAAATAAAACATTTTCTTATTCGAATTTCGGAAAAATCGCTCCGAGGCGTCTTAGGATCCGTCCCAGTGAAGCCGTATGCAAAATGCGGTAGGTCTGCGACCAACCGTCTCGGCGAAATGCGATCGAGAGACGCGCGCAAGAACATCGGTGGTCACAAACCTACCTACATAGCTACATACAATGTTTACTCTCGGATTTCATTATATACTAGCTGCGTACCCGTTCTCCGCACGGTAGGGAACAAAACTTTTTCTTACATGTATAATTCGAATTGATTCCAGTAATGTGGGGTCTAAAAATAAACAAAATGATTTGACTCTTGGCGTAAAGTTACTCATTAGTTATCCGTAAAGTTAGTATAAATACTGATCTGAGAACATTGTTAATATTATGAAACAAAAAACTATGTCGGTGTCATTGGCGATAAGAAAAAGAAAAGCGTGCGGTTCCTAAAAATTTCTAACTTTCAAAATGTCTCATTTCTACATCATACTCTTTTTTAGATTTAAGTTATACCATTAATACCTTAGATACTACATGATGTGAAGTACTTGTGACAAAACAGAATCTCCAAGAAAAAAAAAGTTCAGGTACAGAATTTTCTGTTGAAATTACCGAGGGATATATTAACGCGACGTAGAATTATTTAATGTTTAGTTAGCTGTGATGTAAGATGGCTGTTGAAAAACGAAAAGAAACGAATAGTTTCAAGAAATATTTATTAACGCGGTATATTGTGCTTTGATCAATATTGCCCTAGCATATCTAATAACTATTACTTATAGTATCCTTTACTGATACCAATATATTTTCGTTTTTCCATCTTTAATGTTTAATTTAAAGAAACGGTTTAGATATTTGCCACTAATGTAGTTTATTATTATTTGGTGATTCTTCGCAATTTACGCATTAGTATAAACGATAATCATTTCACTTTCTGGCTGCCATTAAAACAGCTCTCCATACATTTTTATGCATAATTCTTGTCAGATTCGCATATTTAGCACGTAAAATATTTCCTGCGATTCGAAAACGTGTCCCGTTTAAAAATTATATCGAAAATAATGCTGGATAATTCATCGTTGAAAAAACAGCATTCAATTCTTTTTCTGGCAACGTAATATAAAATAGGGAATAATTTCGTGCGTGGCGTATGTTTTGTTTGTGAGCCAGAATTATTTTGATTACTGAGTTTCGAAAGGGGTTTTAATCTCGTTAGATCAAAATGACGTAGATTTCACATGTGGAAACTCAGTTATTTTAAAGTCATTTTATTTATGTTTTTTCAAATGACAATTTTATTCATTGTTACTGTTTCCCAGACAAACACAGCGAAAGATATCATACCGAAATCTTAAAACAGCTTTTATTGAATTCAAAATCCTTCTTTACATAAAAATTCGTAAAAAATCTCCTAATTTATATTTTTCCTCCGTTCTTCTTTTAAAAGTGGGCGAAATATATGCTCCGTCTTTTGCCGAAATATAAAAAAGTTATGACAGATAGAATGAAAGATGCCACAGTTTTAAAATTATTTTTACGCCAACGTCGTCAAAAGACAAAGTCTTTTTTAAAATTCCCCAAAATCGGCAAAATATGTTACATAGTCAAAACAAACTGTTTTCGAAAGAAAATTTTCTCCTCTATCCGATGATGCAAATATCGTTTTATTGCGAGTGCAATAACCGGCGTTATTACGTATTATGCAAGAAAAATCGCTAAAAATCGGACAAAACATAAAATAAAACATTTTCTTATTCGAATTTCGGAAAAATCGCTCCGAGGCGTCTTAGGATCTGTCCCAGTGAAGCCGTATGCAAAATGAGGTAGGTCTGCGACCAACCGTCTCGGCGCAATGCGATCGAGAGACGCGCGCAAGAACATCGGTGGTCACAAACCTACCTACATAGCTACATACAATGTTTACTCTCGGATTTCATTATATACTAGCTGCGTACCCGTTCTCCGCACGGTAGGGAACAAAACTTTTTCTTACATGTATAATTCGAATTGATTCCAGTAATGTGGGGTCTAAAAATAAACAAAATGATTTGACTCTTGGCGTAAAGTTACTCATTAGTTATCCGTAAAGTTAGTATAAATACTGATCTGAGAACATTGTTAATATTATGAAATAAAAAGCTATGTCGGTGTCATTGGCGATAAGAAAAAGAAAAGTGTGTTCCTAAAAATTTCTAACTTTCAAAATGTCTCATTTCTACATCATACTCTTTTTTAGATTTAAGTTATACCATTAATACCTTAGATACTACATGATGTGAAGTACTTGTGACAAAACAGAATCTCCAAGAAAAAAAAATGTTCAGGTACAGAATTTTCTGTTGAAATTACCGAGGGATATATTAACGCGACGTAGAATTATTTAATGTTTAGTTAGCTGTGATGTAAGAGGGATGTTGAAAAACGAAAAGAAACTAATAGTTTCAAGAAGTATTTATTAACGCGGTATATTGTGCTTTGATCAATATTGCCCTAGCATATCTAATAACTATTACTTATAGTATCCTTTACTGATACCAATATATTTTCGTTTTTCCATCTTTAATGTTTAATTTAAAGAAACGGTTTAGATATTTGCCACTAATGTAGTTTATTATTATTTGGTGATTCTTCGCAATTTACGCATTAGTATAAACGATAATCATTTCACTTTCTGGCTGCCATTAAAACAGCTCTCCATACATTTTTATGCATAATTCTTGTCAGATTCGCATATTTAGCACGTAAAATATTTCCTGCGATTCGAAAACGGGTCCCGTTTAAAAATTATATCCAAAATAATGCTGGATAATTCATCGTTGAAAAAACAGCATTCAATTCTTTTTCTGGCAACGTAATATAAAATAGGGAATAATTTCGTGCGTGGCGTATGTTTTGTTTGTGAGCCAGAAATTATTTTGATTGAGTTTCGAAAGGGGTTTTAATCACGTTAGATCAAAATGACGTAGATTTCACATGTGGAAACTCAGTTATTTTAAAGTCATTTTATTTATGTTTTTCAAATGGCAATTTTATTCATTGTTACTGTTTCTCAGACAACCATAGCTGAAGATATCATACCGAAATCTTGAAACAGCTTTTATTGAATTCAAAATCCTTCTTTACATAAAAATTCGTAAAAAATCTCCTAATTTATATTTTTCCTCCGTTCTTCTTTTAAAAGTGGGCGAAATATATGCTCCGTCTTTTGCCGAAATATAAAAAAGTTATGACAGATAGAATGAAAGATGCCACAGTTTTAAAATTATTTTTACGCAAACGTCGTCAAAAGACAAAGTCTTTTTAAAAATTCCCCAAAATCGGCAAAATATGTTACATAGTCAAAACAAACTGTTTTCGAAAGAAAATTTTCTCCTCTATCCGATGATGCAAATATCGTTTTATTGCGAGTGCAATAACCGGCGTTATTACGTATTATGCAAGAAAAATCGCTAAAAATCGGACAAAACATAAAATAAAACATTTTCTTATTCGAATTTCGGAAAAATCGCTCCGAGGCGTCTTAGGATCTGTCCCAGTGAAGCCGTATGCAAAATGCGGTAGGTCTGCGACCAACCGTCTCGGCGCAATGCGATCGAGAGACGCGCGCAAGAACATCGGTGGTCACAAACCTACCTACATAGCTACATACAATGTTTACTCTCGGATTTTATTATATACTAGCTGCGTACCCGTTCTCCGCACGGTAGGGAACAAAACTTTTTCTTACATGTATAATTCGAATTGATTCCAGTAATGTGGAGTCTAAAAATAAACAAAATGATTTGACTCTTGGCGTAAAGTTACTCATTAGTTATTCGTAAAGTTAGTATAAATACTGATCTGAGAACATTGTTAATATTATGAAACAAAAAACTATGTCGGTGTCATTGGCGATAGAAAAAGAAAAGCGTGACGGTTCCTAAAAATTTCTAACTTTCAAAATGTCTCATTTCTACATCATACTCTTTTTTAGATTTAAGTTATACCATTAATACCTTAGATACTAATCATTGAAGAACCGTTTATTTATAATTAAATAGTTGTGTGTACCCGCTCTTCGAGGCAAGAACAGAAATTTTCCTAAATGTGATCATAACTACTTGGACAAACAGAATCTCCAAGAAAAAAAAAGTTCAGGTACAGAATTTTCTGTTGAAATTACCGCGGGATATATTAACGCGACGTAGAATTATTTAATGTTTAGTTAGCTGTGATGTAAGATGGCTGTTGAAAAACGAAAAGAAACTAATAGTTTCACGAAATATTTATTAACGCGGTATATTGTGCTTTGATCAATATTGCCCTAGCATATCTAATAACTATTACTTATAGTATCCTTTACTGATACCAATATATTTTCGTTTTTCCATCTTTAATGTTTAATTTAAAGAAACGGTTTAGATATTTGCCACTAATGTAGTTTTTTATTCTTTGGTGATTCTTTGCAATTTACGCATTAGTATAAACGATAATCATTTCACTTTCTGGCTGCCATTAAAACAGCTCTCCATACATTTTTATGCATAATTCTTGTCAGATTCGCGTATTTAGCACGTAAAATATTTCCTGCGATTCGAAAACGTGTCCCGTTTAAAAATTATATCGAAAATAATGCTGGATAATTCATCGTTGAAAAAACAGCATTCAATTCTTTTTCTGGCAACGTAATATAAAATAGGGAATAATTTCGTGCGTGGCGTATGTTTTGTTTGTGAGCCCGTTATTTTGATTGAGTTTCGAAAGGGGTTTTAATCTCGTTAGATCAAAATGACGTAGATTTCACATGTGGAAACTCAGTTATTTTAAAGTCATTTTATTTATGTTTTTCAAATGGCAATTTTATTCATTGTTACTGTTTCCCAGACAACCATAGCGGAAGATATCATACCGAAATCTTGAAACAGCTTTTATTGAATTCAAAATCCTTCTTTACATAAAAATTCGTAAAAAATCTCCTAATTTATATTTTTCCTCCGTTCTTCTTTTAAAAGTGGGCGAAATATATGCTCCGTCTTTTGCCGAAATATAAAAAAGTTATGACAGATAGAATGAAAGATGCAACAGTTTTAAAATTATTTTTACGCAAACGTCGTCAAAAGAGAAATTCTTTTTAAAAATTCCCCAAAATCGGCAAAATATGTTACATAGTCAAAACAAACTGTTTTCGAAAGAAAATTTTCTCCTCTATCCGATGATGCAAATATCGTTTTATTGCGAGTGCAATAACCGGCGTTATTACGTATTATGCAAGAAAAATCGCTAAAAATCGGACAAAACATAAAATAAAACATTTTCTAATTCGAATTTCGGAAAAATCGCTCCGAGGCGTCTTAGGATCTGTCCCAGTGAAGTTGTATGCAAAATTCGGTAGGTCTGCGACCAACCGTCTCGGCGCAATGCGATCGAGAGACGCGCGCAAGAACATCGGTGGTCACAAACCTACCTACCTACATAGCTACATACAATGTTTACTCTCGGATTTTATTATATACTAGCTGCGTACCCGTTCTCCGCACGGTGGGAAACGCATATTTTTCTTACACATATATAATTCGAATTAAACCCAGTAATGAGGAATCTCAAAACGTGAAAAAATACTTGAATCGTGACTAAAAGTTGACGTCATGAGTGCAAATTTTAGACGATTGCAACATGACACAAAAAGTACGTCAATGTGACAGGCGATCAAAAAAGAAAGAACTTTATGGTATGCAGACAAAACTTTTCTCTTTCGAAAAATGCCTGATTTCTACATCAAATAATTCGTTTTGTGAGGTTTAGTATATATAGTATATACTACATAAATAACATTACATGATGTTGACAACAATTTAACTTGCATTTTTCGAAGCGTGGACAATGCATTAGCGCAGTTATGTTACACACGACTTTATTAAATTTTACCTAAATTAAAAAACCTACATGAAACAATGGATGCATCATTTACGTTTAAAAGCCAAAAATGTACCCTGCTCCGGTGAAAATCATGTCGCTTTTGTAAATGAAAACGTTCGTGATGTAACTTCTGAGAAAAAGCTTATTACCCTTATTGAACTCTTAATGCAGTATCACACTTGTTACATAAAAGTGACGTTTATCTCACTGTCAATTCGCGCTAAATAAATAACTAATTTCATTTTTCATTTTTTACAGATTACAGTTGACCCCTTATAACATGGTCTACAACACGAATTCTTAGAACACGACGAAAACATTACGATCGTTTTCGTGTAACACGTTAAAAGAGACTCGTACAGCACGATGAAATGAGACATATGTTCTGATATTATGACGCCTTAGCTCCTGTAATTAACATTCCTTTTGAATGGCAACACCAACCATCATTGCATTTTTACGGAGCGCAAATAAGTTTTGCCGCGATTATACCGCGCAGTCCGCACTCCAGGTGGAGTATAGCGCAGGACCCGTACAACACGGATTCCTATAACACGGAACGTATCTACCGTATATAGGGAATCTACTGTAGTTGCATAGTGTCAAATTCAATAGTTAAGAAAATTCTGGGTTGCCGTATTTAGTAATATTTCATCTTACCTTGGTGGCCGAAATGTATTAAAACCAAATATTCGAACTGTATCAAAAGTAAAATTTACTAAAAGCAAAATTTTTAATTTTGTATAACCCTCAGAACAACTTCGGAGTTTGCCATCTACGACGGTTTTTCATGACGTGACAACTGATGCTTGCGTACAGTGGCGTAGCCAAGGAGGAGATAGGGGGTCACAACCCCCCATGTGGAGTTTTTTGCCATACAAAATGTATATTCTTAACTCCCGTAACATTCCCATGAAAAATTTTTGGCTACTCCTGCTTGCAGATAATTGATCTCTTTTTTTTTCATTTATCAGTGATCAATATACTTCAGGATCGGAATCTCCGCGGTAAAAAATGGTCTAAAAAATCTGACACCAGAAAAATCTGATTAACACAGTGGGGTTACACAAATACGCGCCGGACATACGCTCTTGCTTATGTCCGGAGGAGCAAATACATTAGAGGTTATGTGCTGCTCCGGATAATCTGCCAGCAAAACAGCAAAAATGACGTAAAAAATGACATCCACACGCGAAGGAAATAAAATTAAAGATATGTAGAATTGCATGAAAACTTCGATTATTTTTAAAGTGCAAGTCTGTTACAGTTAGTTCTATTTATTTCACGTTTGATGCGCTTTCACTTTTTCGAGTCTTAAAAGCTGTAGAAATGAGTGGTTTCACTTAATTGTTAAATTTAACAACTTAAGTGGCAACAATGGATTCCGTTGCTACGGAAATTATAGCAATGTTAAAAATAGAACATGAAATGAGTTATTCATGTTTACTTTGCTAGAACTGCCATATTGGCGAAATTAACGCCGCCAGTCGATGGCCAATAGCTCAAACCACAAATTAAACTTGACACTAAAGTCAATACGCAATACTTTGTTTGGCGGAATTAAAAAAAAAATATCTATGCATACGCTAGTGACATCGGCTCATCTCAATTGTGGAATGGAATTAATAATGAACTACAGAGCTGCACTACATTTGAATATTTTTCGCCAACTTTGCTAAGAAATGTACTAAAGTAGGAATCAACATACATTTCAATTCGTAAAACAAAAAAATATATTAGACAGTATTAATTACGCCTTTCTAACAGCTTTTAGTAAAAGAAACTTCCGTAGCGCTGCTTTAACAAATAAGAATCAATTATTTATTACACAGTACTTTGATCGCCAAATGCCAACGTACACCATTTTGCAAGATTTTTTTGTTTTCAGGGAATAATTCGAAGCATTGATTTAACAGCAATCAAAATGGGAAATAGTTATCTATCATTTATATGGTTCCATCGCCAAAATTTAATGCAGGCATATTATTGATAAGTAGCAGTTATTTAAATTATTATTAACTATAACGGGTTTTAATCACCGTTAACTACCCTGTACAAAATGCGACAATTTCAATTTTCTGAAATTTGGCGGAATTCCTTTAACTTAAATCAGTTTACTTAATTTCGTGAAAATTCTATAGATCGTTTAAAATCGCCTAAATAACTGCATTATTTCTATATGAAAAATCGAAGTATAGCGCCGTAAAACTTATACTTGTTATTAAAAATACTATTTCGCTACGCTCTCAGTAATTTGCGCCAAGCCCAAAACTGTACAAATCGGTAGAACCTACTACTTTCTCAAAATCGCCAAATGAGCCATTTTTTTTTTCGGCCAAACTAAAAAATATACATATTAGTCTCGGAAATCTTTCAATCCCTTATTCTTTTACACATAAAAAACATTGAATTCCAGCTCTGATTTAACATGAACGCAATATTTTAATTAAAAAAATAACTTTGTAAATAATCTAAACAGAAAAAAATTATTATTCTTTTATTTTTACTGCAGGAGTCTAAATAATTTAATAAAATAGCCAAACATGGCAACCTAGATGCTTATTTCTCACTTTTTTGACTACAGGGGTTACAATCACGGAATTGCGAAGAGCAAAAATTAGCGTTTTTGATGGGGTTTTTCATCAATATCTCCTAAACTAATTCGAATTTCGAAATTTAAATTAGCGGAGGTTCTTTCTCGAAATTTTCCGAATTCGTGGATACCTCGTTCGAAACTCAACTCCCAGCCGTTTAGGAGGAGATGATGCTACACACACACACACACACACACACACACACACACACACACACACACACACACACACACACACACACACACACACACAAACAGACGCGCACAGATTTTAATAGTATAGATAAGATAAGATAAGTTAAGATCATTATTTTTGAGAATGCAAAATTCTCGCATTGAATTTTAAATACGAAAATGCGCAAATTCAAGGAATTGAAACTATGTAGTTGCTATGAGCGTCACGTCACCACCACATCAGATTATTGAGGGGGGGGGGGAGAAAAACAACAAAATGTCCTTCCCCCTCTATTTTTATTAATAACTAAGCTTGTTAAGACATAATATGGGGGAGGGGGGACGCATGGCCAAGTCCCTAGAGGCTGCGAAGGCCTTGATGGTTGCAGTTTATGCATTTATGGCTGCAATTTATGATAGAGGTGATAAATTGATTGCAAAAATAAATAAATAAATAAAAATAAAGAATAAAGCATAAAGCATAAATCAACTGACTCTTGTCATGTCACGTATTTTTCCTTCTCTAGCAATGAACTTAGTTTTCACTCTTCCTCCAAAGACGTGTATTAAGATTTAAAAAAAGTTTCAAAATGAATTGACCAGTTAGAAAAAAAAAATAATATCTAAAATGCATGTTATTTGCATAGTTTTTAAAAAGTGAATATATAGTAAGTACACCGTAAAAGCATAAACATACAACGAAGTGGAATCCGCGCAATCTCTCCACGAAAATTTTAGCAATATCGTTGTTAAACTATGTAAACAAGTGAGTTAAACTTGAAATTGGAATTAGAATTCAAATTTTATTTAGAAATTCGACCCCTCTTTTTTTTAACATTAAGTGAAAACGTTTTTCTGATAATGCTTCATCAGTTTTCTCCATCGAATTGAAGTATAGACGGGAACAAGACGGTTCTCACACAATCCCTCCTAAAAAATATTATTTAAAGAAAAAATATAAATTTAAAGAAAAAGTTTCAATTTTTTCAATTGAAAGTGCATATGAATACCTGTTGGACGACGGATTATTGCAGCTTCAATGAAAATTATATATGTATAAGGTTTATTATTAATATTAACTATATATTACTTTATAATAGTGTGGTCTAACCTAATGAAACGTTTATAATGATAAAATCTGTATCAGAGTCGGATTAAGCTCTACAGGGCCCCCAAGGTTATGCAATTTCTGAATCCCCTTTAAAAAAATACAATGATGTAAATTTATTTTCAAAACTTTTTATGTTCATAACAAATCACCGAAGTAACGTAACACGAGAATGGACACTACTATATTCTTGTTAGCCTGTGAAATACAAATATTTCTTATTTTCGAAAAGTGCATTTCTGAAAGTATGAATTATGTATGTAGAATTAGCTACAAATTAATTTAAAAATTCCGCATATTTAACTTCCAACGTTTTTTTTAAAGCTGAAATTACTCTTTTGCATCCGATCAAAAACTTATATACTTACTGTTTTTCTCCTTTGTGAGATTTACTTTGGGGTCTCTGAAATGGTCAGAGAATACAGCTATATAGCTATAGCCTACTGAGTCTAAAGGATAATCCGGCCCTATTATGCATGACAGGAGTTAGTCTGATGAATGAGTAAAATGTAAGAGATTTTATGAAGTACTTTTCAACTTGAAAAATATTTTCTATGCAATTAATATTAAAATACTTATTTTCATTATTCACAAACAAAAGCTTAAACTTGAGTATTAGAAGATTTATTTATGTAACTTCAATTCTTAACTGTTTTAATTTTCAACACTTTATTAAAAATGTTTTTATTAGAATCTAAAAATAATTGTCAAATAAATTAAAGTTACAAGAACAATTCCATGAAATAATATCATGTATAATATTTCAATAAACTTTGTTACATCAATAAATAACTAGATGGCAGCACTAAAAATTTCATGAACTGTTGTTTGGTAAATGATTTTATATCGTACGATTGCTGTCGCCATCTGATAGAGATTTCTTTAACATACGACCCTTAAAAAAGTTTTCAATGCATTTCCATTTTAAAATTCGTGGGGAGGAGAGAAATACACTTTTTTCATGCTCATCATCCTTTCAAAGCTATCTGGAAGTATGAAAGTCTTTCTTTTTAAACCACAATACTTCACTTCCAATGCGAGGGAAATTTGATTAGTATTTATTTATTTACAGTATATTTTGACGGGATATTTTTTCTTTAAAATAAGGTGTGTTCTGTAACGAATTCAGGGAAGACGTCAGGGCACTTAATCCCCCCACCAAAAAAAAAAAGACTATACTTAGGGGAACATTTTGCTCTATTGTACATTCTGTTTAAATCATATTTGCTTCTTTATTTAAATTAGTACCTCCCCTTTTTTCCTATTTGTCACTGCGTTCGAAGTGCTCTAAAAACCCGAAAGTAATACCCTGTACATGACACGGCTTTTTTAGTGCAACTGCACTATGCGCAATGCGCTTTTTAATCTAAAGATTTCACCCCCTTTTCATTTTTAGAGGACTATGCAGGGTTCCTCACAGGTTTAACAACATTAAGACACGATTCAAAAAGCGTCAATTCACAATAAATATTAATTTGGTTATATTTTCGAAAACGAATTCCAACTAATTTGAAATTTACATTAATGACGTACAAACACTTACACGGGAATTTGTTAAAATTACTATACAGATAAATGCAATGTCTGTAAATCCTGTTTTCTACCTATACTAATATACTGCGATGACGCAGGCTTAATTCCAACCCAGGTCCGAGATGGTTCCAGAGTGAATAATACATTGATCTTCGGGATCTGTATATGGGGTCTGTATAGTCGGGATCTGTGCGTGTGTGTGTGTGCGTGTGTGGTTCCAGCAAAATGTTTTGTTGACGTTCAACGTTCTTTGCGAACAAATTTAAACAATTCTTCATCGCTTTGATCGATGTAATAGCACTTTAGAAAATAAAATAAATAACTGGCGCCTTGAAGCCATGTCCTATGTAATTAATCTTTCAGACATTTCGCAGAAGTCTTCCAATATTTGTTGACATTTAATTATCGTTGCTACCTTATACGAACATTAATTTTTATTTGTATTTCTATGCACCTTGTATTCGACGTTAGTTATTGCCGTATAATGAAGGGGGTGAATCAACCTAAAAAAATCTTCAACGTTGTGTCTTTGCAACGATGTAAGCTAACAGGAAATAAACCTTTTGAGTTCTTAAATACATCTCTATGAATCGTAATAGTTTTTCTACGGATACTTATCGTAAACTTTTTTCTATGTTTGCTCTATTCATCCTTACCAGCAAAATCTTTCCGCTTTTTTATACTTATACGTTTCGAATTCTCAAAATTAGTTCTGAAAATCGGACCGATTAGCTTAAATCCCCAGCCCTCCGAAAGCTGAGTAAAACTTACATTTTTAATAACTAAAAAACACATGTAACTTAAATTAGTTTTCATCGTCAAAGTTTACAAAAAAAGGACTTTAGACCTGATTTTTCTAACTTAAAGTTTCTTTTATCCAAATTTATTTTATTTCGTTATGCTCAAATTGTCTTTGCTCAGATACGGGAAGAGAATTTTCGCAGGTGGTAACGAATGAGTTTTTTTCACTTTTAATATAAAATCACAGTTTAACTTGATCGATCTCATTGTTGCAGACATTGAAACGTAAAACTTGAAGACGATCCTTCTGTACCCAGTGTTATTTGCCAGTCTTGGTCTTTGAATGCTCCGCTAACCTGAGAGTGGTAGGAACGGAACTCGATCTCTTCCTGTCTATCGAAATGCCTGAATTTGGTGTGGAGTGAAAATAAGGCTACACTTTTACATTTTCCCAAGATTTTCTGAGGATTAGCTACCACTCAAATAATTAAATTGCCCATAGATAAAAAGTTTATCTTAAAATTTAACAAATTTAATTTTTTTTATTACTGTTATTGATTATCGTAATATTTTATTCATTGGAGTGAAGTGCTGCCCTCCAGGGTGTAGGCTGGGGAATATATCGGGGAGAAGATATGAAATAAGTTATGAGTAAATAAACGGAATTTCTTTAATATATAAAGAAATTTTCGTGTGTGTGTATGGGAGGGGGGGGGGATATCCCGATACCTCATCCTTGCTGTATCCCTGCTTCCCGCTTCTTTACTGGTATGAGAAATACTCTTCATCTGATCTGGTTCTTTACGAACGTGACGCCAGCCCCTGAGTTGAGAAAAAATTTGGCCCTCACTAAGTATCCCAGTAAGCTTTATAATTTTGACAGTCACAATAGAACATCTATAACCCTTAGACTAGAGAGTCTTTGATCAGTTTAGTTGCCTGATTTTATGTTTTTAGTGCTTTTAATGTTTTAAATATTCTTGGTTTGTTTTGTTTCTCTGATCTCTGTACGGCGTAAGGATAATGTCTGTAATCGCCTGCTGCATTGGAAATAAAAAAAATAACTCTTAGAGATTGAGTAAATAATCAGTAATTGCAGTGACTGCATATTTCACAGTATACTTAACGGACTTGTTGAATATTGATGTTGAAATGTTTAAAGATACTCATTAACACATTAGAGAGTCTGACTGATTTTGCAGTCCTGTCGAGTAAACATCGATTTGCCTGATTACCTTTACTAACTTGTTTTCAAGATCATAAATCAAATTCTATCTTCAAAAATTAAAATTTATACTGATGGCAACAGGCATGATAATTATGCCTGCGGCAATTGTGTTTTTATTAAGTCACTATCTCACTTTAATAAAATCAAACTACGGAACCCAAACTTTTGCTCAGTCTTTAGAGCTGAACTTATTCAAAAGAGGCTCTTAGGGATTTAATTTAATTCCCAAAATTTAATCTGTGGATATTGAGATAACCGAGTATCTTTCAGAACCATGGTAACTAGTCAGAGATAGGGAACCACACATTCATGTCGATATTTAATAACCTAAAATGCTTTCACAGTAATACAAGATGTACCTCCAGTGGGTTCCATCACATATAAGTCTACATGGAAATTAAGCCAGACTTTCTAGAAAAAAGGCTGTGTTTCTAGTCCGTCAACCTCAGGTCTTGACCTGACCTTTTACGAACCATGCTCAAAAGTAAAGATAACTAAGCAGAAATAATTGAGGATATCGCCGTCTTACTCCTGCTATTCTAGAAAATCTCCTTGTGTTTTGTGTTATGAAAAGCCTTCAGGTAGGGCATCTACTTACGGGGATGTGCCTTGGGCGAGGACTTTTTAAGGGGTTCTAACATTCTGAAGGGGAATTTACGTTACATCCGCAAACAATCGCCCTTAACTCCAGACCGTTAGATTAACAGCTAGGTATGGACTGCGAGACAGAAATTTGCGAGACGAGACAGTCACAATTTACATTGTCATATAGGGATTTTTGCGAGACGGGACAAAGCTTTTCAGCGATTTTGCTAGACGAATCAGCCTATTTTTCATCTCGCGTCCATCCCTATTAACAGACGCGTATAGCCTTCAACGCGGGACCTTCATACTTCTTTCATCTACCATGTTCAGTGTCTTATTCACTCGGACTTGGTGGGACCGAAAATCTCCTTGCAAAGCCCAAACAGTTAAGGGTGACAGAGCTGTCACGTCACATCAGCAGACTCATGAGTGGACAGGACATATCGGGAGATTTACATCTATGGACAGAAAATTTCAAGTTTGCATCAAATGCGCCTCATCTCCTGTCCACCTGTTAACCTGAGGGACCTACTACACGAGGATTTACTTGTGACACCTCTTCTCTTTTGTAACTCTTTGAGAGTCCACGACCTTTTGGTCTTGGTCTAGAGTTCGTCTACACCTCAATGAATAAGCCACAACAACACTTATTGATAGGGATATTCTTTCGTTCTTGCGTTTATTCTTTCGTCTTAAGAAGTTTTCAATTCTGAAACCTAAAACCTAAAATATCCCATTAAAAACTAAAACGATAAGATAATTAAAAAAACATGCTTTTCGCTGTTTAATTGGTTAAATTTAGTTATTAGTTCTTTTCCAAGTATTCCAAATATACACAACTTAGAAACTTATTGTTAAATAAGATCATGTACTAGTAACATCTTCTCACTAGCATACAGCGAAGATATCACAAGGAAAAAACAGGAGCATACCTGTGAATTATCAATAACTTTTGGAAATAAATTTACTGATAAAATCTTGTAGTAAACTATTACTACAAATAATGTTTTTGTTTCATAATTAGTTTGCGAAATCCAATAAATGCACAGGTTCGAATACCAGACTGCGTAATGAACAACCTCTCACGCAATGCAATCATCTGTGCTGTAGTATTAGTTCAACCATTTTTTCATTTGATGCACCAAATCCAATAAACTTTTTTAGTTTAATAACATCCTTATTTACATAAGAAAAATCATCATCATCATTTACCTTATCTAGACTGTTAAAAATGTTATCCAGAGGAATTTCTTAATTTGAGGAAGACGAGATTGCACATCTCCCTTTCTTCTGTCATTTCTGCTGTATCCTTTCTGATGCAGTTAAGACTTGCTGTTTGTTACACATTCCGGAATGGTTTAGATGTTTTTTTATTCAGGATATTCCGTTTTTGGCACTAATGGGGGCACTGTCATTGGCTGGAAGGGGCCTAAATAGACTGTTGATGAAATCAACTACAACTTGTCACAAGTTTTGCTTGCTAAAGCTGCAGCTGCAATCGTTGCTGGAAACAACAGAGACAGCAAACACATGTTCTGGAATCGCTCTTGGGTTATAGGAGGTAAGTACCAGTATCCGAAAACCCAGAAGTGTCATTCTTATTGTGGTTGATTCTCTTCAAGTTGCATTCAGAAGAGATCCAAACTTAAGTCTTGACACTTTACAATCTGGCTTGTTCTGAATCGAGGTGTTCACGGATTGTTGCATTAGAATATGCACTATAATATACAGCATACAAAAAAAAGTCAAAATTTATTTATTTCTAAAATATATTCCATCTTCCCCTAAATATAAGGGAAATATTTCACTCATGGTTATTTTTGTATTTCTGCAAGATTATGACTGCTTCTGCATGCCTCGTGTATTTAACAAAATGCAGAACTCAATTATATTGATGATATCAATATTGATAAACAAAAATAAATTTGTTTGTGTCTTTATTTGCTTATGTCGTATACAAATCCACAACTTTGTGCAAATCCGCTTGTAAATTACAACATCATGAGTTAAAAAAACAATTAAATCTTTTAAATCAATTTAAAAAATTTGGTAATCTACCCATTCGCAGATTTATAGCAATTTTTTCATAATTTTAAAGTCTATAACACTAACTGATAGAGCAGTTTAGAAAAAAAGGTGAAGCTGTCATCAAAATTTCGACGTAATGCAATGAACAATACGTAAAATACAATTAAAATTATTCAATCCCCATTTTTTTTGCTCCACTAAAACTAATCATTAATGTATGATTATAATAAACAACATGCAATGTAAATCGAAAGAAAAAGATATCCTAGCAAAGAAACTGTCTTTTAGTCATAAATCAAGATATTTTCTTCCATCGTAGTGCTTGTCTTCTGTTGTATATATACTAAAATTTCAATTCATGATTAATCAGGATTTCAATAGTTAAATTCCAATTCCAAACGAATTGTTTTTAAAAAGTAAACTAAATCAACATCATGTTTACGTCCTGCATTTAAAATAGCTTCAGTAGTTGAATAGGAATAAGCTCTAAAAAAAAAATATCACCACGAGGAAAATATTTTCGTAAACTTAAACATTTAAATTATCAGAAAATAACTTACCAAATTGTTCTAGTTCAACTGAATTACATTGGGTAGTATGATTAACAATGGAGGTTGCATTTATCTTTCCGATTTACAGAATTTTTGATTTTTAAAACCCGCTTGACACATTAACACTTTTTTTCAAATTTTACTCAATTAAGCGGAAAGGCAACAGATGTAAAATCTAGGATACTTTTAAATTCAGAATATCTCGGTTTTTCCAAATTTTTATCCATTTTCAATTTAGAAAAAAAAAGTCTCCGATTGCTTTTGACCAATCTGTTTGAATTTTTGCTCAGATATGTAGACAAAGAATAAAAAAAAATAAATGTGTAATTTTGTTTTTGATTTCTTTTTAATTGTGTGCTAAACCAATCCCCAACTTAGTACGAATAACGGGTACTTCAGCTAGTTTAAAACAAAGCATTCAATTATAAGCATGAGCAAGGGAATATCAGAACGCCTCTACTCGCCACGCTGAAGGCTCACGAGATTAAAAAAATAAATCCTATTAAAGGAGATCAACTCGCACATAATCCTAGTGCGCACAACTTATACAAGAAAGTCAGTATTGTCAACTGTCTATTAAAAAAATACTAGGAACAAATTTCCTATTTTCGCGAATAACCTCACATAAAATAAGAGAGAGCATTTTCCAAAATAAACGTACAAATTTTTTATTTACAGACAAGAGCATGTCATAGAGCTCGACTTTTTTTTTAGCTATTGTATTATGTATAACATATTTATGTCTCAAATTGGTTTATAATCTACAACTGTGCCATATTTTTGTTCTGATTTGTTTAATTTAAGATGAAAATACAGAGTAACAGAGAAATTTTATTCAACATAACAACTCATATTTTATGTATGATTCGAAACAATCTGTGTTCCTGCCACTTAAAAATTATTAATCAAAAATGATTATTAATTTACTAAATGTAAACAGCAGTGAGAGTATATGCATCATCCTATGAAGTAATAAATCAAGAATGATACCAATGATGAAAACCAACTTTTGTAATAGAAAATTTTAAAATTAACTGGATTAATTTCGTGTCACGTATTACGGAAGTTATTTTCTAAATTTATCGAGTGTGATGTAATGATAACCACTAATTTTCCTATTTTACGTGGCCGTAATCATAAGATAATAGGAGAAGGGGTCTATTTTGAATTTCAAATTTCAGATATAATTACTCTATTAATTCACAATTTAAGTTGACTTGCTGGTTAAAATCTTGTTAGTGCCATTTAGAATTTCTGGAACAACTCAGATATTCAATGATTATAAGAGCCATGTGTTACGATTCCAAATTAAGTGCTATAGATAATATCACCTATTTTTGTCTAGCAGTCGTTTGAACTAAATTCTATAAAATCTAAAATTACCTCCTCATTTAAAATTATCATTTATTGAAAAGCGTGACTTCTACTATAAAGGTTTTAAATAATATTTAAAGTAGTTCAATCTGCTCTGAATTTTCAGTAAGGAAAACTGAAAACTATAGGAAAGCGAGATAGTTAGAAGAGGCAGTTGAGTATGCCTATAGTTTGGGTTGAGGGTAAAAGTGAAAAATTCATAGTTTGTGCTTAGCCTGAACAAGGCTCCGTACAGCCATTGTGTTAGGGCTAGGTCAGTTGTTTCTCAACGAAAAAGCCTTCTTATCATATAGGCAAATTTGGTGCTTTGTGTCCGCACTCGACACATTACTTATGTATATGGATATTACATACATGTAGATCAGGGTTTACAAACGAAAATTAGGTGTACCCTTAGTAGAGTATGAAAGTTTTGCAAGGATCTATAGTATTGGGGAGCCCATGTTAAGTATATGATAGGTGATTTACAAAATTTCAGCCTTTCATCATGAAATGGCTTGACGGTATGAAAATAAACATGTGTTAAATTAATTTTCAATGGCTCCCGAATAGAACAAAACACATAGGATCACACGTTTCAGGGACTGTACTTAAATAACGAGAGTAAACAACTGCCAATTGCAGCCAATTATTCAACCAAAGGTTGAATAATTGACTGCAAAACATTACACTTTTGCTTTTATTGGTATTGTATCATCTTTTACCAACTTCGTTTAAACATATGTCTGAGCCTTATTATGATGATAAGATTTTGTCAATCACCTAATTAATGCATGGGGCTAATTTTACTTATTGGGATGTTTTCTTTAAAAAAGGCCCTATAAAAATTTAAATTTTATACTTATTTAGATTTAATATCCGGAAAATTTTAAACAATATATATAAAATTCTGTACCTCCTACACCCCCCCCCCCTGTGGACCTGTTGTACTTGGTGGTTGGCTGGTTAAAAGAACTGAAATCCATACATAAATATGCTGTCCTGGTGTCTTTTGACATCCAGGGCGCATTTGATAACATAGAATGGAATATAATCAAAAAAGAAATAGATAACTCACCCCTCCCAGAATATTTAAAAATGATTTTAAAAGATTATTTAAATAACAGGAAAATAATAGTCAAAAATTGTACTGGTCAAACAACGTACAATATATTTAAGGGTTGCCCACAAGGTTCCTGTTTAGGCCCTCTCCTATGGCTGATCGCCGCTAATACCGTATTAAAACAAATGGATGATGGAAACAATAACTTTTTCGCATACGCAGACGACTTTGTACTATTAGAATCAGAAAATACAATAGCAAAGCTTCAAACTAAAACAAACCAAAAAATACTGAAATTAAATAATATCTGTAACGAACTAAAATTAAATATATCTGTACAAAAAACTCAGGCGATCACCATAGGAATTAAATCAAGAACAAAAGCTCGATATAAACTAAATAGTCAAAAGATAAAATCGGTAAATGAACTAAAATACTTAGGAGTTATAATAGACGATAAGTTAACTTTTACACCTCATATAAAGTACCTCAACGAAAAAGTAACAACCTTTATCAATAATATGTCCCTGGTTAGTGGGGTGTCCTGGGGGGTCCGTCCTAAAATGTTAAAAGTTTGGTATGAAACAGTTACTGAGAAACAAATTTCGTACGCTGCCCCCGCTTGGGCCTCCAATCTCACCAGGGATTCGGTATACAAACTGTGGGCAATCCAAAAATTAGCATTAATTAAAATATCTAAGGCCAATGCCAATACCGCCCATTACGCTTTATGTGCCATCCTGGAAATACCTCCCATCGAACTGGTACTAAAAAGGGAGATAAAAAAATATAAAGCACTAAAATTAAATAACCATATACAACATGCAGATCTCCCCGAAAACTACACCATAGAGAAAACTATCCCCTCTTTTCAATATCCGGAATGTAATATAATAAACAAACAAATAACTTTTATAGACTCAATAGAAAATGACACAATAGACAGTGTGGTGAGTGAAAACAGCAGTAAAATATAATTTTGAGACTGTTTCCATGGGAAGACCACAGAAGTGGACAGTAAATTAGAAGAGGCGCCAGGCAATGGACAGTCTGGACATTATAGCACAACGAACTGTCAACGTTAAAATATTTATGGCCGAAAATGATATGCAAATTTGGCGGGGTATATTCCCCGATGTCACACCTACATGTCCGGGATTCGACGAGGGGATGCATTAATTCCCCGATACGAACAAATCAGAAACTCCAGCCAATGATGTAAGAGGGGGTAAGAAAAAAGGAAACAGCCCCGTGGGAGAAAAAAAAGACGACAGGACGAGTGTGCTCCAGAGAAGCAGAAGAGAGTCTGGAAAAAGTGTGTGACAAGAGAGGACGAAAGGGCTTAAAAAATGAGTGTGTGCTTCGAGTCAGAGTGATGAAGTTGTGTTAAAAAAAAACAAGGAATCGGTGTTGCTTGGTGATGGCTTAAGAGAAAGAAAGCGGTCCCAATAGTGCACGCGTCGATCGTGCCCTGTGTAAAGATGGCTACCTCATCATAATGGTGAATATTCAAACTATTATTTTCTAATAGTGTCTCAAACCTTTTGTGGATACCCCTTATCCTCCAAAACCACATCTCCCCAGACATGTTATGATTTTAAAATTATTTCAGTATCGTCTTTTAATTAATATTATTGGAATGACTAAGAATAAATGGAATTTATTTGCAGTTCATAGAGTCTTTAGTTTTTTTTAGTGTTTAGGTGTATGTCAATCATTTTCCTTTTTTCAGCGTAATCCTAGGAGTACTTGCCAGGCAGGTTATGCGCGGCACAGTACCACTGTACGATCATCTTTGGCCTTAGTTTTCATCAAATTTTAATAAATAACAAAACCAAGACCACCACAGACAGCAAATACATAAAAATATACACAGATGGCTCGAAAATGATCAACGGAACTGCCTTCGGCTATATCGCATGTGCAGAGAATAACAAAATTATAAAAGAATATTCAGAAAGAATAAACATATATAACAGCATATACCAAGCCGAACAACTCGCAATAGTTACAGCTTTGGAATGGGCGGTGTCGAATAACTTCAAATCTATTAAGATCTATACTGACAACAGGTCCACAGTGGAGAAATTGAAGTCTCTTCGTCCCTATACTGAAATCTTAATCAAATTATATAATCTATTAAAAAACAATAGTGATCTACGGATAATTATGATATGGATCAAGGATCATGTGGGACACTGGGGGAATGAAAAGGCAGACCAACTGGCCAAATTACCTTTGACAAATAACCATCCTATAAGCAATAGAACACTATCGGTTCCACGTTCAAAAATAGTATATCTAATAAACAAACAAATAGATTCTGAATGGCAAATTTGGTGGAATAACAGTGAAACAGGCAGATATACATATAACTTCATACCTAAAATTAAACATAATATTGATATCAACAATACAATAGCAATCAAGTTCATTACTGGTGGGGGCAGCTTCCCAAAGTATTTAAAAAGGATTAATAAGAGGAACACCGAAAATTGTAACTGCGGGTCCCTGGGTGACCCGCTGCATTTTGTGTTTGGAGGCTGTCCCCTAATGCCACATAACATACGCAGAAACAATAATGTAACGGAATATCAAAACTTTATGCAAATAATACAGATACATAGAATAATGAACTTAATAAAATATAACTACAATAGATTAATAGAACTTGTACAGTAATATAAAATTTAGATATACTTAGCTTTCCCCCGGTGTTGTAATTAATAATAATAATAATAATAATAATAATGATGGCAGTGATAATGGCCTAAATCTTGGCGCACTGGAAAAAAAAAAAAAAAAGCTAAGGTGACATTATAAAACAATCGTTGCTCGTGCCTTTTAGATATGGTTGACAGTGATGGTGAAGCCATTGTGGAGGTTGCTCTTTTTGTTCTTATTTTTATTATTTTGACTTTTTATGTTCTTTTGTTGTTTGTTCTGCCGCAGGCTTCTGAGTTCTGCCTGCGGCATAGTTTGTATTTTTATGATTAGAAATAAATGTTTCCCCAGAGGGATTAAAGCCGAAAACCCTTGGGTCGGCCCCTCTAGTGGATTCCTTACACCTGACACCCCCCCATAAGTTTGTAATTTATTGACTTTGTCTATGATCAACATTCAAGGAATTAGAAGTCAAAGCCCGTTGTGGAAGCAATTACAACGGGAGCAAGAAAAAACATTTGACGAAAATATGTCTACACTCATTGTATTTCAGCTTCGTCCACCTACAATGAATAACTTCAAATTCAATTTTTATTATGTACCCAAACCGAATTTAATGCTCTTCTGGAAACGTGCGGAAACTTTTCGCATTTGAACGATTTGGTTTTGTGTAGACAGACCCTCTTATATCAAGGCTTCACGTAGACGGCATGCATAGTAAAAAAATTAAAATATGTTATCAAAAACTGTTTAAAACGAACTGAAGTAGCAATTTTCCCTTCGAAGCCTGATGATCGTGACTTCAAATAGGACGTCATTGTCAGTTGCAAAGCCGAATTTTGTCACGCAAATGATTAACCTTTTTTTTTTTTTTTTTTTTTTTTTTTTTTTCCTCACGGAAATAAAATGGGGCTGAAAATAGATAAAAATTGTTTAAAAATTAGGGAACAGGTGGATTTTCAGATTTTTAAAGTAGTGCAAATTGTTTTCTAATATTTTTATACATAATTATGAAAAATTTCAAGCGGGCCGTATAAATGGTGTAGATGTTATTACGCTTTTTGTATTTTAAAATCCTTTTGAACTTTTAATCTTCTTGGAGTAATGGTGGCAAAAGTTTTATCTTGTAGTGGTTGTCTGGAATTGTTAGATAGTGAGTCAGTGAGTCAGGGATCAGCGTTACTGTATAGTAGGATAAAAGTCTAGGTCAATGTTTCTGAAACACCCTGTATAACAATAATTTCAGTAAAGGTAAAAAAGTATTCCCATAACACTAAGTGCGATAATTCTTTTGTTGATGCTAGGAAAACTTTTTCGAACTTAACCCTTTCCCAATTCTGAAAAAGAGGACAGCCGTTGCCATCGCTCGACTTTACTCTTGCTGGTAGTTAAGTCGAGTGATGGCAACGGCTGCCCTTTTTTCAGAGTTGGGCAATCTATCCAGCTGTTCTCGCATTCTTCCATTTTTCAGCAAATGTCAGTGCTGTTAAAAATAATAGTGACAATTTTTTTTACGGGAAATGACGTGCTAAAAAGTAAAGGATTCTCGTGGAGCTATGTCACCCGCAACTATTTTTATAGAAAACAAAGATATTCTTTGTGACTGGCAACACTCAAAACGTCAGAGTTTGGTGTTCCCTGAGCGGGAACACTGCGTGTTAAAGGGTTAAAATGACAGTCGATTATAAAAGATTGCCGTTATTTCTATAGACAGTTTTCACGTAGGAAAAAGTCGGTAAAAGGAAGTAGGAAAAAGTCGTTCTCTCGATGTATTACCTTCCTCATGAATATAAAGCAAATATATTTAGGGTTATTAAATTAAAAGCATAAATTAAAAAATGATTTAAATAGAAAATGTGAAGAAATAAGATTAAATTAATAAAAATAAAATTAATACTACTGGGGTGAAGAAGAAAAATAAGTTTGATAAGTTATTTGAGTAAATGAAATGTAACACAAGCTGCTTCAAAAGATACTGAATAAAACGAAATTTTAACAAATGCTTTTGCCTCGGGAATAAAAATGAAGAACATTTAATGTTGTAAATTTACTGTTAAATCTTTTGACATCGCATCGCGCTTAAGTTAACAGGGACATTTTTAAAAACACAATTCACGATGTCCATGTTCATGCGACGCTGCTTGATTTATCTCCCGATTAACAAGAGTTTTATATGTCAAGAAAATAGCAAATGGAATAAAGATCTTTTGTCCGAATCTGTGTCATATCCCATCTGTTTGAAGTCATGCGCGGAACGTTCGTCAAGATTTTTTCGGGGGGGCATTCCTGGAATTCTGCCAGCGATACACTTCACTTGCTTGTTATGCAACGTTAGCTGGTAAAAACTATTCCTTTGCCCTCTCCCTAAAGCGCACATGCACACACACATTTAAATTTTAATAAAAGAGTCATGAGCATGTCAAAAAAAAATCAGATAAAAATATTGATTGAACGTTCACTGAATTGATTGATGTGACATAAACATTTTTATTAGATTGTTCGTAGAGAGATTAGAATAATATTTTACGGGAGTATTTTATAACTGTTCTCAATAGTTGAGTTAAAATTCTTTTTGTATATACAGGGCGAACCTACATAAAAATATAGTCAATGTTTATTTTTTCTTTGAAAAAAAAATAGATAAATAGCAACAAAAAAGAAATACAAGGTGGTCTAAAAGAAAATTCCCCTATGTAGTGAGTCCCTAGCGGCCGAACCGTTCAACCAGACGAAATGAAAGTTTAGATATAGTTATTTGAATGTATGGGGTCCAAATTGTGATGATTTGAAACAATAAACTTCTCACAGTTGCGGTTACAGTGGCAAAATTTCGAAATTTTCGAATGGCAACACAAATGTTTTTCGTGCGCATATTGATCAGAGCATGGAACATTCTTAAATGGCGTTGGAACGAGACATGTATGACGTAAATTGGCTGCGTAAAACATTTGCAAAGAAGAGCATGGTAAAGAACCAATCACAATAAAAGGAAAGGCGCAATTGATGCCCTTTGCATAATTCACTGGGCTAGGCAGTCGAAGCATACATCACAGAACACTCTCGCAAAGCACTGCTTGTGATGTAAGCAGTGTGGGAAGATTGTTTCTTCATCTTCGTACAAATACGTGTCGTTTCGTGTGAAGAAGATGACACTTTCAGGGAAACAACGAGGTGAATGGATAAAGCTTTTTTATCTGAGCGGAGAAAATGCTGCCGAAGCATTGCGAGTTTATCGTCGAAATCATAAGCTAAAACGAGGCCCATGTTCCGTAAAAAGTGTACGTAATTTGAAGAAACGGGATGCACATGTGATAGACCGCGATACGGACGACGCCGTGTTCCTGTTGAAGTTCTTGCGCATAATACGATTGCATAATACGATTAGCATAGTACGATTGCATACGTGATTGTATACGCGCATAGTACGATTGCATAATACAGAAGTGCATAATACGATTACAGGTCTGTTGCATACAGTTTCCGGCAATTTGGATGTACCGGAAACCACAGTTCTCCAAATTCTGCGTTCTATTCTGCGGATGTGTCCTTGTCAATTCCAGCGCGTCCAGGCGTTGGCACCTGGAGACAACCAGCAACGTGTCGACTTTGCGAACTTTTTCCTTATCGGATATGATGAAGATAGCAGGTGGCCGCTGCGGATATTATGGACGGATGAGGCACATTTCACCCTGACAAGGAAAAACTCCAAGAACTGTGTTCATTGGGCGGAAGAAAATTCTCACGGTGTGGCACCAGTGCCTTTATACGACAGACACGTGACTGTGTGGTACGGCGTGGCAGGGACATTCACTCTGGGTCCTTACTTCTTCGAAGAAGTCACATCCAGTGGTATGCAAACGTGCTCTGTCACAGGTGCTCGGTATAAAGCAGTGTAGGAGAATTACGTAATTCCAGCATTGCAGCAGCGAAATGCCATTAAAGACATTGTATAGATGCAAGATGGGGCTCCTCCACACATTGCCAGAAGTGTTCGACATGTGCTGCAACATCACATTGGCGATAGTGTGATCGCGCGTATCTTTGCAGTTTCGTGGTCACCTCGCTTTCCCGACCTCACTCTGATGGATTTCTGGTACTGGGGTTATCTGAAATCAAAGGTGTAGACAGCAAATCTCCGGAATTTGTCAGACTTGAAAGATGCCATACAACGGGAAGTTCTAAATTCCTCCTGCCATGATAGGCTCGTCATTTTTATCGACAATCTCCCGCATGCAATGCGTTATCGTCTGCGGAGGTGGCCCCGTTGAAAACTTGTAATTCGAATAAAAGTCTTTTCCCCTCTCCTTACTTTTGTTATCATTGTTTCTTTACGATGCTGTTCTTTGCAAATGTTTTACGCAGCCAATTTACGTCATACGTGTCTCGTTCCAACGCCATATTATGATTTTCCATGCCCTGATCAATTTGCGCACGAAAAGTTGGTGTTGCCATTAGAAAATTTCGAAATTTTGTCATTATAACCGTAACTGTGAGAGGTTTATTGTTTTAAATCATCACAATCTGGACCCCATATATCCAAATAACTATATCTAAACTTTCATTTTGATTGGTTGAACGGTTCGGCCACTAGGGACTCATATATAAGGGAAGTTTCTTTTAGACCACCCTGTACTTAAGGGTACTTTCAGTAAAACTAAAAAAAAATGAACATTTTATAGTTCAGTTTTATAAAATTTTCCTTTAGTCTGCTAGATTCACAAAACATGCTATATTGTTCCAAAAATTTTTACTCGTAAAATGTTTTATTGTTTATTTTACAAAATGCATGTGATTTCGAGTTTAAATTCTACAGCCCTTGATTGGATTTCTGTCTTGAACTAAGGCCCCCCACCATGACCGAGTGGATAAAGACACTGAACAAGATAGATGGCCGAAGTGTGAAGGTCCATTTGGGACTATCGCGCCACCATCGATATAAAAATCTGGAGTTTTGGGCGGTTTTCTCAAGATCTAACGTGAATGCGCGTTAGAACCCCTTAAAAAGTCGTCTGTCCAAGGCACCCCTCCTTAAGCAGATAGCCTTTGAGTAGCTTCACCTTAATGCAAGATACAATACATCACTGTCATTGACTAATTCCCTTTTTAAAAAGCCTTTGCACAAAGATCTTACTTATTATGGTGGTAATGGACTTTCAAAACTGATGTCTTTCGTATAGAACAAATTCTTTTTCAAAAATTAAGATCTTATGAAAAACAGTATGCTATAAAAGGAAAAATATGCATGAAAATGTTGAATTATTCACGGAAAAATGGTTGTCTATTATAGCATTGATTGTATGCACTCAAAATGTTCAGATGAATTTTTCTTTTTAGTATATTAGAATTCTATGAAAGGCTTGTATTTCCGGCCGTTCATATCAGTATAAAGTTAGTAGCAGTCGTAAGTAATCACTGAAAATATTAACATAAAATGAAGTCGACGTATAACTTAATTTACTTTTTCGATCTAAATAACTATTCATCTGATTTTCTGAGCAATAACGGCTCAGGAGATAAGTTATCTCTACTAACTTTGATTTTATGTGTATGAGGTAAATATGTTTCTGGATTCAAAGAAAAGAAACAGAAAGGTTTATTTGAAGAGAAGTATCATTCTTTAAAGGATCAGAAAGGTTATTCTAAATATAAATATAAAGAACCAAGGTACTGTGCAAAAGGTCAGATTTCGTGCTTAAAAAAAATCCGCATAAAATTGCTTTATTTTGGATCTTTTGAATCTGAAAGTAATGTCTATAGATAACTATTGTGAATATAATAGGTGACGAATTATCCAGAAACTTTATTTATTTCGTCGTGTAAATCAAATTTCGAAACTTAAAAGACCTTTCAAAAGCTTCAACTGTAAAATTTGCATAGACATCCCCTCTTCATAATAAATGAACAGAAACTGAAATATGGTTTGGGAATACCTGACATTTTATATAGAAACTTCTTAAAAGTATTCCAATTTCAAAAACTCCAAAACGATAAAAGATTTGGACATTTGAAGAAAAGGAAGTGCCTCATTTGTTAGTTTCAGCACACCGCCCAAGAAAAGAAATTTGAAAACTCTTTTAAGGCTATAATTTTCGTTCTCTTGTGGAGATAGGAAAAGAAATACAAAATACCGAGAAACAATATTCATCATTCCTTCTGTTTTCTGGAAGCTTCGTTCATGTTGAAGTTGTCCTTGTAGTTTTAATAATTTATTTTTCTGAGAAATGTTAATTATTTGGCGGATTAAAGATGAAGCGTTTGACAAAATTTGATATCTATTGAAACTTCAGTATTTTTTGCCTAGATCCGTATATTTTACTTAGATTATTTATGGAAAAGGTGCAAACAACCTTGTTACTCTACTGACTATTCGTTTGCTCGTTGAGATGGTATTCTAAAATGTTATAACCACACCAGCGTGTTTTGCACATAAAAAATTTCACTAAACAATTCCTGTCGAACTGTTTTGCTTTGAAATTGTACAAGAATCCATGGGTGATATTGTTGAACTTTTAACGCAACAACTTATTCTTTCATTTATAATGAAACTTTTATGACTATTCTACCAAACACTTGCTTGACGAAATCTTAGCTGAAGCCGTAGGCGGCAAAATTTCACAGATGCCTACAAATTTATCCAATATGGCTTTGGCATATTGGATAAATTTGTAGGCATACATTTTAAACATAATTTTTCTACTCTCTTTTGATATTGAATAAATTTAAAATTCTGCAGAAACCCATTACGTGGAAATTAAATTAATTCAAAAAATTCGAAAGTACATAAATCTGGTATAATTGAGCAAGATAAGTATTATAATGATACTCTAAAATTAGGTATTTTCCAAACATTACAAAGAATTTCTTTTTCTTTCTTGTGGAGATTTTTTTTTTGAGATTGTACCAGAAGACGAGCTGTTTATTAAAACCACAGAGATAAAAATTTTTTATGAAAATAACTTAACGAATACAAGTGGAAATCTTAAAGCAAATCTCAACTCCTGAAATATGTAGTATGCAACTCATGCTATAAATACTATAATGAGGAATTATCATACTATAATGGGAAACTAGATGGAACTAAAATTTCACTAGTGGTTATATCAGCGTTATATAGAATAAAAAATAATAAAATTGATAAAACTATGTATCACATACCAGAGAGAATAGCTCTAGGCATCCGTATTTTAGTTCAATTGTTCTGACGTCTTCTAAATATTTACTCCCAGTCGTATTATTAAAATTCTAGTTATAGATATTTAAACCTAAGCATAGAGAAAGTAAATACAGATATTTAAGTTCAGATATCCCATACTTCCATTGAAATCTTTATCTGACATATATCTCAAATAGAATTCTCAGAACTCAGAAAATATATTAAGAACTGGGGAATATATTTGAAGTTTCAAAACTTGTCTCGAATGTCATATCATCTATGTCCAGAACCCATGAAAATGATCTAATATGCATTTTAAGCGTAGCTTGCTTTGTTTCTAATATTAAAGGGTTGTTTTAGTGTTCAAATTTGCTTTACGAAAAGAAATAATTACATAATTTATCAAGAAAGAAAGTCCAATTAAAATATTTGCTTGTATTGTGAGTATACCGTTAAAGTATAGTTTTTCAAAATTTACGTATACAAAATAAATCTAAGATCCAGTTCTATATCTAAGATCAAATAAATCTAAGACTGCGATCAGTTATGAATCAATATTCAATCATGAAATGTATATCACAAATTATTTTGCTGCACAAAAGTCACATTTTTTAAGTATAATATTTACCCTTAAAAATCGTACGAAGGAAATCTGTTTCGAGCTATAAAATTTCATTTATCAATTCAGAATGATGGAATAAATCAGCACATTTTAAAATCTTTAAGATATGTTTTAATAATTAAATATCAAATATTGTATTTTTAATTTGATTATTTACCCATATTTTAAACATAATGTTTTCTACCTTCTTCAGATAATGAATAAATTTAAAATTCTGAGAAACCCATTAAGTGAAAACTAAATTAATCCATAGAAAGTTCAAAAGAACAATATCAAACTGATATAATTGAAGTAAAAAAGTAAAAATAGCACTGCACCTCTATACCCTAGAAAAACAAAAGCAAACACAAGCAACAGCAACAGCAACACAAAACTTATAATTTTCAAAGTGAAAACAAAACAATAAAGAAAAAGTTGTCATCCTAATTTTCATTAAAGACCTAACAAACAGAAACTGAAAAAGGGAAAAAAATATATTTTCTGTAACAAAAAGCAAGAAATAATCATTCAATAAATTAAAAAGACCATCAGCAGACAGAAATCTATAAAAGATATAAGTATACATTTAGTAAGATAAAAATATACATTGGTGCCCAAACAGGTGGTAACATGCTTTATCTCTCTGTCTATTAGAGATAAGTGGGCAATGAAAATTGAAAAATTGTTCAAAATGAAGCAGAAAAAAAAAATGTAAAGAAAAAGTGCGTCTCGTAAATTTTTTAAAAGTTATAATTTCTAAATTTATAAACAACGCCCCGTACAAAAAAAATTACCAATTAGTAAAATGCACCCCATATATTAATGTGGTGATGCACAAAATTTAAGCCCTTCATCATAAGACGTCTCAGAGATATCTTTGAAGAAAGGTGATCAAGGGTCATTCATAAAATTGATTGTGAAAGTTAAATGCTGGAGTGAAAAAAAAATTCTTTCGTAATTTCTGCACGACCCCTGACCTGATTTTTTTCCCTTCGATAGCTGAAAAGTGTTTTCTGTCAGCATATATTTATCTTCATATCGCTGATACTTTTTAGGATATAATTCTCAAAATTTGTAAAGGACTTCATTAGTGAACGGTGCACATTTTGCTAATTGGGAATTTTTCTGTACGAGGGGTCGTATACAAATTTTAAAAGTGTAACTTTTTAAAAATTTACGAGAGTAACTTTTTTTAACATGGTCTTTTTCTCTACCTAATTTTGAACATTTTTTCAATTTACATTGCGCACTTGTCTCCAACAGAAATGCGTGTTACCTTATGGGACACCCTATAGAACATAATAAGCATAAAAAACACAGTGGAATTTATTCAAGATACTACCATTTTTTTTTAATCACCAACAAAAGGACCACACATCTGGGAATGGAATATATACACCGCAAAAATTAATTTTTGGTGCATCCAATGAAACATTTTAAATATTTTTCTTTCGAAAAAACAGTGTTTTTTTAAGAACAAAATTACAAGCTCCGATTTTTATCACGCTTGAATTATTTGCGTCTCTTAATCTGATTAAAAATGTTGAAATTTATTTATTAGTGCAATGCAATTCGGGAAAAGAAAGTCTGACTTCACAATATAACTATTCCTTTGAAAACATGCGCCACCTTTCATTCGCTTTATTCGTTTTCCCAAACTAAATTAATTTAATTATATGGTTCCAGCACTTTTACTTTATCTGTATAGTTCAAGTAAAAGAAGTTAGCATTTTAGTAGTTAATTTATAATATACTATTCCATGTCTGTATTTAATTTTTATTTATAATGAAAGTGGTCGCAGTTTAAATGTACTTTTCTAAAGTAAACACACAAGAGTCATTACATTATGACCACTCAGACATTTTTCAATGACCTCGTCTGGAAGTCACGGAGTGCACGCAATCAAGTGCTAATGGTATTTAACTGCTGCTGGAGAAGGTAAGGAATCATTCTTGCTCTTACGTTTGGGAGTGATGGGAATTCTGTTGATCTAAGCGAATTTGAGAGAGGGCAGGTTGTAACGGCCCGAAGACTTGGAACGAGTATCTCCGAAACTGCACGACTGATCGGTTGTTCACAATCTGCCGTTGTTAGTATTTATAAAAAGTGGATGAATCACGGTGAAACCAGCAATAGATATCAAGATGTTGGGCGTCCACTCATCATCAAAGAAAGAGGACGCCGGAGACTGTCCCGCCTAGTACAGCAAAATCGGCGGCAGACAGTGACTCAGCGGACAGCCCAATACAATGGAGTTCCAAGTATAAGTGTTTCGCAACACACAATTCGGCGGATACTGTTGTATATGGGACTGCGGAGCAGACTTAACACTCGAGTGTCTCTGATTACCAAGCGTCATTGTCAACTACGCCTACATTGGACACGAGAGCATCGAGACCGTACCACGGATATGCAGAAGAGGATTGCCTGGTAGGATGAATCCCGATTCCTCCTTCATCACATCGATGGCCGTGTCAGGGTACTTCGTCTTCCAGGAGAACAGCTGCTCCCCTCTCCCCGACAGTTCAGAGCTCAAACACAACCATATTCCGATATCTCGACTTTATGTGGCAGCTGCTTAAATATTTGGTACAACCTGTCTCTAGTACCTTACAAGAACTCGTGATATCCATACTCAGGCGAGTTGCAGCTATTTTGCAGGCCAAAGGAGGCGCAAAGCGTTATTGAGTAGGTACAATATAATGGCTCTTCGGTGTATATATATATATATATCTTACATAGGATATGTCCCTTTTAATGTTTTCACATATTATTATACTGTTATTTCATGTTCGAAAGCGGGCAAAATCACATAAAGGTAATTTTTTTCCCAAGACTTCAAAATTTCATTACAGGCACACGCAATATCTAATTTAAAGAAGTGATAGTCAACAGATTTTAAATGTGAGTGTAAAAGTGCGAAGCTTCTAAAGCAGTTTTTGGATAATATTCCATTTTTTGACTCATGTCAGACAGTAAAATATATATGTAACATCCCGGGCAACGGGGAGTCCGCTGTCCGGGAGGGCGGTGGTTATCCTTGGGCTAGGTATGACTGTGAAATGACTGACTAGGAGTTACAAATGCGGTTACATTATTTTATTGGACAGTTTGATGCACCTTTCCTTGGCAGTTGCGGCGACGCAAAACGTTTTTCTCCCGGGCTGCGAAAGCCCTTTTTTAACTTTTTAGGTCGTCTCACATGACCCGCGCACATTGCAATTATTGGCCGATCCCAAAATCTGGGCAACGGTTTTTCAAGGTTAGTTGTGACTTTTAAGACGCCAGATTGACTGGGCGCGGGGACCGACTACAAAACTACATAGGAACTGAAGAGACTGTGTATTAGTTGTGGTTTTTGAAAGCGAATTCCTTTGTTCCCAACTGAATTAAAACTGCGTAGTTCTAGAAATTTGGGATTTTAGCGGGCTTTTGATTTATTATGTTATATATATATATATAATAAAGGGGATATATATATATATATATATATATAATTATAATAAAGACGTGCACATCACCAGTAGATTAGACAGTAACATTAAAAACAAAAATACTAAACTTTTTTTTTAATCTTCCCATAAGTCATTAACAATGTATGTTCATCAATGAGAGTTAACAAATCAGAAGGTTTAAATTTAAATTAATATACTTGTGTGACTTTTCAAAAAATAACATATCTTTTATCATAATAAAATTGCCAAGTTTAACAACCTTCGTTTTCATTCTTGTAAAATATGATTCGGTCACTTTGATTTTTTTCCAAGTATAAATTTCTTCAAATATTCTGGATATAACAGTTAATTTGTTCTTTATTTTAAGTATCAGTTTGAAAAAAAAACTCTTTCCAGAACGACTATAAGAAACTGTTGTTTTTTTTCCTCGTCAAAAAATGGTTTAACCTTGGCGGCTTTTGACATTTTCCTGACCTTTTCATATAGTTTATACGCCAATAAGAAGAGCCATATCATCTCCTAGAAAAATGTGCCAGGAGATCAAGAAACTTTTTATGGACTTTTCATCATAGGATTTGCTCATAAAAGTGTCATCCACTATTTCATCATTTGTTACTTAAGGTTGGAAGCGTAAGGTCCAGGTGATCTCGCGAAAAACTACTCTTTGATGGTGGAATAATCTTTTTCATTAGAACCGATCCTGAGTGGGGTAAATCGTTCTCAAAATGATGATAAATTGTAGGTATTCTTCCATTTTTTGAGAAACTGAGAAAATTCGATAGCGTTTTTGTTTTAGATAAAACGAAAATAGCATAGTATGTCATTTTTAACGTTTCTCTGAGATTTTCCCACTCAAAGGCAACCGCACTGAAATGAACGATTTCCGTGAAATTTTATGTCTTCCCGTTAGTTCAGAGAATAAATTTGGCTCAAAGAATATATTTTATACAACAAGATGACCAAAAATACTCGAAACATTATAAAATTTGATTCAAAATCAAGTATTTGACATACAGGTATGCAGAAAAAAAATTATCAAAATTTAAGGAGGCTGTTAAAAAACATTTATTTTCCGAAAAAGTAATACCATATTTCAATATGTGCACCCTTTGTAGTTTGATCCATGCCCAAACGTTAATCCACTCCAACCCCGTTTTCGTTAGTTTTCACTGAGGAATAGATTCCAAATATCCTCGTCTTAAGACTTCGATTTTCTTATCTTAAGATTTAAATTTTGGCAATAGTTAAAATCACAGTCTTAACTTACTAAGAGCTGTTACATACCAATTTACTCCAATGGTTAAAACGTATGCTCTCGAAACCATAGCCCCACAGGAAGAAAGGAGATTGTTTAAGTCTGAGTATTATGAAGATCGTGGATTATCTTGTCTAAAATATTCATCGTTCATCATTCAAAACTTTTTTTGAAAAGTTTAGTGATACATTTCATTTCAAAGAAGCAACAAACATTTTTTTTTAACAGTAGGTTTAAAAAGCTGAGTGGATAAGACTCTAAACACTGGTAGATTACTGAAGTATAAGGGTCCATAGGGTTTGGCCTATTGCGCGGCTATCGATTTAACGGTCTAGAGTTTTAGGCAGTTCTTCCCAGATGTACTGTGAATATGCATTAGAATCCCTTCAAAAGTCCCCCCACACACGAAATCCTTCCTTAAGCATATAGCCCTCGTGTAGCTTATCCACAATCCATCAACACTAATATCATTCCTAAGTGACAGCATTAAAACTAATTTGAAAACTTAAAAAATCATACATAAATTAGATATTTGTATTAGTTGCGCTATAGATGGTCAAGAAATGGAAATAAATTTTTTATTTGCCGAAACAACATTCTTCTTTTCAAGAATCAGTGTAGAGAAAACCTCACTCTCGTAAATCAAATACATATTTTATTTTGATTTTCAAATACATGATGGGTTTATGACTAATTATGTATCATAAACGATTAACATTTATTTATACATAAAAATAGGACGTTTCCTGAAATGTATATTTATTTTTAAAAAATGAAGGGAAAAAATATAAATAAACACGTAAACAGATAAGCGAGAGGAAATGTAAAAAAAGTTTTAAAGAATGATTTTCTTAAATAAATAAATAAATAAAAAAACAAAAAGAAGATCGAAATGAGAATTATCGTTATTCTGAAAAGTTCTAGAAATCTTCGAAAAGGATATGTGATCGTAGCCGCCATCCCGAGTATTCGACTGGTTTATCATAAAAAATTATAAGTTATAAAAAAGAGAATTAAATGAATATTTTTATTCAAAAGGATTAAAAATTATCAATTAATTTTTGCGAGAAGTTCAGGAATAAACACTAATTGCACTATACAAATTCATCCTAGTTCACCTATCAACAAGAAAACCACGTAAAACATTCATTAAATATTTTTTTATTAATGTAAAAGAATGCATAACTTATAAAAGCTCTAGGTGTTTAATTATATGATGACTAAGTTATTACCCATAAGTTTAAGTACAATTGATATCTACGGATATATCAGAACAAAAAATGTATTAACGCCTCATGCTTTTGGTGCTTAGTTATATTGTTGCAGAAAACTCTGCTTGTTTCTTGGGTTACTTGTTCTAAAATCCAGTTGGTGTAGAAAGTTCTATTAAAGAGCCCACTTGTCAGGATGGAACACAAACTTTATTGCTTTTAGAACTTCGTCGAGCAACCAACTGTACAAAATTCACCAGCACAATCAGCCAGTAATGTGCTTATTGCCTAGAACAGAAGCTTTCACAAATGCTGTATTTTTTACACAAAATAAAACACTTCCACATGCATAAATTCAGTGGAAACTTACGACGAAAATCGTACACAGTCCTTCAAGACTCAGCAATGAAGAATTTACACGCAGCACTCAAAAACAAAGCTTCTAAAACAAGCTAAACGTAGCTTTACTAATCACCAACACAAAGCCTTTAGCTTTCACGGACATCTGCTCTTGGCACAAGCAGAAGCAAGACTGACTTGAAATCGAGCAATCGCGTTTTGATTACGTCATAGAAAAGAAATAGAGTAATATTAGGCTATTGTGTGATGTTGATGTAGTAAAAAAAAACTTTACTTGTCCCATTGGGAAAATCGCGCGAAATGATCGAAATGTTGCCAAATTTGGCGACAAAAATAAATCCCCAAAAGTGAAATTAATAAGTTCCCAAAAGTGAGTTAAAATAGCGAAGGCCTAGGACCAATATTTCACGAAATTTCTAGAAAATGCTATAGAAACCAATAGGGAAACCCAAAACTCCGTATCTCGCGTTCTAGTTGACCGATTTGATGCAACAAAATGCAAAATTTAACTATTTGACGAGCAGAATACGAATTTTAAACTACTTTTAATAGCCATGAGGTGGAACAGACCGAAAATTCGTAACATTGTCCTCTTTCCCAAGGACTGGACGTTCCGGGCAGTACAATACCCAGTTAGGAGGTCACACAAATATCTACAGTGTATAACCCTTAACAAGATCTTAACAACATTATTTAAGCAGGCAATCAATAAACACAATAAGCAAATACATACTAATAAATGAATAATATACATAATAAATGAATGCATACAACTAATACATACAACTAATAAATGAATATTGTAATATACATAATAAACAATTACACACTAATAAGTAATAAAAATAATAAACAAATACACATTAATAAAAATCAATATATCACAAGTATGTACAATAAACATGGCGCAAGTGCTGAGTAAAAGATACTTGAACGAAAAGGAAGAGAAGAGAGAGACAGGAAATAAATGGGAGATGAGAGAAAGAAAGGTGGAATTACGCCATAGTGACCGTGGGTCTAATATTCATTTAATTAATTACAACCGCGGCAAATGGCTAGCCGATCGTAATGTACAACTCTTGGTTTCGAGTTAGGTGACTTACGAATCCGTACGATGACGTCATTCAGCCGGTTTAGGACTGTGGAAGGACCGTCCCACGGCGATCGCAGCTTGGGAGACAGGCCTTTTCCGTCGAGTAGGATTCCATAGCCAAACTTTGTCACTTAACGTTGAACTCGTGTCCCGTAGTCATCGTGTCGTAGCGAGTCTTCATCTTCTCCGTGTTTAGGTTGATCCGCACCCGTTCAAAATGATGAACGTCTTCAAACCGTGCCCGAAGATTTTCCATGTATTCCTCTGGCCATGAAGGAGTATCTGGAGGGCGACCAAACACTAGATCGACGGGAAGACGAAGATCTTTTTCGAAGAGCATCTTGGAAGGTGTGAAGCCGGCAGTCTTCACACCTTCACCACACCTTAGTAGGGTTGGTGCATAATTATCAGGCGTTTGAACATTTTTATTTAGTTTATTAATTAAATGAAATGAACAATTCACATAAGAGAATACACGTCAATTCAAAAATAATTAACAATATTCTACATTTTTATTAAGCTACAGCACGTCAAAAAAAAAAAAAAAAAAAAAAAAAAAAAAAAAAAAAAAACGCCTTGTATTTATACACATTTACAACTTTATATAAGAACAAAACCAAACAAAACTTTTTCTAGCCAAGCTAACACATCATTTATCATAATTATATCATGCAAAATATTTGCAAATTAATAATTTCCTGATAATTGAAAAAATTATATTCAATTGACAATCTTCAATTTATTATGAAATAAAAACAGCGAAATTTTCTTTTTAAGATATCAACATGTAACCTGGAAGCTGTGGTGGAGTGAAACGAGCAGTAAAATATAATTTTGATACTGTTTCCATAAAAAGACCACACAAGTGGACAGTAAATTACAAGAGGCGCCAGGCAATGGACAGTCTGGACATTATAGCACAATGAACTGTCAACGTTAAAATATTTATGGCTGAAAATATTTATGGCCGAAAATGATATGCAAATTTGGCGGGGTATATTCCCCGATGACCCACCTACATGTCCGGGATTCGACGAGAGGATGCATTAATTCCCCGATACGAACAAATCAGAAACTCCAGCCAATGATGTAAGAGGGGGTAAGAAAAAAGGAAACAGCCCCGTGGGAGAAGAAAAAAGACGACAGAACGAGTGTGCTCGAGAGAAGAAGCAGAAGAGAGTGTTGGAGAAGGTGTGAACGGGCTTAAAAAATCAGTGTGTGCTTCGAATCAGTGTAATGAAGTTGTGTTAAAAAAAAAAGGGAATGAGTGTTGCTTGGTGATGGCTTAAGAGAAAGAAAGCGGTTCCAATAGTGCACGCGTCGATCGTGTCCTGTGTAAAGATGGCTACCTCATCATAATGGTGAATATCCCAAACGATTTATTTATTCTTGGTGTTTCAAACCTTTTGTGGATACCCCTTATCCTCCAAAACCACATCTCCCCCAGACATGTTTTGATTTTAAAATTATGTCAATATCGTCTTTTAATTAATATTAGTGGAATGACTAAGAATAAATGGAATTTATTTGCAATTCATAGAGTCTTTAGTTTTTTTTAGTGTTTAGGTGTATGTCAATCATTTTTCATTTTTCAGCGTAATCCTAGGAGTACTTGCCAGGCAGGTTATGCGCGGCACAATACCACTGTACGATCATCTTAGGCTTTAGTTTCCATCATATTTTAATCATAACAAAATTAAAACCACCACAGAAGCCATATAAATAATAATTTTAGCCAAACTTCAACATGCTTTCAAATTTCTTATATCGACATTTAGGAGTGTTCGACTCCCTGCCCCCCCCCCCAAATATAGGCCTCCTTACCGTTTCGGATAGATGCCGGCTAGTAGTCACCTAAATCTCGGTTTATAGTGAGTATATAGTCGACGGATGATGAAATCATGGGTTAATGGTCGCGTGCGACGTCGTCGTGGCGGTAGCGCCAATGATCGGCCAATAAAATGCGATGAGACATTTCGGTCACCTCCCGGCGTCGCGGTCGACACCAGCACGACGTCGTGATCTGTTAAGTGCGGCGTTTGGCCAGTGCTTGGCCAACGATATTTTGCTACTTAGGAGACATGTAAGAAATAAATTAAGGAACGAAGAAATGAGAATTTTGCGTTAAAATAAATATCCTAATCCTTTTTTTTTAACGTTTGCAGTTTTCAAATTTTCCATAAAATTAAAACATACTCGTTTGTTGTATTCGACTGTATCTGAGTCTCAAATTCTTCATTATTCTTCATTATTGCTTCGGGTATTTCAGATAAAAAAATCTACAATTTTAGTTTTATTTTAAAACATACATTATAATGCATGCTTTATCGTCGATATGTTGTATATTCTTCTAAAAATGTATAAATTATACTTGCAATTTCATAGATGCATAAAAATATTCAATTCAAAAAATTTGATATTTTACGTAAGAAATTTACAAAAGCGAGATTGCATTTTTGCTCCATTCACCCAATATCTGAATATTTGCCGGCTGAAAACGAATTGAAATGTCAATACCATTACAAAATGCGTTGCGAACAGCATTATGCGAAGAAAATGGGACATAAATACAGTTGTCGCAAATAGAACTCTGAACTCAAACGTTTTCCACGAAACAGCTTGGCATGTTTTTTCCTTCTTTTGTTACCGGACCCGCCCTCAACGAAGAAAAATAACGAATGAAATATTGAGTTTCAATAAATCCGGTTATTGCTCTCAGCAATTGATGCGTATAAAGATTTAGCTACAAAATTGAAAAGATTCCGGTTAAATTGATGATCTTCACCTGTCAGTGGCAGCAAGTGCCTTTCCATTTAACGGTGTGATATCAGCATTAACTGAAAGAATAAAGACCGTGACAAATCTAGCGAAAGTTTTATGCTGCAACAGAAATGAATGAAAGAAAATTGTATACCCATAAGGTTTTCTTTTTGCACCAGTATCAAAAAGTGTTTAAAGATCTATTCACAGGCACAGTGTACAAACCTAGATCTACATATGCTGCGAATTAAATTCGCGGAAATACTGAAGTAATTTTAGAGCTTGTAAAGAGTTCTAATGTACACATGTATCTAAAAAAACATAAATGCAAGTACATTGCCATATGAAACTTATTAAAGCCCCTTTAGTAGCAAATTTGGAAATTGTCTCCACATCTGAAAAACTACTAAACATAATGATGGAAAGTTCCAAAAGCAAATAGAATTCTTGATGTAGCATTAAATGGTGCCTTAAGGTAACGTTAATTTTATTATATCTTAATACTTACTGTGGTTTATGTTTCACATATAATTATCAATATAAATACATTATTATCTATGTACAGAAGTACAACATCATAAGTTGAGTATTCACATTTATTAATAAAAATAGCCAAGATACAGTTTTATTTAATAAGAAAACAATATTTTTAAAACAATGGCAGAAATAAATTGTTTTTTTAGGAAGGCCTGCTTAAAAAAAGAAGCATATTTAACCGAAACAAAATGTACAGTGAAGCAAAATGTTACCGTGGATCAATTTATTTATTTTTTAAATATTCCCCTAACAAAAAATTCTGTATCCTACTACGCGCCTATTTCAAATCATATTTAAAGCAGTCGAGACATACTACAAATGAAAAATTATTTATAAATGCAGACTTCATATAACTTTTCCAGATCAAACATGCATACCAATTACAATTTTTAGCTAAAGCGAGATAGATAGGCTCTGTCTGACAGCATATGAAAGGCAAATAAAGTTTCATGAAAATTAAATTTTATTAAAGTAAGAAAATAATTGCATTAATCTTGGAATAAGATTTTAACAACTAGTGAAAGTGTACAATGTTTGAACTACAAGGGAGAATTTTTTTGGAAGTTTTCAAAACTAACAAGTTTTATATTTATTAATGAAGGAAACCGCAGTTTTCAGAAATGTTGTACATATAACTTTGAGTGGTTGTTTATTTCCAAGAATTTATCATGCTTTCCTAGAAACACGAGCAGAATTTTTAGGGTACTGATACTTCTTTTATAACCCTTAAATAAAACTATTTCAACACATTTGAAATAGCATTTCTACTCTGCATTCAAGGAAGATTCCCAAATATTTTTTTCTCTGAAGTTTAAAGAGAAGACCAGACGTCTCCTATGGGAATAATAAATATTTTATGCGGAAATGGCCTGTAATCAATTGCCAAAGTACAATTAATGGCAGTTCTTTTATGTTAGTATTGGTCTAGTGGATCATTTGATAAATAACTGGAATATACTCACTTTTTTCATCACTCTGGATTGGATATCATACTTTGTTCTAGTTTATGTTTCAGTGCTATTTTATGAATTTTTTTACAAACTATTTTGAATGCATAGAAAGTAAATGTTAACTCTTGAAGTGCATTCGCAAAAGAATATAAAATAAAAGGTGTAGGTGAAAAATCCTTTGCAACAACAATAGTACTCGCTGTCATTTCTTTACTTCTAGAAATCTTTTGATTTTTCATTATTTTCTGAACAAATTAACTGTATAATTTTATCTAAAATCTACAATTTACAAAAATGGCAAAAGTTTTAATTTTTGGTTTAAAAATAATAAGTAGAGTTTTTAATTACTTGAATAGTAAGTAAATTTTTACTGTATGCAATTTCCTTATAGCAAGACCACACTTCTGTGCATCCTTCAAAATCGCATAAAATTGCTACAAACCAAGACTTTTTATAACCAAATTTGGTGTCAAAGAAAGTTTTCAAAAAAGAACCCAGCTTGGAGATACCTACTATGTTTGGTGATAAATCGCCAAGACCTAATGCTATCCAACTGATATGTAATGCTATCAAAAAAACCCAATGCATCCATTTTTTTTTCTCATAAAATGCCAAGTCGAGTCGAAGAAAATAAAATTAACTCCAGCGGAAGCTGGTAGCCCACCCTTCCCCTACCAGTAGGAGGCTGGTAGGAGAAGGGTGGGAAAAATGAGGTACTTAAGGATTTTCTGGGCAACAACTATATGACAAATATAAATAAATTAAATGTGCATTATAAATTTATCTTTACAACCTTAGTTGTTATTCTACAGTATTGAAACTTGAAATAATCTGCTTATTTTGGTATCTGTAGCTTAATATATCCAAAGTTGCAAACTGCCCCATTTTACCCTATCAATTTAAGACCGAGCTTGCTTGAAATTCAATTTTATTCCTTGAGAATTTTAATTCAATTAAAGGTATTATTGCTGGACGAAAGAAGTATTTAAAACTAAGTTTTCAAGAGACTAAACTTTGATTTTGCTTCTTTTTTTGGAAATTGTATTTCATCAACTAAAAAAGAAAGAAATAAATAAATTTCTAACCCGCGCGATCGTACGAGCTCGGTCTTAAAGGGATATGGGATAGGGCAAAATGGCGTAGAAACACTCGCAAAGTACACAGTTCATATAGTCCCAAGTTCACATGCAAACTTATCATTATCCTCGTCAACATCAGAGCAGAAGTCACGAGCTCATTTGTTACATGCACTGCACTTGATCCATCATTATCCTTTTGCTGACCTTGCTTATAAATCGCTACAGTACAAGCATGTAACAATCACATCATCTGTATCACTGTCTAACGATGTGCTGCCTGATGGTAGTGTAGTAATGCGACGTCTTTTAGCTTGTGAACTGTCTGACATACGATGTTTTTGCGTTGTGACGTTTTGCTGCCTTGGGGGTAGTAACCCATTTTGTCTCACCTCGAGTTTCCCCGTTTTAATTTCAAGCAGCCATTCAAATGAGCTAGGCCTAACTGACAAATCTCTTTGAATGTATTTCAACTTTTTCAAGCAATTTACTTAAAAGCACCACTTTTCTCAAGTGTAAACTGTAAAGTTAAATATATACAGACTAATCTAACAAAAAAAAATATCCTAATGTTACACTTTCCTAAGATCAGGGTAATAAAAAATATAATAAATCTCAGGAACGTATTCGTCTGCGATTCTGCAAGCAGCATACCACGTGAAAATGAAAAATAGGCGAGTTATGCAGAAGCAATAG
This sequence comes from Cheiracanthium punctorium, assembly GCA_038373885.1. Classification (NCBI taxonomy): domain Eukaryota; kingdom Metazoa; phylum Arthropoda; class Arachnida; order Araneae; family Cheiracanthiidae; genus Cheiracanthium; species Cheiracanthium punctorium. The sequence goes on from JAWZYV010017968.1 coordinate 1,297,153, forward strand.
CAATGGCGTAGAGATACCAGAACTTGATAAGCGGGAAAATCAAAAACCCCGTTTTGCAAACCCTTTCCATACACATAAAGAGAGCACAAGTAAAATGTTTAAGTTTGATACCATCTTGAACTGCAAAAGTTGGAGGGGATGTTATTAAGACCAATAAGCATGGATTGAACAATTTAGTTTGCTTTTTCGGAACAACTCCAAAACACATAATTTTCTTCTATCATAGAAAATTTCAACGCAGACTGCATTTATTTATACACGCGATCAATTTGTCACACTTCATTTATTTAAAATGTAAAATTCCACTTCTCTGAAATGAGAATTTCAAAAGTTGGAATCGATCAATAATCAGAAGCACGCCGAGACTAAAGATGAGGGAGTAAATGAAGTTGCATTAGGCGAATAGTTAAAGAAAAGAAAATGCACTTTAGACTTATTTCGACGTAGTAAAAGAAAGATGAAACGTATGGAACATGCAACTTTTGTTTTAGAGAATCTGTTATGAAACATGTCAAATGTGTGTGAGGTAATTTGTCTTAAATGTTTTATTAGTGAAACTGGTATTTCTCATATATATATTGCGTTGTATTGTGTATTAAGGCAAAGCAACTAGAGAACTACCTGCATAGGGATGGATGCCTTGGGCAGAGGACATTTTAAGGGACTCTAACGAGTATTCGCGTTACATCTGGAAAAAAAAACCAAAACTCCATACCATAGATCGATGGCCATGCGATAGGACCGAACATGGGACATTCACACTTCAGTCATCTATCATGTTCAGAGTTTATCCCCTCGGCCATGGTTGGCCTTTTCTCAAATTTGAAATCCGAAGAACAAATCATCTGCGCATAGAGTAAAAGTCAAAAATGTATATTTTATGTTTTAATATTTACAGGGAGTCTCAGGAGCATGGTTACAAACATCTAGGCGACTTGGGAATATGGGATTGCAGACATCCTATTCAGGCACCAATTAACAATAGTTTTGGAAACCGTGTTAAAGCCAACAGTTCGTACATGGTTTAGAAAAAATGAAATTCATCTTTTACTGAGAAGCTTTTGATTAAAACATACAATAATACAGGAATTTTATTTTTTTTACTTGAATGGTGTAAAAATTGGAGGTCAAGCCTATTGTTTGTGAAGTCGAGTTAAGAAATTTGAGAAATTTGACCTACGCTTCAACGCTTCTCTTGAAGTTATTATTAACAAGTGCAGTTTATTATAATTTTTTGGTTTGTAACCTAAACACACACACACGGTATTTATTTTTATACATAACGTATAAAAATAAATACCTTGTCAAAATTCAAATTTTCTATTATCTTCCTTCAAAATTCTACTGGGGCATAGCAGCTTTCGTTTTCAAACAAAGGATTTGTTTCTGGATCTAAAATTAATAAGAAAGCAAAACTTGCTTTTCCTTTCGTTGCCCCGTCTTATAGTCGCCACAGCTCTGAAGAATTTCCAGGGACTATGAGAGCCAGCATTTTAATAGCCAATAAATACTCCTTTTTTTTGGGATTACGTGAGTAGCTTATAAACTATATGACTCTAGGTAATATAAGTGCAAACACCGCTGAGAGAGTGCATTTTTCGTGACTTTTATTGAGTTATAATTTGTGTGAAAAGTTCTTCAAATAAAAGTTTTTTAAAGAGCATTTCTTATTTGTACGAAATCCGCAGTCACGAGTAACAGGGATTCCGAGCGCCCTGCGGACTATCGGCCAGACTTCTACTCTAACGACCCACGGCTGTCCTTTTATTGTTTTATGTACGTGATATAGGGGGTATCCTCCCCACTACTCGTAGTCAGGCCGTCATTGAAGACATACTTTGAGAATTTACATATCTTCATTGTCGTAGCAGAAGTCTTACAGTTACTAAGCAATCTAGAGTACATAAAAAGCACAAAATTCAGCGTGCAGCTGCATTTAAATGGGGATAACGCACTAAATGTTGCAGAGAACGATCCTTGCGATACACGTGACTAACTGGTTGGGAGCAGGGGAGCTTAATAGGCTTGATAGGCCGTAGTAATTTAGGTAAGGCGGAGTCTAAGTCTATCATGAAAAACCATGTATGATGGATTTTTAAAGGAAAAACTATTTAGACCCATAATGGCGCCGATGAGTGCTCAAATTGCATTTGTTTTGCGAACAAGATTAATATTAATGGCAAATGAAATATGAGTTTGGAGAACTTAAAATAAAAAGCCTAAAAAGGGGCTTTTATATTACAAGGGGGACAATTTGTAACACTGTTGGACTGTTACAATTTTATTTGTGAGGTGAAAAAGAAAGTGGAGACTTACAAGGTTACATAATCCTGTGATATTTTACTTTATAAAAACATAATTTAATTAATTTTTTTACATTATTTGTCCACTATTAATTATTCCTCACCCTTTTATTCTTTTTTGGTGGGGTTATCTTAAATATAGTGTTTTACAGATAAATCTTATAAACATTGATAAATGAAAACAAACCATAACTGAAGAAATCTCGTCAGGAACACCGACTATGTTGCGAAGTGTGTCAAAAAACCTGGTTCGAGGTGTTCATGTTTGCATTCAAAAGATGGCGAACATTTTCATTTGCTGTAAAGAATAATGATTCAAAGAATTTGAATTAAAATATGTTTTTTAACTATAAAATTATCTCAGGGTAAAATAACATTGAGCTTCTCGATTTCTGTTTTATTTCACAATTAAAACTATAAAAGTTTCACAGTGATGGATAGTCTCTCCCACTTAAATAAGGTACACACAATTATACTTCCATATTAGAATAGTTGCCACATCCACCACATTTAAGGGTATAAAGAAAAACCACCAGCACTCTTTGGAACTGATGATCCTGTGTCTGTACATATGTATATATACAGGGTGATTCGCTACCTGACGGACAAACTTGCAGGGGGGGGGGTAAGGGGTACAGAGACGGTTCAGAATCAAATATCAATGCGGGGTCGGAAACGTCGTCTTCACATACTTGTTAATAATCACTTTAGAACATAGGTTCCCAACGTGGGCGATAACGCCCCCTTGTGGGCGTTTGAGGCTTTCAGGGGGGCGGTAAAAGACCCAGAGAAAATTAGGGGGCGTTGATATGGCACGGAGGGACGTGGAAAGATTAACCAAATATAATCTAAGAAAGACTTAAAAATCACTCTGATAATTCATTTCTATCACGTGTGCGAAAATTCACATATTTCAATATAAGACTTCGCTGCTGAGAGAAAGAGATACCTCTCTAAAACTTTTATTCCTCCTTTTTAAATGAAGAAATTCAGTAGAGTTTCAATTCCAACGATATTCTATCTATTAGTAATTTTTTAAAATTTAATTCTTGTTTTCACCATTCATTATGTACGCTCTTATTTCTCTGGAGTGGGAGGGGGGCGGTATTGAAATATTCACTAGAAAAGGGGGCACCAGTTCAAAAAAGGTTGGGAACCTATGCTTTAGAAGAAGTGTTCAAGTACTAGCAAAATTTCCGACCATGGTTTTTCAAAAACTGATCCCTCTTTCACCGATTGCACTTGATAAAAATTGTTGTTTCAGAATTGTTTCTTTCATGACATTTATGGAATTGTCTGATGAAAGCCCATTGTTTATGAAACTTGGTTAAGAAATTAGACGTACACTTGAACACTTCTTCCAAAGTGATTATTAACAGGCATGCGAAGACGACGTTTCCGACCCCGCATTGCTATGTGATTCTGAACCGTCTCTGTACCCCCTACACCCCTGCAAGTTTGTCAGTCTGATAGCGAATCACCCAGTAGATATATGCACGGAATGGCCTTACGCCATCAGTTGGTAAAAGGATCGACTCCACACACCAATCTTCTAGGCTGAATAGTTTTATTTCCAAGTTCGGACAGAGGGCAGGAGTCATGCCGGCGACCCTTTGGTTCCGGGCCGTCTTTTCTCTTTATATTGCAATCTCTTAATAGCTAAAAGCTAAAGCTCCAAGCTCCCGCAAAAGCCCCGAAATTTCCGTGCTCTTGCCTAAATACTCCCCTAGTTAGTATGCATGTCGACAGGGTGCAGCACAATCGCGAAGGCGTTATTCTCAAACGTATTAGTTAACTATATTGTCAATCAAGCCATGAGAAATATATGCTTAGTTAGGACTTCTAAAAGGGAGCAGCAGTGAAACCGCATAAAACGGCAAATACTGCTAATTCAACTATTTTCCTTCATATGGAACTCTAAAAATCGTCTCTGAATGGAATGTTAGTATGGCCGAGAAACAAACTTTACAATAAGAGTAACAGAGATTAATCCTGCTGTTCTGTTCACATTTACTATGCACATGTAACGTTCGGGTCAATATGACCCGAACATCGGATAGTAGCTACAAGTGCTTACAAGTGCAATTTTTACAAAATTATAAAATTATATTATGCTTAAGGTAAATACTTGCTTCAAAAGAAGAAAAGCATGATATATATTTGAAAAATGATACAATAAGCACAAAATCATGAGTATATAAATGAAAGGTAATATTTATTAATTTTTAAATCTTACCTCGTTTCAATGGCCGTTTGGACAAAAATTACATGTATGTAGTTTACATATGTGTTGCTACATCTTTTGCACACTACATTTGTTTTATTGTCATTGCTGGGAGGACAGAATCTACATCGGACACGTTTAACTACGGACTTTAATGGTAACTCATTCTGCCACTTTCTGGACGTTGATGGTAAATCATTCTGCCCCTCACATTTTATTCTTTTCACTATATTGCGTGACTCTTCATTTATAGGGAGATTCTGTCTTGCCTGAATATATGGAGTCATTAATGATTTGCCTAATTCTTCCAGAAACAACCGTCTTTTCGACAATTTCTTTTCATTCCATTTTGTGTTATTGGTGCCCAGAGAATAAATGCATTGTACGCTGAACAGTCTAACATATTATAAAATATGATCATGGGCCAACGATTGGTTTTCCTTTCACATGTGTATGTATTCAAAAGTTGATTAAGCTCCTTTAGTGGCATTGTAATCCAATATCATTTCTGATTTTTTGTCTGGTCTGATACTCATTATTTCATCGTGATGCATTGTGCTCATACACGCTTAAATCTATTGAGTAAAATAATAATCAAACGGAGTATATTTTTACTCAATTATTGACTTCAAACAGCCATTCTCCCGATTGAGTAAAATTTGCTCCATTAATCGACAAATATCAATGGAGCGAAAAATTCTCAATTTTTGAGCATTATACAACAGCTCCATTTAGGCTAAATAATAATCAAAAATGAGGAGTGTCTGTCCGTTTTTGATTAATATAACTGTACTCAATTATGATTATTATTTAAGCTATAGAATGAGCGTTTTTACAAAATCAGTCCTTTTTTAATTAATATATCTGTACTCAATTAATATTATTATTTTAAGCTAGAAAAAGGGTGTCTTATGAAAATTTGCTGTTTTTGATTGATATATTGAATTATTCGTTTTCTTCATTTTTTATTATCAGAGCTGTAATCTATGATTATAAGCCCGAGAAAATAAATTTTAAATCAAGGCAAATACATTACATATATCTTAATACACTATAAAAAGTATTTTTTTAATAAATAGAATATAATTTCACTATAGTCTCTAGTTATAAAACGAATTCACAGTACAGTCAGAATACACAAATGCAATCATGGTTAAACCAGCTGTAAGATTTAATTAAAGCAGCAACCAAATTTATTTACATGAAAAAGGTAAAATAGTACTTACTCACTTGACTGAAGACATCATAACTTCATTTGTTTTAAAAGAGCGACGAGATTTTTATAATCCAATCGTAAGAAACTATGTCCATTAAAACAAAATTTTTACCGAAAGCATCCTCTCCACATTTAGGTTGAATTTATTTCACAACTCTGAATATGAAAAAGATGTATTTGGTATTCGGATATAAAATAAAATTATCACCATTCTAAAGTATCATCGGGTATCCTCTTCAGAAACTCTTTTAATTCATAATTTGATAAAGACATTTTTGCTCTTCGATGCTCGCCGAAACAAAGAATATATAAATAACCACTGCTTAAGCCATACGATTCCCGCTTCCCGCGTTGTGTTGTCTGTGGTGACTATGTTTATGTACCGTTTTACGTTAAGGTCACGTGATAGAAATAGGATATCTTATTACGCATTTTTCGTGGGGGAGAGACAGAATTCTCAAATAGACAAGATTTTAGTGAAAAATGGAGTATAATAGGACCTAGCGAATCCTGAGCATTGAGGGGAATTGAGGAGATAACAAATTATTGTATTTAATGAGTATTTTTTAGCGTAAAAGGATTTATATCAGCCGATAAGAGGAGTGTTAGTTTTAATCAACAGATTTAAGCGTGTAAGTACAATATTCTTCTTCTTTTTTGCAACATAGTTCACAACAGTTGTATGATCTGTAAAGTCAAAGCTTGAACTGTGCAACTCTTTATTTCTCATTTGACCATGAAGTTCTGGTTTGTTTTTTCTCCCAGTATCAAGCATAATTATGTTACGTTTCAAAAGAAGTTGTCCTAAGTTGTAAGAAGTGAAGAAGTTATCACATGTGACATTGTGCCCTCTAAGTTCATAAGTCAAATCACTTACAACTCGCATTCCCCGATTTTTTTCTGGTTTTGAACCCGGATCTTTTCCTGTATAAATCTGTGCCTTTAGAACATATGAAGCTTCACTGTAACATAAAGTCCATATTTTAGTTCCACATTTCGAAGGTTTACTTGGCATGTATTGTTTCAATGGGCATAGTCCTCGAAAAGAAACTAATTGTTCGTCTACTGTAACATTTTCAGATGGGTAATATAGTTATGGCAGAGTTTCTATCCATTTTCCCCAAATGTCCCGAACTGCAGCAATTTTATCTGCGCGTCTTCTTTCTTGAGGGTTGATTTATTTTCAAAACGAATAACTCCGGAAATGGTATAAAACTGTTCAAGTGACATGGTTGCACGAAATATACTTCGTCCAGTTTCCTGATCCCACAAACTTTCCTTAGATTCTTCGTATGATTTGTACACCCCAGCTAATAAAAGCAATCGAATGTAAGCTTCGAAAGTTATGCTGTCAAAATTTTTCATTTTTCTTCATATACTTCATTCATTTCATTTTCAATATTTGTCATTTTGATGACTTTATTTTGAATTGCAAAATTGAACACAGTTTCAAAAGCACTTTAGGATCTGTTATTCTTGATGTTGAATACCTTGTTACACCTGGAGTTACTTTTATAGCATTAGCTGAATGCAGACGACCAGAATTTTGAGGCGTATTCAGTGTCCAGCTTATATTTTGATCTTTAGATTTAATATACTGCGTGTGAAGAACACAATTCGTCACAATATTGTAATCGTCATCGGATGTTTCACTTTCCTCACTGGTATGATTTTCTTCGTCAGATACCTCTTCTTTTTCGCTATCCGATAATTTCATAAGTCCTGCTATTTCTGCATCGCTCAAATATCTACGCTCTCCATCTGCCATTATTATTTTCACATTAGTACAAATTCAACAGTCATTGAAGTGATCTCAGAATGTGAAATCGGTTAGTGTTCTCATAATAGAAGACATGTCCTTTCAACCCGCTCTAGCGAACTATTGGATACATTTTGTCACGTGATGCGCCTCCTCCATGCTCCTTCTCATAATTATAACCTTGAATGAACAACGAGAAACCCGTTTGAAGGCGTCATAGAATGTCATTTTCTTATTATTTAGCCTATAAGTAACGTATTTCCCATGTTCAACATGGAAAATTGAAGCGGGTCATATAGACCCGAATGATACATTGATACAATTTCAAAAATGTATAGATAATATATAAATAAAAGGAAACCCTTTTCAGGTGATTAATATCTTACCCTCACTAACAAAGTCAGAAAAGGACTAGCGAATATTTCTTCTTTGTCTTTTTTAATAAGCAAATTAAAAACGCTTCGGGTCAAATAGACCCGAACAGAACAGCAGGGCTAAAGATGTTTTTTCAGATGACATTAAATTAAATTAGGTTAAATTGGAAAAGGTTATTTTATTATTTCACACACATCTATTTATCTATCTATCTACCTATCTATATATGTATATGCATATATACTTGTCGTCACACTCGTCTCTTTTTGACGAATTTTTAGTTTTGACTACTAGCGCTATTAATGGTTAGCGTCACGAATACGATAATGTAATCTTGAACGTTAACGTCACTATTCTGGCCATTAAACTGTTTCAGTAACTACGCTCAACTTTATTTTATGTGTATATAACGTGTTCATGTGAGCCTCCAGTTAGAAGCAATATGCTGCAGAATCATATACAATTTTGAATAACAAAATAAATATTAACTTTTACCAAAAACGTAGCAACATAAATATTTTTATATAGAATGTGCTTAAAATTACAAAATCGTTCCTTGTGGAAGCCCAGAAATATCAGAAAGAACTAAAACTGTTTTTAGGTTCCATAAATTTGTTAAAATTATTTAAGTGAATATATACTTCCCCATAAAACTGCTTCACATTTGTCATATTTTATCTCAAAGTGCTCTAGTGTTATAGCCAGCCAGCTTCACCCCCACCCCCCTCCCTTTTTTGGGAAAAAATATCTTAATTCAATATAAATCTTGGACGAATGTAATTTTTTTTTTAGCTCCAGTGATTTAGTATGTGAGAAACAGCCAATGATTTCGTGTTGTTCTGGCAAGGCGTGTTTATGAAAGCGTCAGCAAAAATCACTTCCCCTAAAGTATTTTTTAATCTGCGTTATAGCATAAAAACACATTTTTATAGCCTTTCCATCATAGCATTTGATCGTAAAAGTGTCATCTACTGTTTCGCCGCTTTGCTGTTTTAAGTTGGAAAACATATAACTTGCTGTGCAGCTCTGCAAAGAATGTAACTGTTATATAAGTGTTATTTATCTGTCCTATTTATAGTGTATGTGTGCTTTACTGGTTTGTCAGTCTAATGCTGATGCAAATATAAAGCAAGTATTTTCAATACATTACCTGATATAGTATGCATTTATATATTAATTATATATACATACTACTATTATAAATCGTACTCGTGTAAAATTTGTCATTTAAAATACTAATAAATACAAATACAGAGGAAATACTTTTTAATTTGTAAAAACAAAAATTATAGATATATTGTAAAGTGTTCAGAGAGTGAAAGTTAATACTTTCATAAATTTCACTTTCATTTTATTTTTCGCTCTCATCCATAAATGTATGTGCAATAGTTAATTTCAAAGAATGTAACTGTTATATAAATGTACTATTTATTTGTCCAATTTACAGCGTATGCGTGTTTTTCTGGTTTGTCAGTCTAGTGCTGATGCAAATATAAAGCAAGTATTTTCAATACATCATTTGCTATTGTATGCATTTATTTATTATTTACTAGCTGCGTGCCCGTTCTTCGCACGGTAGGAAACGAAAATTTTCCTTACATGTGTAATTCGAATTTATTCGTGATGTGGAATTTAAAGAAAAAGAGCAAAATTATTTGACTCTTGATGTAAAGTTTGTGTCACGAGTATTAACCTGGCATCATTGCAGTATAATGACTCAAAAAACTACGTCAGTGTCATTCACTATCAAAAAAGTGGAAAGCATAATGGTTTGCAGAGAACTCCTGGCTTTCAAAATGTCTTATTTCTACATCATACTGTTTTTAGGCTCAAGTTGTAGTATTAAATACCTAAGACACTACATGGAATGAACAACCATTTATTTCTTTCCGAACATGTACCATATAAGGAAAGTATTGTAATCATGAAAAAACTCGACTTCGAGATTTTGGTGTATTTACACGTTTTGAGGTCTTCTGAATTCATTTATGCTATTTTCAAGTGATGTTTTTAAGACAACTGCCGTCCCCGCTCTTCATACGGGAATAAGCGAATATTTTACTACTAAAATCATATCTGCATGTGACAAAACAGAATTTCATTTTTAAAAATGTTCAAGTAATCTCCTCTGTTGAAATTACTGCGGGATATATTAACGCAAATTAGAATTACTTTTCGTTTAGTTGGTTGTAAGACAACCGTTGAAAAAGGAGAAACACTTTTAATTTCATGAAATATTTATTAACGTGGTATATTATGATTTATTCATATTATCCTTACGAATCTAATGATACTACCTATTACGTACATTAATACTATCTGTCTTCGCTTCTCCCTCTTCAAGGCTCCCTTAAAAGAAACAGCTTTATTATTTGGTCCCAATGGAATCTTTTGATTCTATGGCGATTCTTTGCAATTTACGCATTAGCATAAATAATAATCATTTCACATAATGGTTGCCATTAAGGAAACTCTCCATATATATTTAATTTATACATAGTTTTATAAGATTGGCGTATTTAGCGCCGCAAACCATTTCATCTTATTGTGGGGAGAAAATATCCAAGGAAGGCCATTTTAAATATCCATGTATCTAATATAGCAATATCTTTTATATCCTCCATAGTCCTGTCTCCTGAAAAACATCAAACTGTGTAATCTCGAGGAGCTACTTATTCCCGCTTTAATTGTGACATGGCGCAGAGTTGCAGAGTTTACAAATTTCACGCATTTTTTAAATTTATGACGTCACTGTTTGACTGCCGTAAAGGATACCCCAGTTGGTTGAGGGAGTTAATTTCGATATTTCGCATAGTAGTTTTCAAACGGTATCATTAAAACTTTGCGTTATGTAGGACCTTTATGGAGGAACGTAATTTAACGTTAAAATAAAACTATACTCGCAGCCTGCATGCATATGTTAGGCAACGTCTGCGCCATAATTAAATGTCAAAAATAAAAATAGTAAATAGAAAAATTTTAATATATCGCGCTTTGAAACGAACTTTGTAATTTTTAAAATGAACATTTTCAGCACCGCGAAGACATTTCAATTTTTAAATAAGCACCGGATTAAAATACCACTTCTAATAATAATAATCGTGAATTTCTTAGTTTATTTCTACAGTAAATTTTAATCAAAATATCGTCTCCCTGTGTTGAAAATAGAGCTGGAATAAATGAGTTAAAATTATGGCGTAATTTTTACGTATCTTAAAGCATTTGACGTCATAGATCCTCACTTGCGAATTGAAATTCCGATATCGCATTTAAAAACTCGATTGGTTGAGAAAACCCTTTTTTCTAATCCTTTCTGTGGCAACAACCGAAGATAAATTCTCGTGCCGTGATCGCAATGTAATGAATGGCGTAAGATCGCGTTGATGCTATTAAATTCTAAACATTAGGCTGCATTAAAATTCATAAAAAATCCTCTAATTTACATAATTTTTTCGTTTTTATTTTAAGAGAGGGAGAAAAGAATGTTTCACGATTTGTCAAAATATCAAAAAGTTATGACGGATAGAATTCAAGATGCGACAGTTTTAAAATTATTTTACGAAACAATTCTCCGAAGCAAATGATTAGTAAAAAAATTCCTAAAAATCGGTAAATCATGTTACGTATTCAGAACAAACTGTTTTTAAAAGAAAATTTTCTCCTCTATCCGATGATACAAATGCCGTTTTGCTGCGAGCGTAATTTCCGCCGTCATTACGAATTAGGTGAGAAAAAATGCCAAAAATCGCATAAAACATAAAATTAAAAAAAATCTAGGTCGATTTTTGAAAAAATCGCTTCGAGGTGCACAACTACATATTTACATCTTCCCTAGTACCAAATTTGGTGTTTCTAGGTGTAGCCGTTTGTCCGTAACGCTGCCGACAGATACACACTAACACAGACACACAGACACCTTCTTTTATAATAAGTAGAGATATATGCATAGTACTATTAGAAATTGCAATCGTGTAAAATTTGTCATTTAAAATACAAATAAATACGGAGACAGAGCGAATACTTTTTAATTTGTAAAAACAAAAATTATAGATTTTGTGTAAAGTGTTCAGAAAGTGAAATGTAATACTTTCATGAATTTTACTTGCATTTTATTTTTCACTTGCATCCACAAATGTTTGTGCAATAGTTAATTTTACAAAAAACTGATTATCGTAGAAAATGAACAGACTATTGCTAGCCTAGAAGTTTGATGAATTGTTTACACTTGCATAAAAATCTAAAAATTGAATTTTCAAATTCTTCATAAAAATGTGCTTGTTTATTATTTATACTAGCTGTCATGTTTTGCGTGCATTACGAATTTACATAAAAAGTTTAAATTGTTACACAGTTTGTTAAATCAACTTATATATTTTTTTATAAGGCCCAAATTGTAAGTTCATAAACTTAGCCTCTATAGCATGCCAGGCCTTTAATCAGGTCTTGATAGCGTCCTATTAAATCAAGGGCAGAAGGGAGGAAATACAGTAGCTATAACCCTTGAAATATAGAAGATTCTTTCTAGTGAAAAGACAGGAGGACAGGAGGGCACAGATAAATCATTGTTAGAAATTAAATATGATTTTTATTTTGTAAATATCGCTTTTATTTTTTATTTTTTAGAGATGCTTTTTATAATTCTTTATTTGTTTACTACTGGAGAAGTTGTTTAAGTACAGAGTTGGCAAAAATTATTGGACTCATTATGCTAAAATGATGTTTCGGTCTGTTAAAAGTGATTCAATTAAATTTAATTGGGTTACATCTTCAATAATTTGTTTACGAATGAAACTAAATGTCTTTTTTAAATATCATTGTGTTTATCAAAACATCGTTTACTTTCTTATACACTTTTCTAGGAAATTTCAAGTGCTTATGTGACTTAAGCTTTTCTGTCCGTCTGTGTTCTAGCAGCCGTAAAAATGCATCAATTACTACGATTGCGGTAAATTTGTTGAAACTAAATTTCCAATGAAGATATTTTGGCCTGACTATAATTAAAGTACGTTTTCCCTATGTTCTGTAAGGTGTAGCTTATAGAAAATGATGTATGTGGCAGAGATAGTTCTTTTACAGGAGCACTCAAGAATTCCAATATATATTAATCTATAGCCAGTGATTTTTAATGCTTATTTTAGAAACATTTGACTGTTTCAAACAAAACCAAACTGATGTATGTTATTAAGGATTACAAAATAATGATTTCCGCCAAAAATAGTGTCGGTAGCCTTTATTGTTCTTGCATATGAGTTGTCAAAGGATTCTCATTACAGTTTATGACAGTTTAGTGACAATCTCACGAAATTTGGCTAATAAAGGATTGTTGTGTTGGAAAATGATTTATACTCGATGCGTTAGGCATGATTTATCTTTCTTGTTTTTAATTCCACAGAAAATTGGAAAAACCAACTTTATTATTTCATGTTTTTGCTAAGAGTCGAATAATTTGGCCAGCAATGTATATGGATCATTCTCGAAACATGTTATAATTTCCCCATTAAATGAGTGTTGAAAAATGTTTTTTCTTTTTTCTACAACTTTTAGTTATTATTAGCCGGAAAACTTGTCTTAACAAAAATTTATCAAAATTCATACACTTTACTTACTGTAAGTTACAAAATTTATCTTTTCTACTAAAGAGAAAGATGAAAAATGTCCATTCGCTGTTACCAGATATTAAATAATAATAATAATAATAATAATAATAATAATAATAATAATAATAACAATAACAATAATAATAATAATAATAATAATAATTAGAATAAGCTTTCTAGTTCTCATGCACATAATTTTGTAGGTAGCAAATATCATAAATGTTCTATAACATTTAAATAAATGCATTACTTAAAATTATTAATCAACGTATATCCACTCTGGTATATCCAGTGATGGCAGTACATTTCCCTTTATCTATATATTTCACAAGTGTAAATTTATTGTGTTCCTAGTTACAAGATTTTAAAAATTATGCCCGCCTCAAGTATCTCTATAAAAGTTAAAACTTCATTTCTTGGTATCATACTGCACATTCGGTATCAGAATGGACAAATAACTCTTCATTTGTGGTTTAATCTTTTCGTTTACTCTACTTAGTCTTGATTTTTATCCTATTATCATCTGCTTTCAAAGGGCGTTTTTTACCTAACTAATCTTAATGACACAACAGTTTAAAATAGAGAAGATAACATAGTGAACCGTGAATAAATATACTCATCTTAATATTTTAACCAATTTCTTTTCTTCCAAAAAAAGAGCTATTCGAATACAGTTAACAGACTTGGAAAAGAAATAATGACAACATAAGTTAACTATTTAATAAGACAGAGCCCTATATGTTGAAAATTCAGCTATGACAGCTATGAAAAATGTGGCAAAATAGTGGACATGAAATAAATTAAATCTGGGTTACAAAATATGATAAGTAATATAAAAGTATTGCTTAATAAATAAATTTATTTATTGTATAAAAAAGGAGCAGAAAAGTGTAATCTTTTTTTAAATGCCTCATTCATGGAAAATCGTTCTGTTTTTCATAACTTTATCACCGTTTCTTAAATTTCTGTAAAAAGAGATGGTATCTTAAAAAAGTACTAAATGTTATGTATATATTTCAGTCGCTAACTTAATGATTCTTTAAACCAAATAATATGTTACGACTATCTTCTTTTTCAAAAGCTTTATGCTAAAGTTGTAACAACAAACAAAAATAAATTGTGCGCCACTGAATGCTGATTTGAAGACATGATTTTAAAATTTTTTAAGAATGATTCTTATTGCAGAATTTCGCATCCATTTCTTTTCAAGCGTTGTTTAAAACGAATTACTTTTAACATGAAAAAATATTCCGGTCCTCTTTTTCTTTTAAATATTTTTCACTGTACTGCATATAAATTTTGTAGTATTCTGAAACATGATCACTTAACGGTTTCGCTGGAGTGTCAAAACAAAAATTTGAAGGTATTATTGGGGAGCATACGTTTATTACTTAGCAAATAAATTTTGTGCTCTTGTATTCATGAAAATGATTTACGTAAAGAAGGCTCTTCAAACCGTGATTAAAACTGAAATAGTTTCAAAAAGTTTAAAAATATTCAAAATTTGCCACAAGACTAATCCTACGATAAATCGTTCATACATACGCCAAGCTAAGGAAACTTAAACTAGACAAGATATTGGCAATTAAAAGTTTGTAAACCAAAATCTCCAACTACTTTAACGATGAGAAAATATACTCGATGCATTATTATTCGTGTGAAAGAAATATGAACGTAATCATAGTTGAAAAGAGCTTAACTTAAGAAAAGTTAAACTGACTAAGTTTTAATACAAGTGAGATTAGTAAAATAATGCATCGATGGTTTCATAAACGGCCAGCTATATCTCTGGAAGTGCAATTAGGATATCTTGATAATTTTTAGCGATGACTTTTCTGTATAATGATCGCGAGCACAAATTCAGCGTAAATCATTTTAATTGTTCTGTGCAATGTCACAAAAGCGATTTAGAGTTACGAAAATAGCTCTTTATCTGGAAACTGGGGAGAGCTCTTCAATTGAAACCTCGCGATAAGAGCTTTTAAGAATAAGCTAAATAACTGAGATGACATTTAAAATCCTGTTATTTAAAAGTAAAATAGCGCACATTCTTTCCTGGAAATGATGTAGGATGTTTCTATCTTTAATTGGATTAATATTTGTGGTAAATATATTATAACTATGTTCGATAAATTTTTAATAAAGGTCTAATGGTGTGACTGTTTAAATGAAAACCGTTAGAAAAGATAAAATTTGCCACTGCAGGATGGTGAATGGTAAAAATCGGATGTTCAAAACTGACCTAGTCAGAGTCTTACAAATTTTGATACAATTCATTTTGTATAACAATAAAATACACTTTTATTAGCTAATTACTTTTGTATATATTTTGTCAAATAAATTTTTAAAAATCCAGCAAAATTATAAATAGCAAATATGAATCAAAACGTAGATGGTTGAAGTATTGAATATTTAGTATAACTATTAACATCCGATATATTATAGAAGAATATAAATAATTTAGAGTGTAAAATTAGGATATTCATCATAGTTAACAAAGAAAAAATAATGTCTTTTACTATTATAGCGTTCATAAATAAATTATTCATAATGGCTATTTTCAACATAAAACATTATCACGATACATTTATTTACACGTGCATTAGGGTGTCTTAAAAAACTTTTTACATTCCTTTTCGTCCTAATAAAGAGTATATGGGGTATCAGCCCTCTAGATTAAAAGGAGAGTTCGCCTGTATAGCCTTAAAAATGGAAAAAAGTTGCAAAAAAAAGTGAAAATTAAAAAAATGAAAGTAATATTTTTATATAGTTACCAATGAGTTAAAACTGTATTTCTGTAAATATCTTTACTAAAAAGTATAAACAGAAATAATCATTAATTGAACTTATAGTAGTTCAATGAGAGTTCAGAAAGAGCATCAGACTAAGAAAATTTGCACTAATTCTGAATTATTGCTTTTTGGTAATGTATGTTGAATTTTATTATCACAGCTTAAATTTTACTGAAACGTTAGAGAAAGGTATAAAAGAATGGAATAAGTTAAAATCTGCCATTTTACGCGACATTATTTAACGTGTAACATTAAGATAAAAAGTTATAGAGACTCAGAGATTAATTGTACAAATATTCTAATAACTGTATAGTATAATAAACATTCTAATAATATGAACTAGACTTATGTCACCAGTTTAACAATCATAAATTTTATTTAAAACATATTTCTAAAATTAATTCTTTATTCCTTACTCTTTTTAATAGATTTATGAAGATTTTAAATTTTCTCCTCATTTTTTGTTATTAACTGGATCATATCTTCTATTAATTTAACTTCCTGTTTTCCAATACAGTTTACTATATTTAAGTTGTTTATAAAATATTCCCTTTCTTTGAATTCAACATCTTTGTCCAAGGTGAGATTTTTTCTTTTATATTTTTCTACACTATCTCGGTTGAACATGCAAAACATCAATAATGACTTTGGTCCATACAGTAAATGAATATTAATCAATTGACAGTTGGTCATTAAAATTGCTGAAATTATAAACCGACAATTTACAACTGATATAACTCAAACATAAAAACTAACTTCATTGTACCCGAAAATAGTATTTTACACTGGGGTTCTAAAATTATGACACGCCGAGATCATAGTGCTTCACGAAGCAATTAAAACTTTGTAGAATAACACCCGCAAAGGGCACTTTTATGAGTGTTACTTATTGTTGTACTTTTATGTTTATTCTTTGTAGTATTAAGTAAGTACATTTTATATGTGTTATTTTACAAAGTTTTAATTATTGTATCTTTTAAACACCTCTTTCCTTTTTATTAGGTTGTTTGTTAATGTTGCTTTGTATAGGAATAACTTTTAATTGCTGTTGTTTAAATTTTAAAGCAAATAAACTTTTGAACATTGCTGCTTTAGAAAATGGATCGACTCAATCGCAAGCAAATAAAGTGTTTGGAACAGTAGAAGAGTGGAGGTTATTTGTGCAAAAATATTTCTGTACTGTGCTTTGATACTAGAGCTTCAAACACTCAGGAGTGGACACAGTATTGTTTCTTGAAGATGGAAAATTTCAGACATGCTATTACACAAAACACCCGAAAAAATGCTTCACAAAAATTTTTCTTCATGACCATTTTTTTATAAAGATCCCACGTTTCAACATTACTTGGATGTTTTAAATTATGTATTTATTTATTTTATCTCAACTGATAAGAAATAACTTATCTATTAATGTTATAATATTTTAAAATCTTATAATATTTAAATCTTATAATAATCTTATACTATTTTAAAATGTTAAAAATTACATGATGAGTTAACGAAGAAAAATTGATAACTCTTCTGGTCCTCTTCCTTGCGAGCGAAACAGCAAACAGTAGAGGGAGGAATTGTGGTGAGTACATCTAAATAATCTTTTTAAGAGATAGCAAGCAGATCCTTAATAAAACGCAGAAGTAATGGATAAACACTTCCACGATTAGTCAACCACCACCACTATAAATCCACCACGCTTCAACTGGTTGGATCAAAGTCATGGTTTGTACAATTTGAATGGGGTAAAGAGGCACAGCAGTATTATTTAATGGAACATTTATTCACACAATATTTATTCACAAGACATAATTTACACACGAAGATAACTACGAACACATATGAAGATATTCTCAACACCAGAGCTTCTCGATTAGAATACTTACTTCCTGTGTGGTTCTGCCATCTAAACTCAATAATACTTACTGAAAAGAACAGATGGTTGATTTTTCCCATGTTCAGCCAAGATAGAATATGGTGTAGAAAAAAAATAAAAATAAAAAATCTCAGGCCTGAGACAAAGGTGTTGGATTCAAGGAAACGAAAACTTTTATAAACAACTTATGTAGTAAACGGCATTGAAGAACAAGGGAGTTAAATTAATAGAAGATATGAACCAGTTAATAACAAAAAAATGAGGAGAAAATTCAAAATATTCCTCAATCTATTGAAAACGTTAGGGAAGTAATAATTAATTTCAGAAATCGGTTTTAAGTAAAATTTATGGTCGCTAAACTGGTTAAAAAATCAAAAACTCGGAAAACTGATCGAGGTCATCGTAGATACCGTAACTGCAGTGCATTAGTAAGAAAAAATAATAACTATGGGATTCGATCACTGGGAAATAAAAATGTCAAGAGTGTGTTTAAAATATAATGAATATTATTGTGTGATATTAATGAAATTAGTCTCACATTGGAGAAAGATTATCAATAATACACAGCCGTCATTGTTGTAAACTATTTAGGTAAACATTAATTACGAAGAAAATTGCCAAGAATGTGTTTAGAATATAAATGTTTTTGTTTCATTAAATAATTAAGTGTTACATAACAATACGGTAAAAACTATAAAGAATCCATTTTAGGAACTGTTATTGTTTTACTCAAATTAGAAACATAACTAAATCTGTATCATGCATTGTAAGTCTCACAGTTCCAGTTCAAAGAATCGTTATATCCGAAAGGGAAAAAAATATTTTTGTGTAGATTTAAGGAGTGTTATGCACGCATTTCAAAAGTTAATGCTTTAGATCCAACAATCAAAAACTAGATACAATTTCAGAACTCTACAGCAAAAGTAGTTTCACAACTCATTAAATCTACCTCCTAATTGCAGGATGAAAAGTCGTTATACCCTATAGCATTTCACTGTTCATTTAGTTCATGAGTTCTGTGTACCTTTATGTTCAAAATGAACAAACCTTTTCGGTTGATTCCTACTTTAGGACCCCCACTCTCGCCAAAGCGACGATAAATATTGATATACAGTTGCCATTACCATTTTTTGTATTTATATTGCAGCCATACGGCAAAGGGTTTATTCGCAAATTTCTCTCAGTAATCAATCGGTATTCCAGTTGATTTTGCACGTGATCAGTCATGAGTTTTGATCTTTGATAAGGCCGTTGCCTACGAAATGCTCATAATATGTAGTATTACCAGGGGCGTAGCCAGAAAATTTTCATGGGGGGGTTACGACTACTACATCTCACTTATATGCATACATGTGTGTGATAAGGGAGTGAAGAATATACATTTTGTATGGCAAAAAATTCCTCATGGGGGGTGGTATGACCCCCATAACCCCCCCCCTTGGCTACGCCTCTGAGTATTACGTAGGCAACGATAAGGTTTAGTATCCTTTTACGCATTCTCGAACTTTGTTTCGAAAAGTTCTGTTGGCTTTTACCCAGTAAAGTATAATTTCGTAAACACTGGATACTAAATTTCTGTTGTATTTTCATATCGGTACGTATTAATAGGAGCAGACGATTTCAACTCATTAATATTAGCATTGTCAAGCACAAATAAATCTGATAAGGGAAATTTGGTTGCTAGGGTATCTTTAAATATTAAAGTCGTGATTAAAGTATACATATGTATTTTTATTTATGCATTAATGATATAATTTAATAACACGTGCGCAAAAATTTCTGGCATCTGAAAATAAGTTGCTAAAACAGTTTTAAATTTTCATATTTTATATTTTAAAGACGTATTTTTGTTCTTTGTTTCGAAAGTTTTTTCTTTTTATTTCTTTGCCAAATTTTTTTAAAAAATCATTGCAGAATTAGTTCTTTTGTTAATTATTTTAACATTCTGATTCCATTTCCTAAAATTGTTGCAATTCAACCTACTTCATTGGTTAAACTTCACGAGTCCGCTTTTAATAAAGGAAATACTTATAAATGTAAAGAATCTGCTCATAAATTCTTGTCAAATGAAGTCATTTGGAACATGTAAGTACATCATTACATTAATTTAGTTGCCAACTAATGTATTTTTAATAATTGTCTTCAAATTCCGTATTTGGTGCGTTTAATGCTGAATTCTTCACATCCATTTCATCCAGTTTCTCTGGGAAGCGTTGAAACTTGTGAGCATGCGCGATCACGGACTATTGACAGGAAGGCTCGCCAAAACGGGGCGATTTTTTACTTTGGCGAGAGTGGGGGTCCTAAAGTAGGAATCAACCACATTTTCAATTTTCTTAAATTTGAACCATATTTTATTAAGATAATGACTGTTGGAGTACTGTTTTCCCTCCCTTGTTAAGTGTCCCTTGTTAAGTTTTCAAAACCAGGGGTATCCAGACTTCTCAGTCTGAAGGCCGCATTAACTATCAAACAGCATTTGGGGGCCGACTATACACTTGAGGTCCGAATAAAAGAGAATAAAAACATAGATTTGTTTTTAAATACTTGTTTGACATTATTTTATTCAGTTGTTATTTAATAACACATTGAAATACTACGCATGAACAATTGTATGAGTGGGATTGGTGAAATCGTTTCTTGCATGCCAAATTAGCAGATTTCTGGATTTAGATTTCATGTCCCTAACAACAACAGTGGCGAGATTATCATCAGCCAAATTTGTTCTTCTACCATAGATGATTTATTATATCATCTCGTTGAATGTGAACAGAATATAAAAAAAATTAAGCAGTAAATAGATTTTGCAAAGTAGTGACCAGCTGGAAAACGTAGCGCACTGTTGCGTGCTTCTATTTCAATGCGGTAAAAACATAACGTTCTCGTAAACGACGGCTGATCTTGGCAGGATACACGTAAATTTTCGTAATTATTTTCCGCGATAAAAAGGCTTCCATGGGCAGGATGAGGGGGCTTCGCGGACGTCATCTGGTCCGCAGGCCATAGTTCGGCTTGGAGACCCCGTTCTAAACCATCCAGAGACGTGCCGCGCCGAGATTGGCCAGGGACTTTGTGCGAAACAAATGAAACGGCTCTCGTGGTTTACTACCCGCACATCTCTTTTAATACTTTAAAGAGCAAGCATTTTCATAACAATCTAGAAGACTAACTCGATAGACTGCCCAACGCTGAAAAAGGGCAGCCGTTGTCATCACTCCATTTAACTATTAACAACATGGAGAATAGCCTGCGCTGCCATGCAGTCAGCTATGTCAGAAAACTTCTTTAGCTCTCTGGAGCCAGATGGGCTAATCGATCGACCGCCATGTTGACGGTAGTTAAACAAATCAACGGCAAAGGCTGCACTTATTCAGCGTTGCGACCATTTAACAATTCTTTTAGGAACTAACAGTGGAATCGCTGAAATAAGGTGGTTCCACAGCGGAACCGCCACCCGTCAAAGGGTTAATAAACCAAGCAATTGAACGAAGGCAGAACGTCGACTACTGTTGATGGTTTTAAACATTGCCAAATCTACAGTGATGATCTTCGCATAAAAATTTCAGCTTGGGAGACTTCCATTATAAGAAACACTTTGCGAGTTAAGAGTGACTGAGATTTTATAAAAATGCTAATTAAGGTTGTTGCATTACCAAGATAAGATGGGGGGGGGGAATCAGGTCTTGGGACAAAGTGTAACCTACGGGAAGAAGAGGGGGTTGAAATTTATTGCAAAATGCTACATAAATTACTGAATCTCCATTAACATGTAATGTATTATATATATACAGGGTTATTGTTACATATAGCTAAAAAGGAACTCAATACAATAACACCTGGCCAGTCGCATAAACATCAAAAATAGGGATGGACTCGAGACGTGCGAGACGAGAATCGGGGCTGTCTCGTCTCGTCTTGCAGTGGTAAACCTCTGTCTCGTCTCGCGTCTCGTCTCGTCTCGCAAACACTGTGTCTCGTCTCGCGTCTCGCAAAGAAATTGCTGTCTCGCGAGTCTCGCAAAATTAAGGACTGCGATTTCGTTACCATTTTTTACTAACTTATTATTGGGATTTTATTGAAAATTAATATTAATAATAACAATTACTTACATATAGCCACATTAGTAGATATATTAATAACTATATCAGCATATATCGGCATTTGAAGTACAAAAAATTCAGCTTTAATCCGTATATATAATGTCCCACCGAAAATATAGTATTTATTTTTATTTATTTACTAGCTGCGTGCCCATTCTTCGCATTGTAGTAAACGAAAATTTTCCTAACATGTGTAATTTCAATTAATTCCAGTGATGTGGAATCTAAAATAAAAGCAAAATTATTTGACTCTTGATGTAAAGTTTGAGTCATGAGTATTAACCTAGCATCATTGCAATATAATGACTCAAAAAACTACGTCAGTGTCATTCGCGATCAGAAAAGTGAAAAGCATGGCGGTTTGCAGAGAACTCCCGACTTTCAAAATGTGTTATTTCTACATCATACTCTTCAAGTTGTAGCATTAAATACCTCAGACACTACATGAAATGGACAACCGTTTGTTTTAAAATAGCTGCGCACCCGCTCTTCATACGGGAAGAAGCGAATATTTTACTAAAATCATATCTGCAAAACAGATTTTTTTTTTTTTTTTTTAAGTTAAGTAATCTCCTCTGTTGAAATTACTGCGGGATATATTAACGCAAATTAGAATTACTTATCGTTCAGTTGGTGATAAGATAACCCTTGAAAAAGGATAAACAGAACACTTTTAATTTCATGAAATATTTATTAATGTGGTATATTGTGATTTATTCATATTATCCGTACAAATCTACTAATACTACCTATTACGCATATTAATACTATCTAATTTCGCTTCTTCCTTTATAAGGCTCGATTTCAAGAAACATTATTTGGCACAAATAGGTCCTTTTTATTCTATGGCGATTCTTTGCAATTTAAGCATTAGCATAAGGAATAATCATTTCACATAATGGTTGCTATTAAGAAAGCTCATATTTAATTTATGCATAGTTTTGTAAGATTGGGGTATTTAGCACCACATTAACATGTTTTGTGGTGGATGAAATATTTGTCACAACGGTCCGTGGTGACACGTATTGAAAGCGGTGCCAATTTAAATAGCCATATATCCACTATAGCGGTATTTTATAAATCCTCCATGGTTCTGTTTCCTGAAAACATCGAACTTTGTAATCTGGAGGAGCTATTTTGAATCGCTATAATTGTGTCAGGACGTTAGAATTGCAGAGTTTACAAATTTCAAGCATTTCTTAAAATTTATGACGTCACTGTTTAACTGCCGTATAAGATACCCCGGTTCGTTGAGCAAGTTAATTTGGATATTTTGACCAGCATTATCATTAAGATAGCGGTTTACAGATAAATAATTTTGAAAA
Organism: Cheiracanthium punctorium; assembly: GCA_038373885.1. Classification (NCBI taxonomy): domain Eukaryota; kingdom Metazoa; phylum Arthropoda; class Arachnida; order Araneae; family Cheiracanthiidae; genus Cheiracanthium; species Cheiracanthium punctorium. The sequence continues at coordinate 1,320,711 of JAWZYV010017968.1, forward strand.
CTGGTGTGATTATTAGTAGCATGAAATTTTAATCTTATTTTTTTTTTTTAAATCGTACTGAACAATTTAAACAAACCTCTAATTGAAATATGCGCTTCTTTCAACATCCACCCACGAAGTAAAGCAAAAGCAGATGACGTGTTAAATTTATACCACTAAGTTTATATTTAGGTATGGAACACCGTAGTCATAAAATTCCACTTACCGCTGAAAAATCCTTTAAAATATATAAAACGTTCACAGATGTTAATAGCAGGGCCGTTGCGCTGTGGGCGCTATGGACGGCTCAGCTCCCCTCCCCCCCTTGAAAAATCTGAGCCACCTCACCCAGGCCAAAGAGCACAGTCATCGAGGAACATTTTTTGAAAAAAATTATAAAGAGATGCAAATTTCTTAATTTTTGTTTCTGTACGTAAAAGCAAACATTTTATGTTTTATGTTCTTTAAAGAGTATTGGAAAATCAATTATTTCTTTTCCTTAGAGATAAGAAAAATCGTATTGCCTGAAGAGGAAACTGGAAACTTCGCAACAAGGCCGTAGCGCTGGGGCGCTATGGACGGATCAGACCCCCTGGAAAGATCTGAGCCCCCTCCCCCCCCCCCCCCCCCGAAAGAACGCAGGCATCGAGGAACGATTTTTGAAGAAAATGTTCCTCGATAAGTGTTAAAAAATATACATCTTTCTTAAAAGAGATGTAATTTTTAAAAATTTTTGTTCCTGTTTGTAAAAGCAAACATTTCATGATCTTTAAGGGACAAGGCACGTTAAATATTCAAAACTTTCCATTTTAAATTTTACTTGTAATCGTATGTATAGTTGTTTCACACAAAATCATAGTTGTCTAACATAATAGTTTGCATCTATATTGAAACTAAAAATAAAAAAATAATACTTTTTAAAATGAAAATTGATATTTTTCAGAAAAAAATACGTCTTCTACTTTTTTTATTTAAAATATCCTATGCGCATTCAAAATTAATAAAAAGCGACACATTTTTTTTTTTTAATATACACTTGCAATATATGTATGAACATATCTGTCCATTCATTTTTATGTGTGACAAAGGCAGGCACGTAGCCAGGAAAATTTGGGGGGGGGAGATATGAACTTATATGTGTATAAATAGACGGAATTTCATCACTAATCCAAAAATTTCGGGGGGGGGATGTATCCGGATATCCCCCCCCCCTGGCTACTCCCCTGGATAAAGGTAAGCTTTATATAAAAAATAAATTCATGTGAGATGAAGCTTTTTTTTTGTTTGTTTCAAATTCCATCCTATTGTTACATTTAAATTCCTATATCTTTATTAAATAACCTTTGTTTGAAAATTTAATGCACAATTATGCTCATACATGCATTACAAGTTTACTATAAAAAAAATTACAGCTTTTTATTAAATTGGAATGCACATGAGATATTTTGGAAAAAATATTTATGGCCCATTTCTTCTTAAAGATATTACCATAATTTTTAAAAAAAGATTTAATTTTTTATTTTTAGTATTAATGTAAATGCAAACTTTTGTTTTAAACAACTGTACGTATACTTTGAGACTAAAAATTAAGAAATGATAGTTTTCAATTTTAAAGTTCCTTTGTCCGCTTAAAAAGTTTTAGAAAAGCAATTATTTCTTTTCTTTTATGATAAGAAAAATCGTATTTCCTGAAAAGGAAATTGCAAACAGCAAGCTCTTGAAACATCGTAAATTTTCTTCATTGATCTCTTTATTGGGGCGAATGCAGTGAAAACATCTTGTTAAAAAAGGGTGTGTGGGTGGTCCTAATTTTCTCGGAAGCAGCCACTGTCCCGTTTCTACAATTAACGATCACCCCATGCGTCGCCCCTCTATCAGTAAAAAGGAAGCGTGAAGAAAACTTAGGGTTTTCTGGAATGTATGGAGAAAACGTGCTAGCAATTAAGTTTCATCCTTTAAAAATGAACGCCTATACAATACTAATCGCTTTACATGTGTGTTACTGCAAAGCCCATCAGTCTTTCGAACTTTACCACAAGGGGAGGTGATATTGTTCTGTGTAAAATGCCGCTTTTAGAGGTATATACCAAGACTGGAGATTTTCGCCGATACTCTTTCACACACACGAGTTTTCCAGGAAATGGATAATGACATCTGCCCAGAACCGAATCAGCAACAACGTCTTTATCCATACGTTTACTGAAAGTCTTTTTCTCCCTACGGTTGAGTGAAGATGACAGAGATAATGGGCATTGGAAAGTTAGTCAGAATGGAAATTTTCTACTGTCAAGCAGCAGTAAATGACTCTTTTTAAATGGTGTTTTAGTTTTTGAAGCTGCAGAATAGCAATACTAACTGTCAAATTATATGATTTATAAAATATTTTGAAATCCCCCCCCCCTTAATTTTTTTGACACGATAAGAAGTATAAAGCTAATTTTGATGTGGGGCCCCTATAAATCCGGAGCGCTGGTGCCTTGCATCCACAGCACAACCCTTGTGGACGGCCCTGTAGCACGTTTTCTTGTCATCTGGCTAATTAACTAAACAAGCATACGCAACGCAGAGTCAAAACCAGGGTCGGACTGGCCAGGGTGTCCTGCAGACTGCCCACCCTTTGTCGGGGCCCCACACTCACACAGAAAAAAGAAAGAAAACAGATTTTCGAAGACAACAAATGAAAAACTGAAATTCGGTTTTTAAAGTAAAAAGACGTCGAATGTTGTTAAGTATATGGTTTTTCAAAAACTAATCCCTCTTTCACTGATTGCACTTGATAAAAATTGTTATTTCAGGATTGTTTCTTTCATTACATCTATGAAATTGTCTGAGGAAAGCCATTGTTTATGAAACTTGGTTAAGAAATGAGGCGCACACTTCAACACTTATTCCAAAGGGATTATTAAAAGGCACATGAAGATGACGTTTCCGCCCATATATTACTATGTTTTTCTGAACCATCCCTGCACCCCTACACCCCTCCAAGTTCGGCAGTCTAGTAGAGAATCACCCTGTATATATATAACTAATAAGTAAAACACAAAATATTCAGCAAATATGACATACCCCGCATGAAAAAATATAACAGCAGAAGCAAGAATTACAAACCACAAGTGGAAAAAAAAATAGATGCTGAGCCAAATGAGAATGGAACGGGAATTATAACCACTGGCACCATCGTCAGGAGCCATAACCAGTAGATTATAATTAAAGACAAACAAAATAGTAGGATTTCGGTTGTGTGGCATATCAAAAGAGATATTCACTCCACACGTTTTAGGCTCTATCGTACTATAAATAAGGAAAAAAGGAAAACAATAAGATATCAAAATAATTGAAAAAGCGCTGAAAAATCGACATACCAATCTGGAGTGATAGAAAGCACATGGAAGTCAAGCAGTCAAGCATATCTATACATATGTATATATAATATAATATCCATATTCGTAACTTGTGGAACGGAAGGGAGGGGGGGGGTAGGCAACCAGAACGGTCTTTTCACAAATCCCTCCTCTCTAAAAAAAAATAAATATCGATAAAATTCTTGATGTAAAATACAGCCCCCGCGAATACCTAAAAATAAATTTATTTTCATTCTGAAATTGGTTCTCTAAAAAGGATCGATGACAACTCTCTCTCTCTCAAAAAAATAAAAAATAAAATAAAAAATAAATAAATAAATAAATAAAAAATAAAATCCGTATCTTGCGTTGAAATATAAAAAATACAAATCCTATGTTTAGGCAGAGCTTTGTGGCAATTAAGAACTTATTTGTTTGAATTTACTGTAAATGACATTATTTCCCGGTACACCTAATAGCAATATTGCGAATAAAGCTGATATAGTACGTCTTTATTAAATCTCTACTATTTACTTTAACGTCAATTTCAAGTCTCTAAAATATGTGTAATTTTTATATTAATTAAAACAAGATTATTTTAACGATAATTATAATTATTTGCCTAATATTTCCAATAACATTACCGTGAGTGCATTTTTAGATTTCATTATAGTATCTCAGTTGATTAATAGACGTCTTATTTTTTGTTTATATTTTAAATTACTGAACAGTTAATTTGTTGACGACTATCCGTTTGTACTTTTCCTCAATAATTTTTAGCGAGAGTACTACAGTCGTTATGGTCGCCCTGTTTACAGAAAAATTAAACCATAATCCCCCTAATGTATATCCAGTGTGTATTTTTTTTAAAAATGAAAAGACATCTAACAGGCGAAGATAATTTTAGAATAGGAACCACACTGCAAGATAAAATGATGGGGAGGAAAAAATTTATAAAAGTTTTGCAAGCCGAAGGAAGGGAAAACATGATAATATAAACGAAAAGAGAAATAGTTTAAAAAAAATTGCTTGCATTTCTTTCCGTCCGATATTAATATATAAGAATAAAAAATGTCATTTTAATCTCTTTAAAATAGGCCAACGATAGGGATTTAACCGCCCCTAGAAAGTTGTCACCAGGGTGGGCGCCCCCCCCCCCTACGCACGCCGCAACGTGCGATAAAGTTTGAGGATAATATCGGTACAAGGATATTTCAACCAAGGATATTCAACCATATTTCAACCTACTCAGACTCTTGAATCAATGCGAATGCAAGTTGCTCTACTTCTAATCTCTCTCTGATATACCCGAAACCCGATTATCACAAGGGCAAGGGGGGGGCGGTAGTCCGGTGCCCCTGAAGAAAAAGGGGGCCCATATATATCCCGATTATCTAAATTATAAATTCATATGTACTGAAATAGTAATTGTGGGGAAAAAACTAAATTTCCTCTTTAATATAGGTATTACCTAATTGTCTATCACTAGATCAAGTTAGAGATATTTTTTTTGGGGTGATAAATAGGATTTGATTAAAGTACAAAAACTACAGCTAACTGAAATGCAATTTTCGAGTACAACAGCTGTCAAAACTGGGTTAAAATGCTTAAAAAAGGGGGGCTCAGTAAAGGGGCTTAATGCGTAAAAAAGGGGATAGTAAGGGGCCCTAAACTTAATGCCACGGGCCCCGTCTAAAAGTGGTCAGATTTGAACATACCGTACGGCTTTCCCTATTTACTTATTATTTTTCTTTCAACTCTTCTCTGTTTTCTTTTTTTTCCGCCTCTTTCTTTATCCTCTCCTTTGTGTGCTTTGTATATCTCTCGTCTGTTCTAATTTTAAATGTTACGTGTTTGTGCGTATTGTAGAGTGCTGATAGTATACCAGGACCGAAAACGAAGGAGACGCAAGTTAAACGGTAGAGGCTTCAGGCAAATTGTCGCTTTTCAGATCGTATTTATGCGAGACAGAAAAAAATGCGAGAATTCTCGCGCGAGACAAGACTCTGTCTCGTCTCGCGTCTCGTCCCGCAAAATATTTTCTTTCTCGTCTCACGTCTCGTCTCGCAAAAAATGCCTGTCTCGTCTCGCGAGACAATGCGAGAATTATCGCGTCTCGCGTCCATCCCTAATCAAAAATGCAAATACATTCAATATACAGATAATTAAGGAAAAAATCATTAAAATCGGACAATATTCAAACACCAGGACATCTATAAAATTACAAGTAAAATCTCTAAAATACAATTCAAAAGTCTAGAGGAGGAGCATTCAACTGTTCAGGACATGAGATCCTTGGCGATCCAATAGAGCAGGCAAACATCACCTTTATGTTGTAATTTCGTGTCAAGACTCGTGCAAACCAGCAAGTTTTCTCGATTCATAGAGTCTATTTTAGAGATCGAACACAGACTATAGGTCAGTATGCCTATTCTCTTTAGATGTTCGGAAAGGCAGTCATATTCAGTCGGTGCCATCGTGATTCTACCGGGCCTGCTTGTGCACTCCGATGAGTCATCGAAAGAGGCCTACGGATGCTCCCTTATTGATTCCAGCACTTAGATACGCCATCTAACGGCCGAATCTAACCAATGAGAAAATGTCCGTAGGCCTCTTAGGAGTGCACAAGCTGGCCCGGAAGAATTCTGATGGCCCCGATCCAGTTCTCAATCTAAAATTGGCCACAGCTTCTTTACGTGGACTGTGACAGAATTCTTTCCAGTCATTTATAATGTTCTCCCATCGTTTATCTCTGGATTTATTAGATAGATCCGTGTTATAGTTCATCATGATATTCACTCGTATACAACTTTTAAAGGAATCCAATGGAACATCAACCTCATATATATACATACACACACACACACACACACACATATTACTGACTATGTCATTTTATCTGTCAACACCCTTTATTGAAAAATGCGTCCCAAAAATGCGACATAAAAAGCGACATAAAGTATGCGACATAATTTTACATGTATTTAAATCTATTAGTTCAGAACAGCTTTAATCTATTGTTACAATATTTCGTAAGGTGTAGAATATGCATCACATGTATTTTTCTATAATTAGGGTTACCAGGCGAAACTTTTAACATTACCAGGCGAAATACGCGAAAGACGAGCGATAAAATGACAAGGTCTAATATGCAGGGTGTCCTTAAATTAACGATACAAAATGTTAGAAGGAGATAGGGCATATTTATAAGGAAAAAGAATCACATAGCAATGTAGGGAAGGAACCGTCGTTTTCATGTAGCTGTTAATAAATCACATCGGAACAAGTGCTGAAATAATAGTGAACTTTCCGACCATTGTGCGTCAAAAACTAATGCATCTTTCCCAGAAAACACGTCACTAAAATTGATAGTTTAAAAACGTTATTTCATTTCATGGATGAGGTTTTAGGAGAGACGCCCATTGATTATGAAACTTGGTTAAGAAATTACAGGAGCGTGTCAAGACTTTTCCCAGAAAACAGCATTTTTGGCCCCCCATTGTTATGTGATTCCGATTTATTATTATGTGCTATATATTCTCTTTACATTTTGTAAGAATAGTTTTGGGACACTCTGCATGTATACCTATATATATGTATGCATCTCGTTTGACAAAAGTACTGACAAGATGACACACCTGCATATCCGTCTGTCGTTTGCATTGAAAGAAAACAGCACATAAATACTATTTTTATGGCACATTTTATTATCAAAATTTCAAAAATCTTCTTTATTAAAGCATTTTCATCTAAAGAATGGTAAAAGTTCTGCAACTGAAAAGTTAAAATATTAACCAATGAATAGCAGATACTTCAGCAAAATAAGACAAAAAAGATTCTAAACAAAGATTTTCAGATATCCCTAAAGTTCATTCTTATGACACCCGTATCAAAATTCTATCTGCAAGAGAAAACTCAAAAATAAATTGAAAAACTTGGAACTCTTTTTATTCCCATCATTTGATTCCAAAATATGGATATATTTTCAGTAAGACTTGATAAATATGCCTGTAAGAATGTGAAAGACTGCATGTTTTTCAAAAGAGAAATTTTAAAAAAGGAGTGGATTTTGCCCTCCGCCCTAAAGTTTTAGGTTTATGTCTCATGATGTTAGCAATGGCAGAAACAGAACTGAATTTGTTAAAAGTTTGAAATTTGCCCCCCCCCCTTGGAAAATTACTATGGGCGCCCATGTATGCACATCAGCAGATCGTTATAAACAATAGCAGTGAAGGTTCCCCTTCTGTGTCGAACGTTGCTTCTCCCTATTGCTGGGAGCAACGCTGTTAGTAGGAAGTAATGAGGTGATTTGTTGCTATATTTTTCTAATGCATGAAATTCTAAAAGGGTTAAAGGTACCGAAATACTGACTTAGATAGTACTGCAACTAGAGTTTATCTCTTACGACGAACAAACTAGAACGGCCCCCTCCCATGGAACCATAACTTATTTTGGAGCCCCCTACCAAGTCTGGGGCACGTGTCCCTAGGTGCCCCTGGCAGCAGATATAAATCATAAAATCGCAGACCGTTTCTTATTCTCTTAAACTGCGTCGCATTTGAATTCGCAATTAGTCGTCTGTCAAGTCAAGTAAGTTGTGCCCGATCATAAAAGTGTGTTGTCTCTCTGCTACTGGCCTTCAAACACCAAAATTAGGTTCATTAAAATATTAATGAGAAACTGGCCCCAACCTGTGACAGGGCGGCAAATAAAGGGGGGCAAGCAGGCACGGGACAAGCACCGGGAGACATTCTAAATGGAACGCCAAAATCAGTTATAGCTTCTTGGGATGGGGCGCGGCTCCATGCGAGGGGGCACACGACCATGGGCACCCATAAGGATAGGGGCAAGGTAGGGAACTTGCCACCCCCTAAAGTTTTAAGTTAATGTCTCATTATGTTAACAAATGGCAAAAACAGAACTAAATTTGTTAAAAGTTTGAAGTTTGCCCCCCTCTAGAAACTTTTTTTTAAAGTTTGCCCCCCCCCCCTATGAAAATTACTATGGGCGCATATGCACACGACACTAATTATGGTTTGCCCCGGATGACATAAACTCTAATTGCGGCATTGCCTGTGAAAATGACCTCTTTTTGCTCACTATTTACAGCAACAGGTCTTTTTTTCTAACGCTGAACAATTCATTTCAGACAAGTTTAAAATCGCTGTCCCTAATTTTTGCTTTCCTGAGAAATTATCTAGCTTGGCCATTTGGTAGAATCTGCCATCGTTCCTGTTGGGTTGAAAAGCTTCTGTGATTCTATTCTTTTGTTGATTTTTGCAGAGGAATTTTTTTTTTTAATCTGATAGTATATTTGGGTTATAAATGCATGATTTGGGTTGAAAATCATAACTTTGCCCCCTGACTTTTTAGACTAGGGGGGCAATTTTTACAACTGCAGGGGCGATTGCCCCCCTCGCCCCTCTCCCCAGATTACGCCTATGGCTGTGTGTGCAAGTTTTGGTGCCTCTTACAAGGAAAATGGATAAATAACCGCCCCCCCAAAACAAATGGTATGGGTAGTCTATACAGTGGCGTATGCAGACTTCCGTCAAGGGGGGGGGGTTATAGACATAACTTTGTGTTAAAATGCGTAATATTTAAGCTGAAAATTGAAAATTTATGGACATTTTGTTAAAATTTTTTTGGCAAGGTATGGGGGGGGGGTTGAACCATCAACCCCCCCCTTGCATACACCACTGACCCTATATAACTAAAATTTGTGAGAACTTAATACCGGATTTTGGAATTTTAAAAGGAATAGAAATCTAAATCTAAAACTAAAAAGCCGTAAGAAATAGTATACATCAAAGTATTTAGTACCTCTTCATTATTATTTTTTTAACGATTGACTTAAGCACTGATTCTTTTATTTATTTATTTATTTTTAATAACGGGCTGGAACTTACCGGTTTGGCATTCGCCACTACAAGGGCCTGAAAGGCATTGGTCATTTTATTATGGGGACACCGAACGAGCGGCTAACCGCTTTATACCTATGAAGGCACGGACGAGTATACACCCCAGCCCAATGCCAGGAATCGAACCCGGACTCAAGGCGTCATAGAATGATTCTTTACTCACCATAGACGAAACTCACTAAGGACAAGAGGACGCAATTGCCTCCCCTAAAATTCAAGGAAATTCAGACATCACCTATTTAAAAACGGTATTTTGTACAATAGGAAACATTTTGCCCCCGAATATGTTACATGCAAATTTGCACCAATGTTAGCCACTACACCCCCCTGGGCGGCAATTATTTTAACTGATTTTTCAAATTTCAATAGGTGTACTGTACTGTACTCGCGTAAAAGTGCGTAAATTCTTTAATTCAGGCTATTGCCATGCTACACCGAGAAAAAAATATGCCACTGACATGTAGAAAATAATTGGTGGAACTAGAATTTATGAGTCTATGTACTACCTATAAATACTAGATCATAGAACGAGACATTTGGGGGGGGGGCACTTACCCAATTTTTAGATCTCTGCTCTATAATCTGGTGCTTGCACCCAGAAGAAAATATATGTAAATTGTTTCACACGCTAGCGGGTAGACTCACAAAAGGTCATTCTAGTGCTCCAAAATCCTAACGATGATTTCTCAATACACAAACGAGTCATTCTGCTGTGATTATCCTGAACACTACGGATTACAAATTCTTGATACTTTCGTAGATACAAGTTGTGTGTATCATCTACATGCATCATTCTACGATCTATTTTTCTAGTTTTGGGAAGCAGAAAACAACCATCTATTCGTTCTAGATGAGAGCGGTATTTTTTTTTTCTCCTTGCAGGTAGAGAATAACAGGCATATTTCATAACAATACAAGATTTATTTGATTTTTGAAAAAAATAAATATCAACTTGAATAACAAATGAACTAAACATGGGATAATGATTATGGCTATCTACAACGGTTCAGTTCTCTCATAATAAAGTAGAGAAACGCTTGGAGCCAATCTATGCTTTTCAAGTAACATTAGTTGAACAAAGTTAATATATTCAAAAGGATAATTTGCCTTAAAATTTACATAAAATATTTATAGTTTTTTTTCCATATTATTTTTCTATGCGGCGAAGATTACTCTGAAATTTTTGAGACAGTGACAGACGATAGGCGAAATAAAAAACAATGTTAAAAATTTGAGCTGTTATGGTCGCAGCCGATAATTTGTCGCAACAATTGAAATTCATTTGAAGTAGGATAAATTTTGAAAGAAAGGAAAATGGAGTTGACGCGAGCGAGAGCATTGTCGCGCTCAGATTTTCTGTGATTTTAAAGTGGGGTTAAATAAATAAGATTCAACAAACAAAGTTAAATCAACAACTTCTATAATTAGTATTCGGAAACGAAGCACAATCTCATGCTACTGTATTCAATTGTCTCACAGAATTTCGTAGAGGTTGAAGTTCTTTCCTGGATGAAGAACACACAGGAAGAACTTGTGAGCTGTAGTCCCAGAAAATGCGTTCGCTATACAAAAAATGTTAATCGATGATAATTGCTGCACTTACCAAATTATGCATAATGAACTAGTAATTTAACATTGGATCCGCAGTTATATAAAAAATCATTCATGAAGAACTGCATATGAAAAAATTAGTTTGTCGTTGGGTCCCCCATAATTTAACAGTATACCAGGAGTTTGTGAATCTGCAAAGAAATCCTAAAACTACCGCCTTATTTCTAGAACCGTAACTGGTGATGAAAGGTACATACCGTTTTTGACGTTCCAGCACAAGTCAAGTAAGTAAAGTATGGATCTTTGAAGATGTCAACAATGGTGAAAAGACAACGAGCAATGAAAGTAGGAATGTTGCTGTAGGAATGTATGCCGTTTGTGGTAGTTTGATTTTTTTGTTATGATTAAAATTTGATGAATACTAAGGCCAAAGATGATCGTAAGGTGGGATTGTGCCGCGCATAACCTACCTGGCAAGTACTCCTAGGATTACGCTGAAAAAGGAAAATGATTGAAATACATCTAAAGACTAAAAAAAAAACTAAAGACTATATGAACTGCAAATAAATTCCATTTATTCTTAGGCATTCCAATAATATTAATTAAAAGGCGATATTGAAATAATTTTAGTATAACAAAGTATCTGGGGAGATGTGGTTTTGGAGGATAAGGGGTATTCACAAAAGGTTTGAAACACCATTAGGAAATAAATAGTTTGGATATTCACCATTATGATGAGGTAGCCATCTTTACGCAGGGCACGATCGACGCGTGCACTATTGGGACCGCTTTTTTCCTCTTAGGTCATCACCAAGCAACACTCCTTTGGCATTCTCTGCCGACACCGATTTTTTTTAACACAACTTAATCTCACTGATTCGAAGCACTTTTTCAACTCTCTTCTCACACACCTTTTTTACACTCTTTCTTGAAGCACACTAGTCGTCTCTTCTTTTTTTTTCTCCCACGAGGCTGTTTCTTTTTTACCCCCTCTTACATCATTGGCTGGAGTTTCTGATTTGCTCGCATCGGGGAATTAATGCATCCCCTCGTCGAATCCCGGACATGTAGGTGTGACATCGGGGAAATACCACGCCAAATTTGCATATCATTTTCGGCCATAAATATTTTAACGTTGACAGTTCGTTGTGCTATAATGTCCAGACTGTCCATTGCCTGGCGCCTCTTCTAATTTACTGTCCACTTCTGTGGTCTTCCCATGGAAACAGTCTCAAAATTATATTTTACTGCTGTTTTCACTCCACCACACTGTCTATTGTGTCATTTTCTATTGAGTCTATAAAAGTTATTTGTTTGTTTATTATATTACATTCCGGATATTGAAAAGAGGGGATAGTTTTCTCTATGGTGTATTATATAGGAATTATATAGGAAATATATAGGAATTTTATTTTACTTTACAATAAATTACTTGAAATTTTACTCTTTAAAATTGGCCGTACTCGTAAAATGTATATATATATATATATATCTATATATACAGGGTGTCCAGCCTTAATGTGACCCAATAGCTAATTCCCGAACCGTTCGGTTTAGATATGCACTTCCAATTTAAAAAATGTTTTAAAAAGGGTAAAGAATGTTTTTACGTGCTTTTCGAACCAAAAAACCTATTTAGAAAAAAATTACAAAAATTAAATTTTTATATGGTCCCCAGGTCCTATCACTTATATTTAGGAAAAGATGCAGTACACAAAAACAAAGTAAACACAAAACGTTTCATTTTATTACTATAAAAACTGACCAAGTTATGGAACTTTGAAAATCATACATTTCATCCATTTTCTCGGCCAATTTCAAGAAGCTAGTAAGGGACCGTCTCCAAAGTGAAATTAATTGGAACTCTGCCAGGAAACTTTCGCTCTTGCACGTCACTCTTATGTAAATCGTTTTTAAATTTAAAAGTGCATACATTACGTTAATAGTACAATAATTGAGTACTTAAGAAACAAAATTTATTCTGTGTACGTGTAAAACATAGATAAAATAAAATATTTTGGACGAAGAAAACTTTTCAAAAGCAGTTCCAAAAAAATAGACTTATTTGCCTGCGGCTTCAGACTGATTTGCTGCGATACTGATCATAGCGAACGTTAAAAATCTGTTGTGTAGTCGCTTGCAATTGCATGCAGCCGTATTCTAATATTACGAATTCTAGTATGGGAGAACGAGATGTATACAACTGGTCTCCAGACATTAGCTCCTGCGCCAGGACTGGACGATAAGGAAATGCACCGTACGTATGTAATATGTTCCACACCGTCGATTTTGAGTAGGAACAAGCCTTGCTAATATCCTGGACACTACTTTCAGGATGAGCCAGGGCATATCCTAGAACATCCTCAGCGGGTATCCGCAAGCTTGAAGGTGTGGCACGAGACAAAGGAATACGTCTATGACAACTCCCAGTTCTATACAAGCGTTGAACAGCACGGGCAATTGTACAATAAGATGGATGCCTTCGACTGGGAAATTTAATGGCATAAAGTCTTGCCGCCTCTCTTTTATTTCGATTACACTGCCCATACAACAGTACCATTTCGCAGTATTCTTCATTTGTATACATCTCGTTCTCCTGTACTAGAATTCGTAATATTAGAATACGACTGTATGCAATTGCAAGCGACTACACAACAGATTTTTAACGTTTGCTATGATCAGTACCGCAGCAAATTAGTCAGAAGCCGCAGGCTAATAAGTCTAAGTTTTTGGAACTGCTTTTGAAAAGTTTTCTTCGTCCAAAATGTTTTATTTTATCTATGTTTTACACGTACACAGAATAAATTTTGTTTCTTAAGTACTCAGTTATTGTAATATTAACGTAATGTGTGTACTTTTAAATTTAAAAACGATTTACATAAGAGTGACGTGCAAGAGCGAATGTTTCCTGGCAGAGTTCCAATTAATTTCACTTTGGAGACGGTCCCTTACTAGCTTCTTGAAATTGGCCGAGAAAATGGATGAAATGTATGATTTTCAAAGTTCCATAACTTGGTCAGTTTTTATCGTAATAAAATGAAACTTTTTGTGTTTACTTTGTTTTTGTGTACTGCATCTTTTCTTAAATATAAGTGATAGGACCTGGGGACCGTATAAAAATTTAATTTTTGTAATTTTTTTCTAAATGGGTTTTTTGGTTCGAAAAGCACGTAAAAACATTCTTTACCTTTTTTAAAACATTTTTCAAATTGGAAGTGCATATCTAAACCGAATGGTTCGGGAATTAGCTATTTGGTCACATTAAGGCTGGACACCCTGTATATATATATATATATATATATACTATATATATATATATATATATATATATATATATATATATATATATATATATATATATATATATATATTTATTTATTTATTTATTTTCAGCTAGTATTTTGTTACTATCCCAAAATATATAACGATGTTCTAATACTTTCAGTGTGAATTATATTATTATATCTATATACATTTATAATCAATACGAGAATAAATTTCAATAAGGGAAGGGAATTGATTTTTCCATTTTCATTCTTGAGTAAGTAATTTCTACTGTGCTTACAATTTAATGAATCTTATTTATATGCAAATTTGTACTTCTTTAGGACTTAAGAACTAATAAAAACTTAATTCAAATGGAGGGAAAAAATTCAATAAACGCGAAAATGACGTATTTTTACAAAAAAATCAAATCTTTATGCACTTAGAGGCAAAGTCAAAAGTTGACCTAGAGACTTCAAATTTCACACATTGTAAATTCACCCCAAAAGGAGCCAGAAAAATAACTGGGAGCAAACATTTTCAGACATTCGTATTTTCCGAGACACCCTAATATATATATATATATATATATATATATAATAGAAATACATGTATATACATTAAATACTGTCCCTAATAATTTGGCCAATCACTGTATACACGTTAAAATGTTTACCAGGATCATTCGGAAGCATAATGTTAAATAAGCCTAACTGTACACTATTTTACTCCATAATAATAATAATATTAAAAACTAAAGAAAAGAGCGAGAGGGGGAGAGAACCATAATGTAGAGAAGCAGAGACAGTAGAGAGAGAGTGTAATGTATAGTGTATGATAATGTATGTTATATGCATGTTGTACATGTATGTTGTGAATTATTTTAATAATGCATCTTGTTATCCTGTATTATCTCACTTTATGCTTTATTTTTTGGGTATAGTGCATGTATATTCTAATATTTTAATTTGTGATGTACATTGTGTTTTATTTGGTGTGTGGTATATGTATGAGAATGATGCTTTGTGCTGTGGTTGTATTGTATTGTGCTGTGGTTTTGTGGTGCTCGGGAGAAGAGTTTCTTGGAAGTGGTATGAAAACGTGTCTTCCAGGGGAAATAAAGTTGTTTACCTCTTTGCAGTTGGTTCCCCTGGAGGGAGCTCCCTGTTTCCACCATAACAAAAGCGAAAAAAATAAATAAAAATTCTTACTTTTTCTGATAATAAGCTGTTCAGATCTTTTCTAAATTGAAAGATTGACAATAATGTTTCTTGGAAGTTTTTCGGAGACACACAAAAAAAAAGATGGATTCAATACGCAGATAAAAGTATTAATATTTTGTTTTCAAATGCATTTAATGAGCTTTTTAATGAGAATAAATCTTGAACAAATACTGTTTGAAAGTATAGACTAAAAAGGGAATATCATTTTAAAATTTTTAATTAATTTATATTTTTGATGAAAAATAAATACCTACCCATTTTACATCACCATAGACTAGCCTTAATCAATATTGTATAAATCATTCAGAAAAACAGTTAAGTACACGATAGTTGAGCATATGAAGGAGGAGCAGAAAGCAATAATTATAATATATCATATAGAAATAACATTTAATCTGGCAAAATATACTATATTAATGTTTTTAAAACCACCCAGTTTCACAAAAAGAATATTTTTCTTCATACTTAATATTTATTTGGGTTTTAAACAAGCATACGATATAAATGCTTGTTTAAAAATCGAATTTGGTATAATCAAAAATTACTTAATGAATAAAAGAGGCTTTGTAGAATCCCCAAGGTTTCTTTAAATACATATTACAGAACGGTGGAATAGATCAAAGCAAAATATTTCTTTTTTTTTTTTAATATTGAATATTTTCCTACTGTTAGTAAAGTTTTTTGAAGTTTAAGTGAAACCTGTTATTTTTCTGTAATTTAGTAAAGGACATGTGAACATAGATACATTGACTTGAATTTCAAAATTTCTATTTTTATCAAACAAGTCAAATAAATTGGTATGATATTCTACAATCATTCGCTGTAATTTTGTTTTGTTGGAAGAACTCTAATTTTAAAGCCCGCCCCCCCAAAAAAAATAAATAAATAAAAAGATAAATAAATAAATATATAAAATAAATAAATGCGAGAAATACCGGGAACTTGATCACATTTTAAAATCTCAAAAGAGAGCCCTGAACATGAAAATTCTTTCTTTTTATTCTTTTCTTTTTTTAAATAGTGTTTATATCTAAAGTCACCAGCGTTTATATATATGTAAAAACAATTGTTATTTACAATATTTTATCTTTAATAAAGCAGTTCTTTCTATATTTAAAATGAACGATAAACTAACGATGCTTATTAATTATGAGATACTATTGGGTGTAATATAAATGAGTTACTGTTAGTTAGAAAGGTAAAGCATGCAAAAATTTGAAATGATGAATATTTGTTCTTTATATATTTACATATCATATTAATTTCTTTTTAATATCAACCTGAAACTTTTAATATTTTTACCCCCTCCCCCCCAAAAAAAGCTCAATTGACGACCAGTATTTAATAGCATAAAAAAGTATAAAAAATGTATAAAAAAAGATAAACTCCAAAATAAATCAATAAATAAATAAAATAACATAAAAATGCACCAGTGGAGAGTTCAACAAGTATTTTCCTATAAATTAATAAGTCATCTCTTGAAAAGAGCATATCACGAACAATTAATTAAAAATAAATGTTTTATGTATTGCTTCAGCTATTTCCTATTTGCATTTAGCTTCCAATCGTCTTTTAAAATTAAATCAAGCATTAATTATCCATTTCTTAAAAAAATGACTCGCTAACTTTCAAACAATATCATACATTTAATTTTCTATCCTAAAATATGAAAAAAAAAATAATTCAGTGCATTTTTACAAAATCAAAACACTAGACGCTCAGTCTTATGTTCTACAGGTCCTTCATACACTATTAAATAAGTCATGGCAACAGCTCTACCATATTTTCCTCAGGAAGATGCACTTGAGAAACTCGTTTAGACGACTAAGTGGGTGAATTTTCGCTTAAAATATATATCAGGTCTTTAAATTTATTACAGGCAAGAAAAAGTAGAACACATCCTTCGATCTGATATCGAAATTGCCTTAAAGTGTTTCTTGAATGACAGTTTGTGGAAAAAATATGCAGGATAAGTGTTTAAAAAAGCTCCCCTTACTGTCTTTTCTCTCTAAAAACTCCTGGTCTTTTTTAAACACGAAAAAAATTGTAGGCAAAAGGGATTTCTTAGTTTCTTTTTATTATTAATTATTAAAAACAAACTGGAGATAGAGCAATGAAAGCAAAGTATGTACACTGAAAAAAATATATTGTTAAATCAAAAAAAAAATTGTTTAAATCATCAAAATTAACCGGTTGAAATAGAACCAACGAATTTTTTTAATTAACAAAATAATTTTGCTAAAATTGTTAGGCTATTTCAACAAAACTGCATGTCAATTTAATGAAACAATTTGGTTGAAATAAATAAAGGTTTTTGTTAATTTAACTAAGCTATTTATCTAAGTTTATTTAGTTAAAATCAACCAAATTATTTGTTTGAATTCACAAAATTTCTTGCTGTGTTCATGGCTCACTTAATGAACTTATTTTGTGGATTTCACTATGTTATTTCTTTTAACCCCACAAACAGTTGCTTGAAAGTTTCAGAGCTAAGACTAATTAATTTATCTATTCATCAAAATTTACATTTTTATTTTAGTACTCTTATACACCTACAAGTTTAATTTTATCAAATTCAACGTCTGAATTTTTATTCCTTCCCATAAGACAAATTTACTATGAAAATCAAATTATTCAAAAGTCATGATAAGTGTGTTTTTCAATTATGTAGTCACATTGAAAATAATTTAATGCCACAAAATTGTATCAATATTTATCACGTACACATGGAAACAATCAATAAATATCGGTAAAAGTAGCGTCTCCAGTGAGAAGTCGAAATATCTGGTACTCGTAAATAGGTAGGAATGGCCACAAAAAACCGGTTTTATTACGCGAAACACTGTTTTTACGCACTGAATACATAATTAAGAAAATCAAGGAAGATAAAAGTAATTTGTGAGAAAATGAAAAATTTGTAGTGTATTTAAGTAATGTTACTGTCAGCATACTTATAGCAATTACTTCATGAAAAATGTAATAATAATAAAAAATCGTAATGTTACTTTTTAACGCTGTCTTCCTGTTTACGTTGAATGTGTGGGTATATTTGATATTCATAGCTTCTCTCGGTATACAGTTTAATAGTAATTACAATCAAAACGAATCACTAAAAATATTTGAACCGTGAGAAAACTGTGAACAGTTTTTATTTTAACGAGACGTAAAGCTGTTTAAGAAGCAGGGGGGGGGGTATTTTGGGAGAAGCATGCAAATACCTTGATACAAAATAAATAAATAAATAAATATATATATATATATATATATATATATATATATATATGTAACATTCGGGCGCTACGGGAAAGTTATGTCGTGGAACCAGTGGTAAGTCGAGGGTGTTGAGGTCTCCTGGCTGGCTCGGGACTCTGGATTAGAGCCGATATTGCGGGAATCGGGCCGGATGGGTTGAGGCTGTAGAAGAAGCTGATCGTCGTTGACGTTGGAGCGATCGTGAAAATCCTTGGGCCATAGCGGCCGTCGATGGTAGAGAATGAGATGGACTCCAACTGCGGTTACATAACTTTATTTGATGATTCCATACATCTTTGTTAGGCAGTTGCAGTCACGCAAAAATCTGCTCCTGATCTGTTTCAGGCCCTTATAAAAGCTTTGGACGTCATGTCACATGACGTCGAACGCGTTGCAACCATTGGCCAAAAGCTAAAACTGGGCAGAGGTTTTCCCAGTGTTTGTTATGACTTTTAAGACGCCTATGTGGCTGGCTGCCGGGAACGTCTACAAAGTTACAAAGGAATTGCAAGGGACCGTGTATTAATTGCAGTTTTTAAACGCGGATTTCTTTGTTCCAACTGAATTAAACTGCGTAGTTCCAGAAATATGGGATTTTCATAGGCTTTTGACTT
The DNA here is from genome assembly GCA_038373885.1 of Cheiracanthium punctorium. Taxonomy (NCBI): domain Eukaryota; kingdom Metazoa; phylum Arthropoda; class Arachnida; order Araneae; family Cheiracanthiidae; genus Cheiracanthium; species Cheiracanthium punctorium. Next base: position 1,339,856 of record JAWZYV010017968.1, read on the forward strand.
GTAATGTTACAGAATATCCCCCCCCCCGTCCGAGAAGAGGCTGACCACCAATGCCTGCATTGGAGGGCTGACTCACTCAGAAGATCGAGAAAAATTTGGAAAAAGCCTGATTTTTTTTTTCTTTGGAGAAAAAAAAAATAGGTCATGTTGCACGATGTAATAACTTTTAATCAAAATTAAATATACATTAGAAATTACCTGGACTAATTATTGTAAGTACACAAAAATAAGGTAGCTAAAAAATAATAATATATGAGCACAAAGATTTTAAAGTTCTTCCATAACAATAGACTTCAAAGACAACAGTCAATTTGTGAAGATGTTGTTGTTAAAGTTCCAAAAATGTCAGTTTTTTCAAAGTTATCACACACAAAATATCACTAAAATTATTTCTTGTATAACGCTATAAAAAGAACACATTTGGTTGTATATACCATAACAGCTTACATACTATACATTTTAATAAACACATGGGCCCAAAAAACATCCCATAAAATACAATAAGAGGTAAAAATATTCAGACTACATTATAAAATACTGGATACAATTTATGTTAAATCACTTCAAATATTTGGCTATGTCTTGAATTCTACCTTCTCAATTTATATTAAATCATTCCAAACATTTGGCTTCGGCTTCAATTCTACCTTCTCATATCAGATCTCTTATTTGTATTATTATTTATTTCGTTTTTCATGGCTTTGGCTTTTTATGGCTTAAAGCAAATTGTATGGCACTTCTCTTGTAACTAAATTCGCTTTTCTGGGCTTTTCTTTTGGGTAATCATACTCGTGTGTTTGAGGTACGTACCTGTTTGAATGGTGCAACCCTAACTCCATAATTTCGAGATGCTTTGTAACCTCTAATCTTAAGCAGGTAGGGGGTGTGTAAGTGTGTTTGTGTAAAAAAAATGGTTAGCTTTCTCCCTACTGTGCGCCTTGACAAATAAGTAGGAGGAGCTGTGGCCGTGTAGTGGACCAACTTATTCTACCAACAGGATATGACAGTCCAAAAAATGATATCTTGTGAAGGACAAGATGCGAAAGAGGAAGGGGGACATTCGTCATACCTGTGGAAGTTTTTTCAAAAAAGGAAAAAGGGGGGTGGAGGAGTGGCCTTCCCAAAAAGTCTTTCGTCATTGTCGGGGTCCTCTACATCTTTTTTGTATCTCAGCACCAATGGTGGCTGAAGTTTAAAAAATGTGAGTAGCAAAATTTACAGCTACTTGGGATGACTTCCAAAACTAAGTTTAGAGGTGGGTGATAGAACAGAAGGCTTCAAGAAGGAGAGAAATTACCAAAGATAAAAGAATTAGAATTTGTCAAAATCGGGAGTTTGATTCTCAGATCCAAAAAAAAAAAAAATTCACACACTTTTTTTTTTCGGTTACATAATTTTATTTATTTATTTATTTTATCAAATAAATAGGATTCTGAGATTTTAAAATTGTCATTCTTCGTGATATAATTTGAATTTATCAAGTAAATTATAATGTCGTAATTCACATGCATGTACAATTTCCGAATTTTGCTTTGTATGGAAATTCTGTTTATCTATTTCATAGTTAACTTTAGAAGTTTGCTTTAAAATAGTATAAGGGCCTGAATATGGTGGTGCTAATTTTCGCATATTAGGATATTGAAATTCTTCGTACAGTACTAAATCCCCTACATTAAATTTAGACTCCATGAATCGCGCATCATATTTAACTTTATTTTTATTATGGTATTTAAATGTTCTTTCTTTCGCGAGTTTTCTAGCTTCATCCAATGGAGGATAAAATTTTTGTTTGTTTACAAGTGGTTCATAGGGTAGTATTCCTAAAAATAGGTATGCAGGAGTAAACTGCGTTACAGAATGTGGAGTATTATTGTATTCATTAATTACTTCATTTAATAAAGTAGTCCAAGGGACCTTACTTGATGCATTATTAACTTTACACCTGAGTCTAGTTACAATAGATTGATTACTTCTCACTACTTTTCCATTTGTCTGTAGGTGGTGGGCTGTGGCAAGCAACTGTTTAACATTGTTACGCTCTAAAAATCTTCTAAATTTAAATGCAGTGAATGCTGCATTTCGGTATGTTAATAATTTTTTTGGAGTTTTAATTTGGAAGATCTGCTTTAAGCAATTAGTGTAGGTCTCAGTAGTTACGCTTTTTGACAGGAAAAGCCCAAGCATAACTCGTAGCACGTCAATTATTAAATGTAGGTATTTTTTGTTGAGTTATAATAATTAAAACCTCCCACTGTGTGTAAGCTTAAGCATTCAAAAGGTTGGTCTGTCGGAGGAACCTCTTGCAGCAATCCAAACCTTTTTTGCCTCTTTTTCTTATTAATTTGACAAACGTGGCAATCTTTTACATAATTATTAATATCTTCCGTAATCTTGGGCCAATAATACTGAGGTGTGATTAATTGTATTCTGTAACATTACAAGTCAAAAACCTATGAAAATCCCCTATTTCTGGAACTACGCAGTTTAATTCAGTTGGAACAAAGAAATCCGTGTTCAAAAACTGCAATTAATACACGGTCCCTTGGAATTCCTTTGTAACTTTATAGACGGTCCCGGCAGCCAGCCACATAGGCGTCTTAAAAGTCATAACAAACACTGTGAAAACCGCTGCCCAGTTTTAGCTTTTGGCCAATGGTTGCAACGCGTTCGAGGTCATGTGACATGGCGTCCAAAGGTTTTTTAAGGACCTGCAACAGATCCGGAGCAGATTTTTGCGTGACTGCAAACTACCTAACAAAGATGTATGGAATCATCAAATAAAATCATGTAATCGTACTTGGTCTTCAACTCATTCCACCCACAGGCGAGGCCGGCCGGGGGCTCTATGCCAGAGTCCTTACCCAGTCGCGCCGCTTCCCCCTGCTGTGCCCGTCAACGCCTCGCCTAGTACTCCACGCCGAGAGTGCGCCTCAACAGTCTCGACTTATCCGGACCACGACTATATAAACTTCCCGTAGCACCCGTAATGTTACACACACACACACACACACACACACATATATATATATAAAACCAATGAAATACAGTAAAACCTGTTTAAACATTATTAACTAGTAAGTCAAATTATTAAGGCAAATAAACATCTGTTTTTATGTGAGGTATCATGTTTGATTACATATATATTTTCTTTTATCAAAAAGATGAATAGAAGAACGTTTTCTGACTGCTTCACTTTGTCTAACGGAGAATTTCTCAAACTTTATCTCTGGCGGAACTATTTAAAGGTCTTGGTGAAGCATTTTGTGTAAATTTTAGACTTGGGAACTGGAGGCTAAGGCAACAATGTATTTTTCGCTGAGAATTTCCCAGTTTCGCAAGGAGCACTTAGTGCAACGTGGGGCACAGATTGAGAAACCTTGGTCTAATGAACATGACAAGGAGTTTCTTTATACTATGTAAATACATATAAAAACTTAAATTCAAAAATGTTAATTTTAACGAATAGGTAAACATATAGAAGAGGCAGACTTACCCCAAGGAATTTCGACTAAACAAATAATACCCGAATCGTCTTATTGATATCAGCCATCGTCCGAAGTATTAATAAAATTAACTTCTCTAATTTTATTAACCCATTACTAACTCTGTACTAACTCTTCTTCTAAAATTTGATCTTTTGTCTGCCTCGCACCTCCCATTGATGCGTGCGTAAATTGATTGTTGAAAGATTCTGATTGCTTCTAAATTCGACAAAACGTTTTGTTAATTTCAAAAGGCATTTAGTTGAATCGTTTTTGTTGAATCTGACAACCTTTTATTCAAATCAACAAAACTGAATTACCAAACTATTAACCAAACAAATTTCTTTAAATTCAACATAACATATTTTAGCGTACGTTTTTGATAACATATTTTTCTCTATTATTTATTTAATTGAACTGAATGGAATAAGAAGTGATTATTTGAGCAACAAGTCTGATATAAAACCATGTTTTAGAATTCTTTATGTTTAAAATCAATTATCTAGTTGACATTATTGCTATGATCTTTTTTGAGACGATACATAAATTATATCCCTAACAAGAACTATGCATAAGCTCACCCGCATGTTCAAATCTAATCAGAGATTTGAGGAACACGATAACTTTCTCTTACTTTTATGTGTTTTTGATAAAAAGAGTAAGGCTACATTCTTTTCAGCAGTAAGCTAGTTTTCTAAGCTACTACTTTTTATGACGGGTAAGTATTAAAAGGAAAGCGTAACTTCATTCTTTAATTACGATTAGCAGGAAAAACAAACTGTGTGAACTACTCTGGTTACAGAACAATTTTAAAATTTGAAGTTTTTTCCGTTGTCATGTTTGAAAATTTATTGTATAACTATAAAATAGTTAAAAAACAAGCCAATTTAATAAATCAAGAGCTGAAATTGTATCTATGCAATGAAGGGCTTTTTGATGGACAGCACGCAAGATTTTCAGTCCATAGAAATGGACCAAAAAAACTTTGGATTGCACCCAAAAAATTATACTTTATACTTTTTAAAAAAGTATCCAAATTCATGTTTTTCTTCTTTCTAGTACAATTTCCTCAAATATTTCTAGAAAAAGTTCGTCTTACTTTTTGCAAGCAATATTTAATTCTGCAAGCCATGTTTTTCTTGTTTATTGAAATAAAAATAACAAAATTAATCTATCTAACTATTATCATTAATAACAGATGATTACTAGTAAATTACTAGTAAAAGTTATAAATGACATATATTAATCTTAATATGTGTTTATTATTCAATAATAAAATGAATTTTGGCCAGTGTGATCAATTAAGCATAATTTATTGAAACTTCAAACCAACAATGTAATTTCTATGCAACTATTAGCAGTGATAATAAATATGCTATTGTTCATTAGTAGATTTTAAAAAAGGCTTTTATTAAATAGAATACTTTTTTTATTTACTGTTCAAATTAAAAAAGCAGTATTAAATGTTCAATTGTTTTGCTATTTCATACCTGTTATTGAATGATATTTGATAAAATACTGGCAAATACATAAATTTTAATAGCATTTCCACATTTACACCAAAGCGGTCATGTTCACTACTGCATTAGTTGCACAAAATTCTACTGGTGATAGAGAACACCAAGACGATTCATAATCACATAGCAATGTGGGGCCGGAAACGTAGTCCTTATTTACCTGTTAATAATCACTTTGGAAGAAGTGCTGAAGTAACTGTGAAACTTCCGACCATCGTATGTCATATACTAATGCATCTTTCCCCCAAAACACTAAACCAAAATTGTTAGTTTACAATTTCTATTTCATTTTATTGTTGAAAGTGTCGTAGAAAAGCTCATTGTGATAAAACTCGATTGAGAATTTAGGCAAACACTCCATTGTGCGATTCTGAGTCGTGTTGGTCTCTTCTATCACCTTTTACATTTCTGACATGATAGAGGCTTGAATCACCATGTATATAGGTCATTTACTGATTTCATTCCATTATTTTTTTTGTTAGATTTTGTATAGTAAAGTACCAAAATATGTACAGTTGCGGAAAAAAAAGACCCACTTGCTCTTTATTTCCCCGTCGCTCGTCATACAGCAAAGTCATATATACCATTCGTTTGCAAATAACGCATACTTTAATTTACCATTAATTTAATTTGCACAAGGGGCTGTCTTCATATTTAATTCTGCATCAACTTCGTTTTTCTCAATGGCAACACTCTATTTTGACTTTATTAAACGAAAGAAAACCTTCAAATTACCCCAAATATAAATTTTCACTATTTTTCTACGACAATTTTTGGAGATATTGCGAATTATTTGTTGGGCGTTTTTAATGGACTTTCTGCAAATTGAAAAACGCTATTTGTCGGTTCCGAACTTTCCGCCTTTCATTCATTTCGCTCGAGAAAGTTAAACTAAATAAATATTATTTCCAAGGAAAACGTTGTTCCCATCTCTTCTAAAGTTTTTTGTACTGAGACTAGGGGCCAAGGCCCCCAGACTCGCTACGCTCGCTTTTCGTATGAGGGATTCGGCCCCTAATCAGGCTTATTCTTAAAAAAGACATAATTTCAACAAACAAAACCCTAAGATTGGATCAGATAGAATGTTACCGAGCTAAGCTACACATTGTTTGGTTCTTGCATCTTCATTGGTATATAAAAATTTAAACTTCACACTACAGTAGACCCCCCCCCTACCCCTCATAACACGGAAGATATTTTGTTATGGGAATCCGTGTTGTACGGGTCCTGAGCTATACTCCACCTGGATTGCGGAATCCGCTTATAACCGCTGGAAAAAGTATTTGCACTCCTCAGAAACACAATGATATTTAATGTTGCCATTCAAAAGTTATATTAATTAGGAGCTAAAGCGTAATGAAATCAGAATATATGTTTCAGCTGTATTTTTAACAATGTAAAACCTATTGGACACCTTGCGAATTTGCCACCCATGGCGATTTTTCATTATTTGGCGACTTGCGTACATGTAAAGTTAATAAAAGCTACGGAACAGACAGAATAGCCTGCCACCCATGGCGACTTTTCATTATTTGGCGATTTACACATGCTCACAACCTATATTTACTGTTCATTTAAGGTTACCGGAAAACCGTTATCCATATTTTCATTTACATAATCGTTTGCAGATTGGCGAACTTAACACCACGAATTATACCATTTCGTCACGCTAGCAAATATCCAAAGTGTACTATAACTACTATAATGGCATAGTTAACGCCGCCAAATATTTCTACTGGTAGCAAATAATCCAGCTGGACGAGAACCGGCCTTAAAATAATCTGCATTTTAATTATTTTTCATTTTCAAGATATTAGTTATTCTGTTTTGGAAAAATGAATAATCGCTCATTCTAAACTCCTGTTGTCTAAGCGAACTTACTATTTGAAAATTGTCAACTTTGTGTAACACATTTTGAGTTACTTATTTCATATAGTTTTTATTTTGGCGTAAAATGGGCGTAATTCTAACTCATGTTTGTAAATTTCACGCGATTCTAGATACTTGGAAACGCTTTGTTGGAAAGGAATGAATGATTTTATGCCAAATCTGGCAACCATTCGGTTTATTTTTTCAGTTTTTTATTAATATCTTCTAAAATAATTCGATTTTCGAAATTTAAATCAGCTTAGCAGGTTCCTCGGAATTTTTCGAATCTGTGGGCACCTTAGTCAATACTCAAATCCCCGCGGTTTAGGAGGAGATAAGCTGACAAGATTTGACAGCGTCAGCGGCGGCGACAGCAGCCTTTACTTTTTTTTTAGAATGGAGAGATAAGGGTAGAAATTAGAATATTTAGTAAGTGGTCCAAATAACCTGTGAGTTCATAACTTCCTTGGTTCGTACACATGATGTAAAGGGAAAATGCAAAACGACTACTCACGATTTTGAAAATCTTTCTAATTTTGAAATTGTTATTGAGTATTTCCCGAGATGGTTCTCTTAGACAGGTGAAATATTGGCAGGAGTGAGAGGCTGCTCTCGGCTCTTCTGACTACAAGCATGAATGTTACTCAGCTACGGTCGAACTAGAAGAATCGTTTCATGATTGAAAATTTATTTGTTTGAATTTCATGTAAAAAACGCAATTACTTTTTTGCCGACCTAATATTATCACTGTGTTTGTTATTTCAATTTCTTAATATTATCGCCTGCAATATGCAACATTCTTATACGACTTTTGGTGGCATTTTAATTTATTGTCAGATGAAAATTTAGACAGAAAAAAAGTGATTTTGAATGTTTTTTGAATGTTTGATAAAATATGGGGAAGTCCAAAGACCTAATGTTTCCAGTATTGAAAAAGGTCAAATTCATGCCTGGAATGTTGAGGATGTTTAATTTTCAGAAATAGGACGTTGCATTAGAAGAGAATACATCTACTACATCTAATTCTATAACTGGTAAACATTTTATTTGGGGGGATATGGTAGCGGACGCATCCATAGAAGCTTTATAGAATCACTATCAAGCTGTAAAAAACTAATTTATTTGTTTCAAAATTTGATATTTTTTAATACCGCTATCTTTTACTGTGTTTTTGCACAAAAGAAATATAATTTACGTCTATTTTAAGCAATTTTCAAAAAATTGTCACTTAATACATTTATATATGGTCCCTTAACTCATGAAAATAGCACATTTTATTTAATATAAATTACACTACTGAACGTAAAAATTTGACATTTTGCACAGACATGTAATATTACTTTCTGCATCTATTTCCATCGAAATTTGGCTAGGTCGCTATTAATATTTTTTTTGAATATTAATTCATAATTAATAATTCATATTAATATTTTATTAAAAATCATAATAATAGTGAATTATGTTTGGGTCGTTCAGTTTTAATAGTACGAATAAAAATCAGCTTCTTACTATCAATATTATATGAGATATGAATAATGAAAGTATGAAAAAATATTTTAACATATGGGGAAGGGGGATTTTGGAAGTTTATAACTCACCCCTTTTTAGTTCAAATTTATTGAAAATTGGTATCCGGCGTTAAAATGAGCTAATTTTTTGAAATATGAAGCGAAATCTAAGGGTTGCTATTGAGAAAAAAAAAGTTGGTGCGAATTTTAATATGTAGATGTTCCCTTATGCAATTTTTATGCATAGCAAATTAAAGTGTACTTCAATGGCAAAATTGGTATCTGTAACTTTGATGTACGATGAACGACGGCCGAAAAAAGTACAAGTTGGCCTTTTCCCCCCCGCAGCTGTACATTTTAACAGTCATAGTACTAAAGATAAAAGCTTCCAACCCATGAGCTTTTATGTTTGAAAGTTTATAGATTAATAGAGCTCATGAATCTTTTTTTAATTAAATAAATGAATGTAACATTTAATAAATGCTATCATATGCATTTCTCAGTTGATAGTCCCTAATAGAATTCTCAAGTTAAACGTGTTGAAAATTATTGCAATTAGTAATGTTTATCAATAATTATTAAAAGTAACCTGTCAGTATGGTTTATTCTCATAAATTATTAACTTTAACCCACTCATTTTGTTATTACTGAGAATCGCTGGTTATCATTAATATTATTAAACGATTATCCATATTAATTGCGACAAAAACAAAACTAAACAACATGAATACATGTATACCTTGATTCCTCCATTATCACCAATGAAATATTTAAATCCGAAAACCCATCTAAAGTTGATTTTATGTCCTGAAATATTTACTTTTCAAAAACCTGCAGATATTTAATTTATGTTAAATGCTATGCTCGAGTCAATGTTTTCTCCTTCTTGCCTTTATGAAGATGAAGATAATAAAGTAAAAGTTTCATGATTGTCTGTGCTTAATTTAATAGGGTAAAAAGACATTTACTTTTAAAGTTATTTTTAAAATTAAAGGGGAAAAATGTCGAATTGGAATTTAGTGTAGGGGAAAGAGGTGAACAGTGGGACTATAGAAATTTACGAGACTTCAAAAGCTAAATAAATAAATAAATAAATAAATAAATCCATAATTTACTTGGCTTATTACCTAAAAATTCACGTCCATAGTTCAATAATTACATGATTTCATTATCATAATTATGCGTGGTTAATGTCAGATTTTAAATGAAGACTTATAGTTAGAAATGATTGAATAGATAAGCTACTGATTCCTTCCATTTATTTCAGATATTTTGAGAGGATATATATTAAACAATATCTAAATTTTATACATGAGCAGTTGAAGATGGAATTATTTAAATTGCTACATAGAATTAACACATGAAAGAATTTATTCTTCAGCAAAGGCTTATTCGCCTAAATTTTACTAAACGCTCAATATTCGGATTTATATAGTAAGACTATTGAAAAGATTTGACTATTATAAATGGCTAATAAGTTTTTTATTTTTTCATCGCGAATATGGAAATGATTTTGGAACATTTATAGGGCAAAATAAGCAGAAAATTAGATAATTTGTCTGAAAAAATTACAAACATCGCTTTCTTAAATGTTGCACCCATTTACTTAATTAAAAAAAGCTCACTAACCTATCTGTCTATAAACTTTCTAACACAAAAGAAAAAACAAACGATTGAATGCAGTTAATACGTATAGTTACATTCATTTATTTCGAAAGTCATTTAATGGAAATTACAGAATTTTAAGGTCATAAAATTTGTTCGGCGTGTTCAGATATGATTGAAAACTCAATATTCTGATCTAGTTAGTTCTCTTTTGCATAAAATGACTGCGGTATAAAAAGAATGAATTTGCTAAAGTTGCTTTTTTGAAATCATTTTCTTTTAGTTGATAAATAAAAATGTGACCAATTAAATATAATAATGAAAATAAAAGCTTGAATTCCAGTAACACACGGAAATTCTGTTTAATAAACAGCATGAATTTAATTAAATATAAGAATCCACCACTTATTTCACATTTTTCTTGATTTAATGATTGATTTCTTACAGCAACAAACTTTATCCAAAGTTTAATTTCGAGAAGTTACTCAGTCTTTCCTGACTCATCAAATAATACTTAAGAAAACACCTGCAGCGAACATGATGGCTAATCTGATCTCCTTGAAAAAATAGAACTTTTTTAAAAATAAGCGTTTTTAAAAGAAACCTCTTCAGTAAAGAAAAATCTTCAAGTAGTTCGTCTTTTCTAAACATAATTTTTGCGGACGATTCAATATTTTTTTCACGCTGTGATTAAGATAAGATAATAGAATACACGTGTTAAGAAATTTAAAAATATCAAAATACTATCGAACTTAATTATAAGAGTTTATGTATTTTTAACATAGTTTCTGTACCCTTCTGAGAAAATTTAATTAATAGCATTAAACTGATTAAGAGGATGAATAGATTAAAAATATGTTTTGTTATTTTTAGATTACGCATTTTGATTTTTTGATTAGTGAAATTTTTGCAAAGTACATTGTGAAAGTGATTTTTGCACTGCAATGTAACATTTAATCAATATATTAAAAGGAAAAAACAAATAAATAAGCAGTTAATAATAAGCATATGATGAAAATAACAAACAGTGGAAATATTGGTGAAAAAATAATATTTTCCAGTAATAGCAATATCAATAATGGTAATTTTTTTTATAATGACAGAATAAGTGATAAAAATAATTTTATTTTACATTATTAAGTTTCCTTTCTTTCTTTCTTTTTATTTTTTCCTAATGGCTGGCACTTGCCATTTTACATTCCTAAGTAACTGGGGACTAGCTTTTAGGGAAAACAGAGACTATGTTTCTTCATTTAAACCATATTTAGATCATTTAGTGCAGAGAATGTAAATTAGAAAGATACATGAAGAAGAATGGCTTAACGGAGCATTATGTATCACTGGAAGTTTTAGCAAGCATGTAATTTAACTATGATTATAATACTAACACTTTTTGTTTAAAATTTGTTTTCAACTTATGATTCTAGTATAGTAATATTCCATATTGTGCCCGTGAAAGTGTTTATTTATTTTTAGTTTTTAACAAAATGTTAATTGCACATTACTAATTTCTATAATTAGTGTGATTAATCGTATTGCCTTATTGATCCTAATTAATAATGAAACCTACTTAAATGGTTCAGTCATCCAATTATATGGATGTAATTGTTTTCTTTTCGTATGCTTGTGCAAAATTTCAGAGGGTATATTAAATAATCATACTGCCAACTCATTCAAATGACTCAGTTTAGCTGTGAGTTGATCTCAAAACTTTAATCTAACCAATATATCCCTTTTCCCTAATAAAGCTATTTTAGCAAGTTTAAATGAGTTTAGTAACTTTCCTCAAAACAGTTAAAATAATTTACGCTCGATCACTGCTCTTGAGCATACTACAAACGTAAACTGGTAAAATAATCAAGATCCTTAATTGCCCTTCTTGAGGTATTGCTGCTCATTTACTAAACCACTTACGCACATATCTTCAAATCTTTTCTCCATTAAAATGTACTAGCTGTTGCTCGAGAGCAGAAAAATTCCATTCGAAGCTGAATTCGGCTTCGCCAAATGTTATCCATTACATGAATAAATTAGAAGCACTATCAGGAAAATTTTCACTGATGAAATAACTTCGGCCTTTAAGCTGAGAGAGTTTTATCTTACATGCTTTGATTGCGCTTAATTTAACTTGTGGAAGAGATAAGATAGCGGTAAATAAAAATTCCTTTTTGGGGTAAATTAATCAGAAGAAAATATTACCCGGCCAAGGATGCAGATAGAAATACTGCACCCTTAAAGGTTTTTACGCAATAATCTATTTACTTTGCAGAACTATTTTCTAAAGTATTCTCCATTTGTTTTTATCCCCTAAAGTGAGCTCAATTTGTATTTTTTAAAATCGAAAATACATATATTTGATGTATTTTGTCCTATTCTCCTAATTATGAACCGTTAATTTCCGGTAAAGCTTTTAACGATCTATTTAACTGTAAAAAAATACCTAACTCTTTTTATGTAGAGAAATCAATGAAGAAATCTTAACAAATGATTCATTTGCTGCAGTGTATGTAATCAAAAGATGTAACATTACACAAATTTGAGGAATGATAAATATTATTATCAATTCATCAATTTTAGTTAAATTACATGTCTTTTTATAGTACATGCAAATTTCCTCAATTGCAATGATAATCATTACATCATGAAGGTATTTAACAACTGCCAACTTTCTCTAACAAAGCGGTTATAGCATGTTAAAATGGCTTGAAACTTTGATCTGATAATTGAAAAAAGTTTACGCACAATCACAGTGCTGCTGGATGTTGCAAAAAGTGTAAACTAGAAAAAATCACCAATATTTTTGATTGCCCCCTCCGAGATAATGCTAATCTATTACTAGAACGCTTATGTATGTCTATTTTCAAATCTGTTCTCCATGAAACTACTTAAATATTTGCTGAAGACCGACAAAACTTCATTTGTAGCTGAGTACGGCCTCGCTATGACTAGAGTAAGAACTTTTCAGAAAAATTTTCACCCATGAAATTACTTCGACAGTCTGAGAAATCTCATACATTTTGATTGTATTCATTTCCAACTATAGAAATACTAAGATATCCGTAAATAAAATTTCATTTATGGGCTTACTTAATCTGTAGAAGAGTAATACTTGGCCAAAAATCCATGTAATTAAAATTTTACTATTATGTAGTTCTACGGAATACTTAATTTGTACTATTTTCAATTTAAACTTCGCTATTATAAACCAGTAAATATTTTAATTCTTTCAAATCAACGTACTTTGTGTACTGTATCAAACTACGTATTTTAAATGCTTTTGTTTACACTCTATGAACAGTTTTAAATAATCTTATGCAGAGTTATGATATGATATTTTATAATCGTTTTACGTGTGTCAAAATATTTATGACACAGTGCTTTCAATATTATTTTCAGTAATAACAACGACAAGAACAACAATAGCAAAGAATTATCCTATTTCAAGCAGTGTAATCTAGTTGTTACTTGAATGGAGGATCAAACCATGATTTAATTCTTGGCCTATAGAGATTCGAAAAGTGCAATTATAAATAGACCTTTTACAACGCATTCATGTTACTTCAAATTTAATTGATGTTATTTAGATCAATCGTGAATGAGTTTATCCCTACATTTTAAACTACCAGATATCCCTCTATTCTCCAATAAGTTTCTTTGGCAAGTTTAAGTGACTTTCGCAATTTTGCTCGGAGCAATTAAAATAATCTGCATACAACCGATACTACTGAACGTTAGTACAAGAGTAAACAGTAAAATAATCAAGATTCTTAATTGCCCATCTTGAGATATTGCCGATCATTTACTAAACCACACGCACATATATCTCTAAGGCTGTTCTCCATTAAACTGTACAAGTTGTTGCTTAAGAGCAACAAAATTCCGTTCGGAGCTGAATTCGGCTTCAGCAAATGTTATCCATTACATGAATAAATTAGAGCTGTTATCTGGAAAATTTTCTCCCATGAAATAACTTCGGTAGTAAAGCCGAGAAACTTTTATCTCATGCACTTTGATTGCATTTAATTTAACCTGTAGAAGAGATAAGGTAGCGGTGGATAGAATTCACTCTGTACGTTTAATGAATCGGAAGCAAAAGTATCACTCTGTCAGAGGTGGGATTAAAACATAATACAGTAAAGGAAATTTTGAAATATTCCATTTACTTTGTGTTTCTCTTGAAAAGAAATTTACTATTTTCAATGAAATGACGTCCACACGCGATGGAAATAAAATGAAAGATATGTAGAATTGCATGAAAACCATAAACCTTATATATGCTATTATTTGCATGAAATCAAATGTAAATTAGTGTGTCCCATTACAATTATTTGAATGTATATTGCATGAAATCAAAATGCATGATAAATATGAAGTTATGTTTATGTTTTCACGCACAGAGAAATCGTTTCAAAAGATTTCCTACAAAATAACAATTTTTTTCCTCATTTTGCTCAGTTATAGCCTCGTGTCCTATTACTAGAACATTTTTAATTAGTTTAGTAATTGGCTGAATGTTATAATATTTCATATTTAAGATACTTACATATAGTGCAGCACATATAACTACTCATTGATTTTTCATCTGCTCAAAATTCAGGGCAGAAGGGGTTAATAATTAAATTTTTTGAATAAAACTAAAAAATAAATTCATATACTACTATTGTTATATTACAAATTATAAATTTTTAATAGATATATAAATTGGTTATTTTTTACAGTTAAAAAAGCAAAGTAAGTATGAAATTCTTAACGATTTGCTACATTTTTATCCCTTAAATTTATCCAAATGATAACCTATAATTTAAAATTTGTTACTCCGAAGTTACAATAATGCAACTGGCTTAACATATTTTGCAAGATAATAAGCATTGTAAATTTTGGCAATGGCAGAATTTCAACGTTTGAATTCATTATGAAAAAATAATTTTATATTATCCCAAATCATACGTAGTCAAAATCAATGTATTTTATTTTCTTATTGATTTGACTGTCTTAAGATGTATCTCATAGTTCTAAAATAGAATAATCGATAAAAAGTTAACACGTAAAAAAATATTTGATATTCACTTAAGCTTAAGTACCATTTTCATTTTTACATACACAATAATTAACACATGCTTCCTGTGTGCAAATGGTATTACTCATTTTCTCAAACAAATAATTCTAAGTGCTTTGAACCTTACACAATCTTCATTACATAATATTTAATGAAAAATTCATTAATATTTTCATTAAATACGACTTAAACGCATAAATCTTTCAGAGCGCCATAACAGCATACATTAGCATTCTGTTTTCAATAAGCCATATGCCGAACTGCCCTTTCTAATGCTTTTCTGTGCAAATGGAAGTAATTGCATCAAAAATATTACATTTTCCCTATGCGGTTTGTCACTAATTATCTAATAATAAACATTAATATAGTGATGATAAATTTAAATGATGTTTTAGCTGTAATTCCCCAGAAGTCGTCATTAGGCATCGTTTCAATTAAAACATTCAACATCCACTGCTCGTTTACTTAAGTAAAAAAAAATGAAAAATCTCTAGAGCACGAATTTTATGTTAGCTTACGAAATGACATTATTTTACTTTAAATAAATGAAAGAACATTTAAATTGATCAGACAATAAACATTATTAATTCAAATTAAAATGACTGCAGACTGAAATAACGTGACTACATCTAGATAAATAATTAAAGTTACTTGCGTTGGGGAATTAGCTTTATAATGTGCTAGAATAATTTCTTTGAATATTCAAACAGATGTAACACTTTTGACACAATAAATTTTATTCACGGTTATTAAATCTATAAAAGTGATTTATGTTGCGAACAAACAAAAAAAGTTGTTCTTTCCGACACAGTTTACGAAATACTTTTATGTTTTAATAAAGACAAGAAATTTTGAAATATGTAAGCAATGTGATTTGTTAACTGGAAAACTGCAAATGATTGCAAAATGCTTTTGTAAATTTTAGTACTTACATTCTCGGGGGTATAGAAATTTTTGAAATATTTCGAGTGAACTGTAAATTAGATTTTCAAATCTAATATAAATTATGCATCCATTACTTAAAAAACTATTGACTAATGCACATATATTTAATGCTTAAAACATATTTTAGTATAACTTAATGTTTAAGTATAAATATTTGCATGGGATATTATAATGTAATGTTATGAAAGTTTAACTCGTGAAACTGATATTATTTATTTATATTTTATAGAATTATGTGTACATTTTTAAAAATATCTTGCGAAATGAAAATCTTGCAGTTATGAAAGATCGAAGAATAAATGATTTCTAATTTAATAATTTTTTGTTTATACAAGAAACAGTGCTATGTAACCGGATTATTCCCGCCAAATTTATTTTTACTTAAACAATACAGACATATTCCACTCTTTCGCTCAGCTTACTCTATCTTACCTACGTTGTCCCCAAGGAAGTGACGTGTAGACTCACTGACTGAGTAGAAGGAGGGTGTTCCACCTGAAGAGCGATTGTCGTCACAGATCTTCTGAAGAGCCTTAAAAACGAACTATTAATGTTAAACACTCGAAAATATTAAAAATACTTCTCCAGTCATTGCACTATGGACTAATACTAATAAGTTCAAAAATGAAATAAAGAGGTGCCTGTTTAGAGAAATATTGTAAAATTTGGTATTTTTAGAATTTTTTTCCTGAGTGTTTCATAACTCCTATGGGTTTATTGTTTGTAACAGTTCTCAGTACATCTTGTAAAGAAACATTCTAAATTTTTTCGTGACTCTAGCGCAATTAAATTCTTCAAAAAGTTGCATGATTTCAGAAAAGAACAGCCTCAAGGGGTTTGACTAACTGCTATCAATCAATCTACAACAATCACAACAATCTGCTTTGTTCTTTTTAATAGCCGGGTCAATGATCTACTATAGGTTTGATCGCTTCTAAGGCTGGAGACGTTGGTCATTTCACTAATTGGGCAACTACTAGGAAGGCCAAGAATTTTGAAATGACTCAAGATAAAACACCTAGCATCCGAATTAGCACTCCCAAAGGTATAGTTTGAACACTAAGTACATCGAAGCCTCACAGAATGTGCGTGCACTAACTCCCTTTAGCATACACAGCCCACAGAAGCCTCAGTCCAAAGAGGGGTTCATCCGCCCAAGCACTAGCCAAGCTGGTGCTGCTTCACTTTCAGTGTTCTAATGGGAACCGAGTTTACCAACCGAGCTACAGCCCGACACTTTAACAAACTGTAACAATAACAAAACAATGTATTTACGCAAAGAAACACGGTTTAAACGAAACAACACAGTGTTAGGAATTTTTGAAGAGATCTGCTCTTCCTAGATATAATTTAATTAAAATCACGTTCTTTGCGTTAAGTATTCAAAGTTTGTATTTTATTGCACGCAAGTCATTAGAGTGTGAATTATGAATGCATAAAATTACCACTGGATAACATATGGGTTTTTCGATTTCTCAATAAACACAGGACATGTTGCCAAAGTGGGTTCAGTTTTAAAGGCTTATTTAGGGCACCAAACTTAATGATCGTTTACCTGTTGTCACCGAATTTGGCGACATTTTGAACAATTTTGGAAAATGTGTATGACTCTTGTCGTAGGACTATTGGCGAGTTATACAGTAAGATAAAAGTTAATGGAAAACTTTGTTAAATGACATCCGTAAAAGGAAATTTAGCAAGAAGATTTATTGCAATATTCTTGGTTATATGCAAGCTAATTCAGTTGCAAAAAATCTCCATCATCGGCAGAGGCAAGAAGATAAGAATTGAAAATGAACCAAAAGGACAAGCTGGCGTTTGAAGAAAGGAAAAAATAAGAAACCACAGAGAATGAAAGAGGAACAAGGGAAGAGGTGAATGGAGACTGGCAAACGTAGGATAATAAGTTTAAAATAAAATTAAATACTTAAAATATCACAATTTTCAAAATAAATCTAAATATTTATTTAATTTTGAATATTAGAATTCGTGTAAAAATTTTGAAGTACACTTTAGAAAAATGGAAATATCATTTATTTCTTTTTTTCTAATGGTAAAATCTTGTGCGCTCCTCAGTGTTTAGCACATATCGATTTCTTAAAAAGTTTGTCCACCACTGAGCACTTGAAATGTCTTGTGAACGACGGTTCTTCCAAATTAAATAAATATATGATTTTATTATTGTTGTAAGTCATGAAGAGTCTTACAATAACTGTTAAAGCTTAGTCTTTCCTCTCTTTAAAAAAAAAATTTTTTTTGCCTGTGTGTTTTGCTATGTAATAATTAAAATAATAGTGATGTCCAGTTACTTTCTTATAAAAAATGTGTGTTGTTTATGTCTTTGTTCTATTGCATTTTTTTTTTAATTTTTCATTATTATTACTTTAGGTTTCTATATTTTTATTGATTTTTCTATATTTTATTTTATTTTTAACTTACTATCTTATTTTCGCTACCTCCTTTGCCGGTGAAGATGGGCTATTCCTTTTGTGGCATTCGAAACCCCTGCTATCACTCCTTTGAATTTATGGGTCGAATCGCTGCAACAGCCGGCATATGCATATCTATACTGTCATGAAAAACTTTCAGCTACATAATTCTTTCCACCTGTCTTCTGCTTTTATGTACAGGATAATCAGAAATTCTCCTTCATTTAAAATTTTAATAAAACAAAAAATATTGTAGAGTGGAGATTGTTCATTTAAAAATACACAATTTTGCATGACAATACTGTAATATCTGCTTTTCGTAATTTATACCTTTTAAGAGGGAACTTTTTTAGATCACTTTTGGATCACAAATCAAGTACGTTTTTGAGAAATTTTTAACTTGGGCTACCTTCAGAAAATTCCTTCTCCCTACATCCCTGCTGGTAAGTGTTCTTCATTGCGAACTGTACGTATGTCGAGACGATGATGTAAATCATTTTGCCATTGTCGCACTTTAGCGAAGTATCAATCAACAACTGTATGCAGTTTACAAAATGTTTTTAATACCGATTATATAGTGTGTCTCGCAAAAACTGTAAAATTCATATCATTAACTGTGGGTATGGTAGTTCTTTTGTGATGAGTAACACATATTGCTTCACATTTCTATGTTTTTAGAGCATTTTAGGTATAATACTTTTGAATAATAATTTATCTTATTCATTTTTTTTTTTCTAGCGTAAGTATAATTTTCTTGATATATAACTCGAAATTTTATTTTCAATTTCGTCATTGCAAGCATTTTGTTTTAAAAATTCTTTTAACTTAGATTTAACCTAAATTCTTTCGTTTTCAAGTATTGAGCAGCATTGGTTCAAATTTCATCAAGTTAAATTTACATATTCATTGTATCTTTAGTTACAGAGAAAAAATAGGTCTTTTTGGACTTTCGTTAAAAGCTAATTTATAAAATTTCGTGATACTTGCTTTTCAGCTTTCAACACAAAAAGAGGGCTTGAGTGATATATTGTATACGCAATGTAACTTCTGAACGAATGGATATCCATTCGTTCAGGTGTTTTAAAAATGTTTTAAAAATTTGAAAGGTTTGATCGACAAGGTTATAAACTATGTTTTTTGAAAATATGTTTGCCTGTTGTGTCAATATAAGGTTAAAGTCTTTAACACATGAAGTTTGAAGCCTCTGTTATCGGCGTAATAACTGCCAAACAGATGGGCCCATTTTAATTCGGATATTGATATGTTTAGTGAAAGCTAATTTTCATTTGACTAAATGAATCTCAAATCCCCTGTGGTTCAAAGCTTATTTATAATCCTGCCTTAGTGTAAATGGAATTTATGATAGCTTATATTTTACATTACACCAGTTTTTAATGTCGATATCTTTTTTAGAAATCTTTTTTAGCCGGTATTGAATCTCTGATGTTGTTCGCAAGTTGCAGTTTCAAGTTTCATGTTTTGAAACTGCAAAAAAATCAACAAATTTCACAACATTAATTGTTTAAAGAACTCATATTTAACAACGTAGATATCTTGTAGAAACCGTAAAGCAACTCCACGTCATATCTGGTAACTTACTTTCAGCGTTTAAAGTTTTGCGGCGATTTTCTGCGCAATTGAAATTATGCAAAAGCTAATAGTTCTGAATTAATGAATTTCAGTTAATATAACTTTCCTCATTTCCTGATGTACCTAGCTTTGTAACTCTAAACCATTTTTGTGACATTAGCCACTGCAGTTAAAATGATTTATGCCGAATTACTGCTCACGATCGTTATTACACAGCGGAGTCATCCTGAAAATAATGAAGATTTCCCTAATTGCTTTGCTTGAGATATTGCTGGTCATTTACCAGCCACCTGTGCATAAATTTACAAATCTGTGTTCCGCATTAAATTATATTACATGCTGCTTGTTCTAATGCTATTTTTAAGTGGAGATTTATCTCGTGATATATCTTCAAATTTATAGTAGCCATTGATGAGGTAAATAACGCTTTAGATTAAACCGATATTGTTGATAAACGATTGCTTTTCTTCTATTTAACATGCAAGCACATTATTTAGAAATATATAGTATTTAAGAAGTGTTAGAGAGATATTTGCTGTTGTATGAAACTAAGAAGAAATATGTGAATTTTATTAAATTAGAAGGATCTCCCAAATGAAAGTGGAATT
Source organism: Cheiracanthium punctorium (assembly GCA_038373885.1). Lineage (NCBI taxonomy): Eukaryota > Metazoa > Arthropoda > Arachnida > Araneae > Cheiracanthiidae > Cheiracanthium > Cheiracanthium punctorium. The sequence goes on from JAWZYV010017968.1 coordinate 1,360,465, forward strand.
ACAGGCTGTTTGGGAAAGCATTTTGTGTACGTCACTGCCAAAAGGAGCTACGCATCAAAATTGATCCACGATCATAATGTATAAATATAAAAACATTCTCTGCAAGAATCGAAAAACATAATCATCTCAAAATGCCCACCGTTGGACATAAAAAGGTCCCGCAAACTAATGAGAAGTTGTCATCACAGCCCGTAATATCATAACGGAAATGTATTCACATGCTATACAAATCGGTGATTGTGGCTCATCCATCGGTGGTTCTGATAGACAGTATCTTTGAATTTGCCCTACAAAGTAGTCACAAGGAGTCAGATCTGTAGAGTATGGAGGCTAAATCTTTATGAAGTGGTGCGATTATAACGCCATCTGTAGTTTTTGTAACTACCGTTTCGTAACTTCTGTAAAAATTTTTTACTCTTTATATAATAACCATACCGTTTGCTGCACCTTTCTATTGATCTTCGTTTTTGAGATTTTTAATTTTGAAATAATGGTGTTATTTGTTGGGCACCCTGTATTATCAGGAGCGGCCTCTTTTTTTAAGCATCAAATGAGCATTTTAAATATATTATTAGAAGTTCAAATTTATGATTGAACAACTGCGATTATTTTATTCTTAGAAAAGATCAATTTGCACATATTTTTGAGAAAAAAATTTGCCAAACATATAATGAACTGTAATTGAAAATTTATACTTGTTCATCAATAATATATCTGTATTGTATATATAATGGCCGATGTAAAAAGCGCCACAGCTTTAAATATAAACACTAAGCTAAGCATGCATGAATTCTAAAACTTCTTTCCTAATCCTCTGATGACGAAAACTACAAGTTCGTCGATCGAGAACCTAAAAGTTTGGCATTTCAAAAACTACACGCCGAATGTTGTCATTTTTATAATTAGTTTTTAATTTAAACATGCACGTCAAAATTAGCATTCACCTTTGACAGCGACCAAATCATTATTTTCGGGGCGACATTAAATGAAAGTTGTGACAGCGTTTGAGATAATTAGCATATTTCATGTACACAACCGAGTGTGCAAATTCGTTGCTTGTTAAGTTGTCATAGGAAAATAATGAGGTCCTTTTATCGTCCGGCATGACGCATTACGGTTTGTTCACCAAACTCGCGATTGTGGTGATTTTTCATTATGAATTCATGCGATGGAGATGTTAAGTGTGGCACTCTGAAATAAATTTCGTTACTGAAAGAGATTGCGTTAGTAAGATGCTGAATCCCCCAGATATGCATATAAAACTGGATATAACGAGTATTTCCAATTTAATGCAGGAGACCCCGAGAAGACAATTTTTCCCTTGATGGATTGCAATAGTTAATTTTATAACAATCAGTGTAATTATGAAAAAAAAATTGGAGTGCGTTTTTATTATTTAGATATGAATAATAATTCAAACACCAAAAAAGAAATTAAACAGAACAAATTATTCTCTTTATTTATTTATTTATGAATGGAGATAACAATACAAAGAAAAACAGCACTGAATATTGAAATATTTATTTATAGGTGGAAATAACAATACAAGAAAACATTAATAAAAACCCTGAGTATACAAAATAAAATGTATTGGCGGAATATGTGTGCGACAGAGATATTGTTTTAAAAATAATAAAATGAGAAATTTAAGACATTTTGAAAGGAGAAATAATTTAGAATAAAATCTTTTTGTAGTACTTGAAATAAGGAATTAATAAAATGAAAACTAATTATGTAAATAAACTATTAAAACGATTTTATGATTACATAATATGACTAAAAGTTTCAAATGAATGAACCAGTTACAAAATTAGAACTAATAAAAAAGTATAGATTGTTGTGGTTAATTTACTTATAAACTGAAATACAAGTCTATCAGTTACCATTTATCCGTAGAGTAGAACCAAAAATGAATACATACATTGTGAAAATATGAAAACAACTTAAGACTGATTATAGCAAAATTTCTGAAAAAAAATATTAGTACAATTTTTATACATTATTTTTAGATATGCAGTTGTGTAAGAAGTTACAGAGTATTTCAGTAATAAATGAAATGTTGGTTCTTAAGAATAATGACGAACTGCACAAGGTTACTTAGTTGCAGTGAATAAGCAGCAGTGAAGAAGCCAGCTACTGACCAGGAAAGCTGTTAAGTTACTTTATTTTTGAGACGGTCTATTAATCAAACAAGATTTTAAATACCTTAAATTAAAAAAAGAATAAGATATCATTTGTGTCTAAATGTTGTTTTTTTTAATTGCAAAGTAATGCTCGTGCCATTAAACAGTTTAACAGAAAAAAATTCTGATTACAAAAAATAAAACCTTGCTTCTATCTCTAGAAGAGAATACTTAAGTGATGAAAATTTAAGCAAATTGCATTTTAATAAAAACAACAGTTATTAAATTTATCAGGGAAAATAAGCCATAAATCCACATTTGGCGGTATTGAAAATAAATAATTATCATTAAAAAGAGGCTGATAGGTTTTTAGCTTACATATCTGTTTGAGACTGTGTATTATTGGATTTAAAGATTATATTTTTAATTTTTATATATCATTTTTCTTTAAAATTAATATTAAATTTGTTTGAAAACCTTATAAATAAAAGTCTTTAATCATGAGTTGTCTCTCAGGGGTCTGGGCGCTAAACTCCGTTCCCATAAGAACACGGCATGTGAAGCAGCATCCGGCTTGGCCAGTCTTGGAAAGGCCAATTCCCTCTCGGCTCGACTACTGTGGGACCAAGTACGTTAATGGGGGTTGGTGCACGTAAAATTCGTCGTGGCTACAATGTTCAGCAGGTTTAATGCTACCTCTGGGTGTGTTCAGGGGTTGGTCCCTGCTCTGGAATCGGTTCAAAATTAGGGGAATCTGTGCTAAGACGGTCTTCCCCCCCCCTCTTGGACACACTCTAATGGTAGCCTCGTCCTTCGCCTTCCTTTCTGGAAGTCCTGAGACCTCTGTGGTTGCCAGAGGACATTAGAAACAACAATTTTATCTTAGAAGTACGTGCATATTAATAAGAAATTAATGAATGGGGGAAAATGTCTCTATATGTATGTTAAAGGTGGGCAATTGGCTTGCACAAAATAGTTTCCAGAGATTAAATAATTACTATCAAAACAGTTAAAGATTACATTTACAAAAAGAAATATTTATAAAGGAAAGATAATAGAAAAACTGAACATAGCCGTTTTTATGTTCAGTTGATTTGCTCTTCGAACCCAGCAATCCCGTCTCACTACTTCAATGTGTGTATATGTGTATTGTGTTAAAGGAAATCTACATGAGGGGTATCTACCTAGGGGGATGGTATGAGCGGAGGGCTTTTAAGGGTTATAACGCATATTCACACTACATCTGGAGAAAAGCATTCAAAACTCCAGACCGCTGTGCGTGGTCTCCTTAGCATTTCTCTAGCGGGATCAGTTGCTTGACATGCATGATTTGATATTATATAAAATAACTTTTATTTATTCATATTCTTTATAGCGTAGCATACTAACGTTTTATATAACTAAAGTCTTAATGAATATTTTTCGTATATGTGGTTAATGATTCATAAAAATATTTTTACAATGACTACAATAACAGAAAATTAGTATTAATAGCCAAAGGAGAGCAATTTACATGTTAAGTAGAACCTTTTTATCTCCAACGCAGTTTTCATAGTTTATAACTTCTTAAATAAACAAATATAAAAACGCATTCATTTATAGGAAAAAACAGTGTTATTTTCTTTCTTTTAAATTTTTATCAACGAATAAAAACATATTTTTCCTATGATTAGATTTTATTCTCAGCTGAAAAAAAGATATTTACGTTTTTTATTTTTTATTTTATCTTTTTATCATTGAATATTGCCAGTATTCTTCGCAAATAAAGCATGAATATAAAAAGAAATAACATTTTTATGATCATGTGAATTCCAGAATACATTGGTGATATAATTTAGTAGAAAACTCATAGTCTGTAAACTTCCATCTGATAACTTTTGGTAAAGTTTGTTCTACTTATAAGTAGAACACTATAAGTTGTTTGTTTTATATGTAAAGGAAGATAACTTTGATTGATTACGCTGAACTTAACCAAGTTTGAAAATGCACTGTTGTGGGTAAATTATATCGCTTATGACTATTCAAAAGTTTCACCAAATTTTGGTCTTTTAATGTTAGAATTTCAAAATTCCGCTAATATCTGTCATAAATTGAATATACTAATTTTACATATTACAGTGAAGTATATTCAGTCATTAATGATTTATGTTTAGGTAAAAATTGCAAACAAATAAAAATGATTTTTTTTTTACACTTTCCAAGAAGGTTGAAATTCGGATTGTCTCTCTGTTCGTTCGTCCGTCTTCCCGTTCGTGATCTAACTACTGTAAATATATATCGATTACTGTGAAATTTACATACGTTATTACCACGTACAGTACCATGTGCCATATTGAAAATGATGAATGTATCATTTATAACAATTTTACAGGAGTACTCAAAAGAACTCCAATATATTACACTGCATGAGAAGTCATTCTTTAAAGGGTAATTTACAGAAATTCGGGTAATTCAAATTAAGCGAAATTGATATACGTTATTAAGGACTGCAAGATAAAGCTGCCCATCTAAAATAATGCGTTTACCATTTATAGCTCTTCTACAGGAGCACTCAGAGAAATTCCAATACGTTACTGTCAATGGCAGTTTTACAGGCATTTACTCATTACAAGCACAGTACCATCCTACTATATAGTTATCTAATGGTCCAACAAAGGGCGCATGTCTTCCTCTAAAATTGCGCCAAGCTTGGAGACTTTTGGAGATAAATCGCCAAATATGACACAAAAAATGTTTTAAAAAATGAATCCATCTTGGCGATATTTCCATTCTCAATCAGGAAATCAAAAAATTCCTTACGAGAAAACATTAAAGTATGGCGATAACAATGGGAATTTTGAAAATACGTAACTCGCCCTCTCATTAACCCGTTTACATGCAACAAAATTGCAATCTTTGATTTTTTAGCAATTGGGGAATTTCAGATTTCTAAACCTTAAAATAGCAAATTTCCCGCTCTTAGCGTCCGTGCGATATGGTTACGGTGTGTAAGAGGGATATTTGTATTTTTAATACTGTCCGACAGGACTAAGATGTTTATGATTTCTGTTTCTCTGTCCGTTCGCCCGTGCTCTAGCTGCCGTAAATGCGCATGGATTATTGCGAAATTTACGTATTTTATTTTTTTTAATAGTACCTTGTTCTCAATTGAAAAAAAGTGTATGAAACATTTATATTTTCTTACAGGAGTACCGGAAATATTACGCTCTTAGGTTAATCCTTCTTTTAGGCTTATCGTCTATTTCAAACAAAAAGAATTCATATAAGGAACACGAAGTAATGACGTCGGCCGAAAATAGTGTCTGTAGCGTTTATAGCTCTTCTACTGGAGTACTGAAAAGCATATCAATACATCTACTGTCTATGGCAGTGTAGAGGCATTCATGCTTTTCAAGCACAATACAATGAGTATAATAAACGTTTATAACTGTTTACTCTTCAGTCAAAAGACGAGAAGAAAACAAGTTCGAAGAAATTAAGTTCTTTTACCAGGACTCTCAAAATTAAATTAATAGTGGTTACAGGTTTGTTAATCTCTGAAATCACACCGCGGTCCGAAAACCCAGGACCATCTAAAGGTCCTGGATTTTTCGTACACCGTGGCTGTCGATCTTATGGTCTGGAGCTTTGGGCGATTTTCTCCAGATGTAACGTGAACACAATACAGAAATTTACTCTGCCATATTGGGGGTCGAAATGTTCAAAGTCATTTCGCCGTGTTGTGAAAGACAAATGACTCATTTATAAGCAGAAAAGCATGTAAAGCATCCTGGTTCCTTCAGATATATCACTTTAACCAAATTCGAGTGTTCTCGTGAAATACATAAGCACTTATAAAAAATTATACTGTTTGATTCAATGGATGGTTCTGAGTATTATCCCACCAGTACCCGATTTTTTTCAGCGCATATCCGAATTATGTTTATACCAGAAGTAGTAAATAAATTCCCGACATTTGTGGGGTATGAAGAATGTATTTCTTTTTCTAAAAATATAAATAAAACAGTGAAAGATTCTCATTTTACTTTGTCATCGCTGAGCATTTTGTGAAAATGAGATTTATTATTCGAGAAAACAAAATGGGAAATAAATTAATGCTAATATATTTCTGCGACTATCCTGAAAATAGGACGCTGGACGTTAATGGGTTAATTAAAACTGCAACACTTGAATTTATCCTACTGAGTAAAATTTTGTTATTTTAATTGAAAATTGAGCTGTAAATATAAATAGTGGAACATCGTGTTCATGTATAAACCGATTCCAATGGTTTTGTACCATTTTAGTTCGACTAAGATCGTACCATTTTAGTTCGACGTAATTTTATCTGCAGCAAAATGGAGCACGTACAAAGTGCTCAGAATTTGGGCATTTTTTGAAAAATTACTAATAATGAAAAAAAAAAAAAACTAAAATTGAATTCGGAAGACAGGTGTTTCTATATAAAGGTAAAATAATTGCAATATTATTGTAAAATTGTTCATTTGCAATCCATTCTTTTCGTGTTCATTTATGGTTTTATATTCATGTTAATTAACATAAAATCGCAACATTAACATAAAATCGTCCATTAACAATCAATTCTTACCATGTTTAGTTCATGATTTTATGTTAATTTTAATTCACATAAAATCGTTCATTAACAGTCAAGTCTTTTAATGTTCATTCATGATTTTATGTTTATTTAAATTAACGTAAAATCGCATCATTGACATAAAATCTTTTATTTTCTTCACCAATAAAAATTTACTTTTACTTCAAAGAAAAATTAGCTGTAGGGAGAAACTGCATTGTAGATTTAAACTAAGTCATCTAGTAAATGCAAAGTTCAATTTTATTGAGTTAAATGCATTGAAATAAAATTAATTACACGCTTCCATATTTTAAGAACTGTCTTACCAGAATGTGATAAAGAAACGACCTATTTCTTGCTCACTGGAATTGGAAGATGTTCATTCCTTCATCAGTGTAAAACTCTCAAGAAATGGAAGAAACCTGATGAAATACTAATCCTCATTTTCTTTTACCATTTATCTGATAGATTGAAAGAATCATTGATCGTAAGCTGTCGGATTCACGCACACAGATGTTCTTTCTCATATTAACGTACTGTAGTGATGTTGCTGAGCACATAAAAAATAGCAGCTAATAGTTTTTGTATTTAAGTAGTTTAGGCTAGGAATGTCCTCAGGTTGGAATAGAATGAATTTCTTCTGGAAAAAAAAGTAAATCGTTCTGTACTTGTTATTGAATTGGCCTCAGACTAGGAAAATATTCCGAAAAAGTTAATATTCCCGGATTAATTATGTTGAGAGTTAGAAAATATTGCTAAATTAAAAATGTTGTAATAAGTATGAACTTATCGTATTAACTTGCTCGCACGGGTGTGTATCAAGCTGTTATTTTTTATTCTGTAACATTACCCCAGAATGGAAAATACACAAATTCTTATTCAAATAAATCAATATGATCATGGGGCAATGATGTGAGAAAACGTTTCCTAGCATTTTCTAGGAAATACAGCCAAACATTGTTAGTGAACCACTCTCGGAACTACCTCATAAGGACTTACTAAGCGGGGTTTATAGTAAATGAAAAATGAAATTCCAAATGTTTCTATAATGAGAGTGCGTATTATTAATTTACATTATAATTTATGTAAATTAGTTGAATAAGAATTTAAATTCATAAAATGGATCGCAAATGAAGGAAATAGTAAGTAAATACGACACGCAGTTCTTATTCAACTGTAGAATCTGTCCCATTTAATCAGTCATCAAAGAGGTATCAAAACAAAGAATAATCCTGGAAATTTTTTTAAATTTGTGAATGAAGGAAACTGTAAGGAAAAATCCTGAGAGTAGTGCTGAACAAAAATTAAGTGTTTTTGGAGAGAACCTTGACAAAGAAACGGGATCGAGTTTGTATATTGCACTCTTCAAAGTGACGTTTAAACCGGAGTGATTTAAAAAAATAGCGATGCAATAAGCGGAGGACAGTATGTGAAGAGGTATTTAAAAGAGGTCGGGAATTTAGAAGGATGGCGTAATATGCGGCGTGACATATTATCCAGGTGACTTATTAATGGAGAGTTAGTCTGTTTAATTGAAATTATTACTTCCTGAGCTAAAATGCTGAGAAAAAGAAATTACTTTGCAAATTGTACTGATATATTATAGCAGTAAGGGACTATCTTATAAAATCTTCAATTACACTGATTAGAAAAAATAACGTTAATTGCATACTGCATTTTAGTTCATTAATTGGTCTAGAATAAGTTCTATACATGGCTTATATTTAATGCTTTTCCTTTATATAGTTTTTATATTTTATAATTTTTTTGTACATCAAAGCCCTATCGTCATAATTTGTTTCAGCATTTTCTTTTAAAAATTCCTTTTGAAAACAAAGAAAGCCAGAATAAATTCATAGATTTAGAAGCCTTTGATATTTTAAATAGTCTTCAATATTCAAAACTATTTAAAAAAGTTAAGTCAATTATAGTCACCCAATTTAATTTTATTTCTTTGTTTGTTATTGTATTTTTGAAAAAAACTCATATTAAAATAATATTCATGTGAAAAAAAAATGAGAATTAATATGGGAAATCTACTTGCAGTCACATTTCGAAATGCTTAATTCGGATTTAAATAAAGAACTCAAAGAAGCTTCCCTTTTCTTTCATTGAGACTAAAATTCAGAACAGCGTGAATCAGCTTGCAAAAACAAAAACATTATTATGAATATTACATAAAATTACATTTCTTCATTTTAAACAAAAGTTTTTCCTTATAAATTCAACGTACACACTTCTTTTACTAGTTCAGAAAAGAAGAAGTTTTATTAAAAGAAACCCTGCTATTCAGATAATTCAGCTTAATTTTGTCAGATAATTCCACGGAAAGATTTTTTAATTAAAATCTCAAAATGCAATATTTTTAACATCACGATTCTGTAACTTTCCTATTTAAATGATATAAAAAAGGTTATTTAAGTAATATGGAATCAGGAGGGCATGGGAAAAAGTTTATAATACATTTTTCTAAGAACGATATGTTATTGCAAATTTTTTAGAATATCTTTCAGCGATAAATTAAACTTTTGGATTTAAATTCGAAAAAGGCAAAATGAAATAAATCAAAAGGAAGTACCATTTTTTTAAAGAAACAAAATGATACTTCAGAATATCTATACATATATTTTCATGTTTGAGTAAATTCGTCGTACCTCTCTGGCATTTCGTTCCACTTCATTGTAAATAAAACAGTATAACAGTTTTAGTATCTCTTATAGCACTACTACCAGAGTATAACTTCCTGGCATCCTTTGACTTAATGGCGAAATCACAAGTTGTCATTGAAGAGTCACCATGACGTCACTATGTCTTTTTACATACAACTTTTCAAGTGTAGAATGAAGGCAACGTGATAGATTTGTTAGGTGATATATACGAGACGAAGCGTTAATGTGACATTACAGTAAGAGTACGTTGTAACAGTCAGAATTGTGTGTTGGTCTCTAATGGAGCAGACTTTGAGCTTGATACACATGATGTAACTGTGATTTTGCCATAATAATGGGTAGAGATAAAATGCATGTGCTAGAATTTCAGAAGTAGTGTATTTCAGTGGTCTAATCCAAACTAATATCGAAAATTGTGGAATAGATGAAACGTCCATTTTAAGATTCTATGAGCAGAAATTCCACATCAGACAACTCCACTATACTAGCATTGATGAACCTCCATAATAAAATTTCGAAAATATTTCTCAGCGAATATTAGCTATTGAGCGAACACAAGAAGTACCAAAATTACTTTTAATGGTGCATAAATTGTACTTTGTGGCACACGAGCTTCATGGTTTCATTGAGAAAAGTATTATTATATTTTACTATAAAAGCGGAAAGATATATTTTTTATAATAATCAGAGCATAAAATGAAAAATTCCTAATCACATTCAGCTGTTTACATTCTTTAAAATTCATTTTTCTTTTTAATTTTAAAGCCGTTTAAATACTATTACGAAGTTTGTAATTAATAGTAAAAATTCAGTGATTATGCATACTACAGTTAGTTTCAACGGCTGCGAAGTAGTTGAATAAAACTTTTGATTAATAGTGGAACGGACTATAGCAGCTGCATGGAACAACATACATGAAAAATGAGCAAAAGGCGATTAATTTACTCCTTGTTTTATATGGGTTCATTTGATTATCAACTGATGGTTGGATATAATATGCACATATAATTTACCGCAGCACTCGAGATGTACCCATTACTTGGCATGCCATAATAATTAATATCACTTACATCGGATTGTTCAGGATAAAATAACGAGGAAAGGTTAAGTATCGATGTGCGAAGTTTGGCATGAAAAATATGCTTAAGTTAAACCATTAAAGGGAGCATTTAAATGCTTTTAAATGAGCTTTAATTGAGCTGTTTATAGCTTACTCTAACTTAAGTGACTTTTATGAGAGTTTAAAATTTTTGAGACTTGAATCGATAAAATGGCTTACTTTTTTTCAGGAAAGATTAATTTTCATTGAATAATTCACGATCGCTAAGATTAAATTTGCATTGTTAGACTGTAGTGAAAACACATGTTTAATGTCTTTGAGAGTATATTACTGAAAATTATAAAAAATGTATAAAACTTATATCAGTGATATACTTTGCTTCTTGAATATCAGCAAATTTTAGATATGGTAAATTAAAATACATTTTTTTTTAGCTTGGATAACTTATAGTATCACAAAATAATTAAGATTATATGCATATAAATGTTATCAACGACAGATCAACTACAACATTAGCTTTGTTAGAAATTCCCAGGCAGCACAACATTGTTCTCCGAATGTCTTTTCGGAGAACAATGAACAAACTCTGAACGTTCTCTGAACGTTCAGAGAACATTATTGAAAGTTCTCTAGACGTTGAGTGAACTTGTGCTGCCTCGATATAGTAGGCCTAAGACGCGTAAATCCCCTAGCGTAATATTTTCAGTATTACGATTAAAGAAGAATACCATAATGAACCCTTTGCACTTGAGTGGTGCCGCTCAGTGACTACTGGATGGGATGTGGTAACTCGAGTGGCGCATTTCAATAACCCCTGGATTGATGCTGTGATTCGAGCGATTTATTTATTTAGGTTTGCTTTAAGCAATAACACTACATGAGTCTATCATAGCTCTTTACGTGTACTAATCTTCTGAAATGTAAAGTGACAACGCTTTAGAATGTCGGATTCTGTCTTCGACATTAGCTCGAGCTCGACAATCCAGGCAATAGGAATATTTCTTTCAAAGTTACTGAGCCCAATAATCATGGAATACAACTAACGTGGCCAAATTACGCCATTTTGATGCAGCTGGTTAATTTTTAAGAGTCAAATAAGAACAGAACTACTGCAATACAGTATCTTATTTTAGATTTTTTTCTTGAAGAAATAGTTCATGTTTTCACTGCAACGATATTTTACAATCATAGTGCGCTTAGTATCTAAATATTTGATTTTCAATATTCAAAGCAGTCTCAAAAATTGAGGACATTTGGTCCAATAAATACAACAAAGAAATAAGTTGAAGCAAAAATGAAATCGATGTTCGATAACATTAAAGTAAAGATATAGAACTTAATGTTTAACAAATGACCTTCTTTGAAGTATGAAGATATATAAAATATTAAACTTCAAAGCTTTAAAGTGCCTAGAATAGTTTTACGCTACCCATAAAAAATTCACGAAATAAGTGGGGACAGGCTCACTCGCCTGGAATTGCTGTTTCGCTTGAGCAAAAAACGTCTGGAGTGCAAAGAGTTGTATCTGAAAGTGCCTAAAGTATGAATCTAGTATAGTATTAATTTTCAGTAGTTCATAATACGTTGTTATTTGTTCTTTTAAGCATCAGAACTACTAATACTTCTTGCGCTGAATCAGTGTATGGAACAAATCTTCGCCTTCGTGATATGAAACTTGTTTCTCCAACCCAATCATGCAGCCACGGAACTTCGAAATAGGAGGAGATAATTGAATATCGACAGAAACAACTTGAAATTCACTCAACAAATGTTACCCCCTGACTTAAAGTTTTGCTCTCGTGTCTTTTTTAGAGAGAATAGAGTGCGTGAACCGCTGTGTCAGACATACACAGGCCCTCACAAAGTTCTTTTATGTTGTTTCTCATTATTTCGTTGCAGCTATTTATGTATTTCAACCAATTATCAAATAAATCTCTCCTCACAATCACTTACCGATAATTACATGTCCACACTAAGATAGATGTATCTACACAAAATAACGAATTACAAGACACAAAATTATAATGTGAATACAACAATAAGACAACAGTAGAAAAAGAACTAACTTCGCACTTGTCATTAAAATAGTTTTTCAGATACAAAATAAACTTTCTTGTAATCTACGTGTGCAAAGTTTTAGTTAGCATTTAACTGAAAGCTTAATTCTACAAACAAAGATTTATTATACGCTTGTACTAACAGAATAAACTTCTCTTGAAATCGTTAAACATACTTAAGCGTTTGATGCTCTGAAAATACTTTTCGTTCAAGAACATACCTAAGCGTTTGAGATAAAAGAATGTTCCTTCATTTAAATGCTGAGATTATTAGTCTATTAATTATTTTCCACGTATTTTTAGAGCTCAGGTCTTATTTACAGTAGTCTACAAAGCAGTGTGAAGTGGGAGTAATGGAGATTTAGAAATAGTACAAAGGTGGTGTAATTTTAAAATTTATTTATAAATGCATTTTTTCTTGAAGTTATGATTTTTTTAATTTCAGGATCTCGTTACATCATATTACAGACCGAAGAATATATAGGTTTTGGTGTAAAAAATAATTACATTTGTGGTTCGTCGGATTTCCACATTTTTGCATAGGATAATTAAAAAAACCTCATAGAAACACAGTGGTTATGTACAGTGGTGTTTTGCATTTTGGTTAGTTAAATGCTGTATTAAGTTGATGGTATCTTTATTTAAAAGAATCTTTTTGTTCGAACTGAATCGTGCAATTAAAATAAAAAAAAACATGCAAGCAGAAAAGTGAGACAGAGAGAGCGATGAGAAATGTTCATTTATGAATTCCTTCAGCTATAAGTGTCTCTTCTTGTATATATACTGATTCAGAGTCTATTAACGAGTAATTTAATTTAATAAGACAATGCAGGTAAAACATTTTATTCAATTAATGAACATATAACGTGCTGATAGAGAATCATTTTTGTTTCATCCTGAGAGAGATATAAATGCCATGAAAGTTATTGAAATATCCTTTGTATATATTAAATTAGATGAGAATTTTATTTAACACGCAGGTCTAACACTGATAAGTAATCAAATCAGTGAAACGGAAGACGCAAGTAACTTTTACCTGTCACCAAAATGCTAATAAAGGAAGAGAAGGCACTATTAATTGAAACTGACAGCATAAAATAGGAGACTGTAAACAACAGATCAATATTTAAGGACAGGAATCTTCATAGCAAAAAAAAAAAAGTATTCTCAAAAAATCCGACACTAGAGGACTCTGGCCAACGCATGGAGCTAGCAGAAGTGCGATGAATATGTATTTTACGAATTGTGTAAATGTAAACACAATTTTTTGGCATCAAAATAATTTTAACTTGTATTCGTCTAAAAATCACACCCAATACATTTAATTTTTGTCCATTTAAAATAAACAATTAAATACATATATTATTTCTAAAATTACTACAGTTTTCGTCGAAACGGAATCGAATTTTTCCTTTTAAGATTTCAAATTCAATCCTCAAATGAAACTGAACTCATTTCTTACAGTTGTTATACTCGGGAAATGAAAATACATAAATGTAAAACAATTAGAAAATTAATTGGCTGGCCCTTTAAAAATACTCCAATTTTTCTCCCCCCCCCCACCTCTCTTTTTAATTTTTTTGTAATGGGCTGTTTGAGACTGTTTTTAAGGCTTGGTTTTAAAAGCTCAATAGCATATATTATTTTCCTTTTTCCACTTAAAATAATCAGTTTTTTCTAATCGTAATGTCTTGGAAATTCTTTTATTCCCTTGTAAAAGAGATATAAATCATACATACATTACTTCAAATAGACAACGCAGATTTTTTTGAGAAATTTTAGTAACATAAATTTGATAACAATGTCAGCGTACTCAATGTATTACCCTTAAAAAGGGACAATCTGAAATTAAAATAACTTTTAAACCTTATAGAAGATTGATAAATATATACATGCCTTCCATGCCTTCGCATTTTAGCAAGAAAATGCTGTGCAAAAGCCATTTGCGTATGATAATTACTTTCATAAATGGGATTTAAATTCAAATGTATGCATAATTTTACCTATCGTCGTTTAATTTTGTAAAATTACATTTGATAAACTTGCTTGTCAAGATTTTGAGAAACAGAAATTTCTATTCCTATTCTTTAAATGCTTTAAAATATTACCAAATCACTTAATGGAAAAATTTACTACACTGAATAAAATTCGAAAACTGAGTTATCTTAATGGAAACACCCAGTTTACTTTTATATGGCTTTTCAAGAAATAGGGTGAAACCATCTCAAATAAGTGCATGCGACTCATATTATGAGAAAAGGTTTCATACAAATTACGCAAAAAAAAGTTTTAAGTGCATTGCAACAAAGGGAATATTAACTTTTTGAAATTTGGCAATCTTTATGTTACAGAAAAATATATGGCTGAAGAAAAGTGCAGAATATGCTATATATATATATATATATATATATATATATACATATTTGAAAACAGAAACATAATTAGATACTTCAAAACATATGTAAAAAAGAAATCAGTTGAAAATTACATAAATTTTTTACAACTCGCTTTTCCATAATTGTGTATAATTCGTAATAAAAGAATCCATGAGGCATATGAAGGCGAATATATTATTAAAATTTATATCGAAAAACTATTTCATTCCTGACATGTATATTCAAATATGTATGTAGGGGAAAGTAATTTGTGCAAACCATAAATTTCGTTTAATAAATGATTTGGTTATCTTAAGCACATCGATGGAAATAACTGGGGAAGAAGACCACTTTTGCGATGCATTGCATAAAGTGAAAGATGTAAAAGAATGAGCCATTAAAAATGCTGTCAAAGTCGGTCTTCTTCCGTAAAGGTTAGTGAATGTCGCCCCTAGGTTGGCACCCACAATCCTTGACTGCAGAATATGTTTTCCCCTTCCCAGAACTCCAGGGTGTTGATAACAGAAAAATTGCATAAATGTACCTTAATTACTCCGAAGCTTCCTGTCCCAGTTTTAGAATAACTATCTGGATCTTATTAGTAATATAAATGTATATTGAGATAGTATACGTAACCTAATTTATTCTGTGAAATTTTACAAAAAGACCTAACACACTAAATTATAATATTTGGTAATATTTTAAAGTTACTTAACTGCAGCATTGCTTATGAACTAAGTTATTTCCATCGAAGAGCACATACTAATGTATGTTCTTGCATGTGTTATCAATGAAATACTGGATTATGAAACCAAAATGTGCATACAAAAAGAAATAAGATTTGCTTAAAGCATGTTTTAAAATACAATACCCGGGCTTTTGCAGTTAAATGCAAAAGAAAGAGGTAAAGCAATTTATTTTAAGCAGGCATTTCAAGATTTTAAGAATGCACATCAAATCGTTCGTATTATTTAAAAGCTTTGAAATATTTACTTAAGAAACTCACTGCAAAACTTTACACTAAATAAACATCGTATGTTCTGAGCAATATCAAAGGAATGTTTCAGCTTACTTCTATGAAATCTTGCATAAAATTGAGCGGAAATACTTCATTTAGCATATACGAATTAAATGATTGAAAACAAAGGTTTATGACAAGTTTAGCGAAAGAAAAGGGTTCGTAGGAATGTGCTAACGGAATACTTGGAATTTTTTTTAATTAGCAGCATTGCCTGTAGTTCACAATGTTTGCTAGGTAGTTCGATTAGGTCATACTTAAAGAATGTAGGAGAATGGATTATGGTATAAAATTTCAGCTTCTATTGGGCTAAAAGCCTAAAGAAAAATTAAAATTTGTATGATATGTACTTATTTTACACCTATATTTGTTTTATTTAGAGCATAATTGTATACGTTATACTTTGATAGTTTAAAAACCAAGGAGGTAAATTAAGCTAATAGTTATAGCTCAGAATCGGACACACATGTCTAAGTAAAACAGTCATTGCATTTTTGTGTACTGTAGAAAAAAAGTAACTTTTAAACATACCTAGGATCAAGCTATCTAGTGTGCCGTACATGATATTTTCAGTTATTTCATTCATCAAAAATCAAAAGAGAAGAAATCTGTATAAATACAATAATATATACATATAATAGATAATCGTAAAAAAACGAAAGACAGTTTTACTTTTTAATGAAAATTAACGGTTAACGGCAATACTTTACACATTTCTCTACCTACATGAGCTGATTCCTTCATTTCATTAGATCATTTACTTAATTTTGAGCCACACTTGTAAAGAAAAGTGATGGATAATCCCATTGAACAATCTAAATAACACATAATTTAATTTATTTAAACTGTAAGTGTTGTGCCAGACGGCCTAGATGTTCAAAAAATAAAATTCATCACATCATGTGCACATCCTATCCAAATTTTTAGATTTAGTATAGTTTTTATGCAAAATCTTAAATAGCAATAACTAAAACTTGTTCTTCAGGCTTTTAAATACAATAATTTAATCTAAATGTTCAATTTACTTAATTGCGTAGGCATTTTTACAAATAAAACATTTAAGTAATCGACATATGTTTACTTACTTTTATCGGAGCAATTTTTCCTTAAGTTTCTAATAATTCATGTAGCCATATTTTGCCGCTATGAGTACTTGGATTTTCTGTAGCATGCAGTCAATGTAAGGCCATCTTTGTATTTGTGGATGGTGATTCCACACATGAATGATTTTTCAAGGAGTTTCGTTTTCTTTGTGACCATCTCTTTATCTACTTTTCTCTTCTTAAGTTCGAACACATTTTCAAGAGGGTTCATTTTCAGGGTATTTCCAGTGCAATCCAACAGAGATATATTTTGCACCCATATATACTTATTCACTGACCGAGGTGTGTGTCAGGCATCTCTCTCTTGCATAAAAATAAATGGTTACTTATTTGAACGATTTTTTTTTTATTTGCGGCAGTAAACTATTTTGCAACTCTTCTTTATACACGTCTTGTCTCACGATCATTTTACGATGTACTGACTGTATTTTGAGGCCCCTCCCCACAAAATTAAAACTTAGATAATTGTACGAAAACACTGATTAAAAATATAAATACGCAAATTCATTTTCAAATACAATTGTTACTGATGTATACATATTTTGGAAAGTCTTTATCCTTGGAACGTCAGTTCAGCTGATCCACACGATTTTTTTTTCCTTTTTCATTTTCTCTTTTAGGGCTTCATTTAAGGGCACATATTTTACTGCATATTGATCACTGTACCTGGCATAAAATCCAGTTAATAGTAATGAAGTACGCAATTGAGCTTTCGTTTTTTGAAATCGGATCACTACCACCAGAAACGGCAAACCTTGGAATCTGCTCAGATTTCATCTGGCAATTCTTGAAATGTGGTTCGCCCTTTCACCAGGTAGACTAAAACAGCACTCAAGAACTAAAAAATACGCGAAAAACAGTTTTTGTAAGCCACACTGCGTTGAAGTTCATTTTAGAAAAACCTTTGAAAAGATTTTTATGAATTGGTGTTCGATACTTTTTATGAAATATTTTTATGGTTATCTTCATTTTCCTACTATATATGACGACAAGTATGAAAATAACGTTTTGGTCTCATAAAGTTGTGACACGAATTCTAAAAAAAACCTGAAAATGATTTTAGGTAAATCTGTTATATTTTAAAGCAAGAACTTTATGGTTATCACTTTTTTCTCTGAGATATGAAGGAAAACGTGAAAATAACGTTTTAGTCCCTTACCACCGTTAGTGCGAATTTTAAAAACCCCAAAAGGATTTCCAGGTATTGCTGTTAGTTGCATTTTAAAGCAAGAATTTTACGGATATCTCTATTTTCCTCCGAGATATAAAGGGAAATCTGAAAAGAACGTTAAAGAAAGTTTCGACCCCTTACGCCCGTTTGGGTGGGAATTCTAAAACACCCTGAAAGTAATTGGTAGGTATTTGTGTTAGTTATATTCTAAAGCAAGAATTTCACGGCTGTCTCTTTTTTTCCTCTTAGATATGAGGTAAAACGTGAAAATAACGTTTTAGACCTTTACCACTGTTTGGGTGTGAATTTAAAAATTTCTGAAAATGGTTTTTAGGTATTGCTGTTAGTTGCATTTTAAAGCAAGAATTTTACGGCTATATCTATTTTCCTCTGAGATATGAAGGGAAACGTGAAAAGAACGTTTTGGGCCACCACCCCGTCTGGGTTCGAATTTTTATAAATCGCTTCTTAAATGACGCCTTGGGCACAAAAGCTACAAGCTCTTAAAATTTCATGTCTGTATCTCCGGTAGATTTGGCTGGGCGATAATCGTCAGTCAGTCAGTCAGGATATCCTGCATTCTGAGATTTCACATGCACGATTTACGTTGGATTAAAGCATGTTCTTTCATCAAAGAGTAGAAATATAATAGAGAAAGCATCGCCATTCAAACCTGTTAAAAATCGAGGAAAGTATGATCCATGGGACTTATGGCAAAGAAATGAAGAGATGGTCTAGACGTGTACTTGGCGAGTGGTGAATGTAAACTACAAGACGAATTTTAGGTCAATGTACGCATTACAAACCCTCTTGGAGCAAAAAGCATTATCGACAAGGTTTAGTGGATGTGGGTACATTTAAAAAATCTTCAAAAGTCATAAAAAGTATGTTTCAAAAACATGAAAAGAAAAAAAAACGCACCTCCGAAAGGTTATTTTAGAACCTTTCACAAACCAAAATTTGTATCCATATGCAAAGCAGCTGTGTACCATTTTTTTATTAAAAATATAAGTGGGGAAACAGAAATTACCGCGCTGGCCGCAAATGCTCTATAGAAAACTAAAGAGAGTTGGATGCGCAAGAATGATGCTCGTGAGATCTTGCCACAAGTCAGCTGATGTAACAAGTATCTCATGCTTGAGTTGCAAAAGCGCTCTTTATCCCTTATATCTGTTCTATGGTAACGTTACGTAGTGCTAAGTTTAACATATGCTAAACCTTTTCCCAGTCACTTTTTGACTCTAAACATAATACTTCGATGGCTCTGTCAAATTCGAATGCATTTTCTCCTGCCAATATCAACATAGAAAGCCTCCTTCTGAACACATGAAGGCATGGTTTTAAAGATGTTGCTGGAAAGGTCCAACTGATTAGAAATTACGGGAATATTTTCTCCACCCTTGCAGATCTTTCCAGACAGTAATGAATAAATATCAGAAAGCAACGCACACTTATAGCAAGAAGCTAGATCACGAAGACATATCCTGTAGGATACCTCCCTTGCGTGGGAACAGAAATATGCGTCAGGACATGTAACCTTTTTTAAATAAACTCTGGAGTTGCCGTAAAAGGCTTTAACGTCCGTTAGCTTGTGGTATTCACCACTATTGCTTTGCGAATGACAAATTGAATTGCTGATTTTTATGTCACATTTATTAGAAAACAATGTCTTTAGTTTGCTTATAAAGGAGGTGCGTAGATCACACTGAATCCATCGAGGGAGGATGTTAAAAAAAAAAAAAAAAAAAAAATCTTAGAGTAATGTCTGCACACAGATTTCGGAGTTAAATATTTTACTGGAACCGTATCGGGATTTTTTAAAACCTGGCACAGAGCGATGATGACGTACTTGTTATTGTTATCACTAATAACTTAACGGTCCTATCGCATCAACAAACAAAAGACTAAACGGTTCGGAAATTATATAGAGACACTTGAATGTA
This sequence comes from Cheiracanthium punctorium, assembly GCA_038373885.1. Lineage (NCBI taxonomy): Eukaryota > Metazoa > Arthropoda > Arachnida > Araneae > Cheiracanthiidae > Cheiracanthium > Cheiracanthium punctorium. Next base: position 1,380,557 of record JAWZYV010017968.1, read on the forward strand.
TGGAAGTTTTTTATTGTCTCTTGCCAGGACAGATTGTTAAGGGGACTCAGAACTCAAAAGATGCCAAAATTTCATAAAAATATCAATTTTAAGATGTTTATGCTGAAATAATCTGTATACTTTACAGTATATCTTACTAATATTTCCAAGCCACACTTCTATTATGACGCCAGCTACAGCTGTTTACAGGAACACCTGACCACAAAAAGTTATGACTAAATAAAATCTTTAATCAATTTATCTCAGTTTGTAGTTTTTTTTTTTATTTTTATAACCTTTGAAATGCTAAATATTGATGAAAAATTGTTACAAATTTTTTCTCTTTCAACCTCATATGACAAGTAAGAGATTTAAGGTCGGATTAGCTCTAAATTGAAATTAAAAAAAAAAAAAAAATCAAATACGGCAATATTTATGATTTTTTTTCCACTTTTCTGTACATAGTTGTAGATTATTTTTTTCTGAAACTAATGGAGTTAATAAAAAATCCTATCCTTAAATTTGTTCAAAATATTAACATTTACAACATAAAAAAAAACGAAGCAAAAATGTTTAAAATTAAAAAAGGAGTATCATTTAAAAATTAGTAGCAAAATTTTGACATTTAAAATTTTTTTTTCAAGGAAAATATTTGTTTTTACATATTAAGTTAATGGTGTTTAATATTCATATAATAAAAAAAGGTATTTTTGAAAAGTTGATAACTAAAAAAAATTGAGGTGCTGAATTCCCAAACGCGTAATAACCAAAAAATCCATTGTGTCTAAAATTTCGGCCAAACTTTTTCATATTTCTGTAACTAGAAAATTTTAAAATGCACACGCTTAAATCTACTGAGTAAAATAATAATCAAACGGAGTATATGTTTACTCAATTTTTGACTTCAAACAGCCATTCTCCAGATTGAGTAAAATTTGCTCCATTAATCGACAAAAATCAATGGAGCGAAAAATTCTCAATTTTTTGAGCATTACACAAGAGCTCCATTTAGCCTAAATAATAATCAAAAAAGAGGAGTGTTTTTACAAAATCTGTCAGTTTTTGATTAATTTAATTGTACTCAATTATGATTATTATGTAAGCTATAGAATGAGCATTTTTACAAAATCAGCCCTTTTTTAATTAATATATCTGCACTCAATTGAGATTATTAATTTAAACTAGAAAAATGGTGTTTTATGAAAATTTGCTGTTTTTGATTAATATACTGAATTATTCATTTTCATCATTTTTTATTATCAGAGCTATCTATGACTATAAGTCCCGAGAAGATAAATTTTAAAGCCAGGCAAATACATTACCTATATCTTAATACAGTATAAAAAAGTATTTTTTTAATAAATAAAATATAATTTCACTATAGTCTCTAGTTATAAAACGAATTCACAGTACAGTCAGAATACAGAAATGCAATCATGGTTAACCAGCTGTGAGATTTAATTAAAGCAGCAACCAAATTTATTTACATGAAAAAGGGTATTTACTCACTTGACTGAAGATATCATAACTTCATTTGTTTTACAACAGCGACGAGATTTTTATAATCCAATCGTAAGAAAATATGTCCATTAAAACAAAATTTTTACCGTAAGCATCCTCTCCGCATTTAGGTTGAATTTATTTCACAACTCAGAATATGAAAAAGATGCATTTGGTATTCGGATATAACATAAAATTATCACCAGCGAATACATCGACAAGTAATCACCCACAGCACAAGGACTTGTGCTTAAGTAAAGTACATCCAGTATCCTCTTCAGAAATTCTTTTAATTCATATTTTGATAACGACATGTCTGTTCTTCAATGCCCGCCGTAAGCCACGATTCCCGCGTTGTGACTATGTATCGTTTCCGTTGAAAAGCGTTGGTCACATGATAGTAATAGGATATCGTACCAGGCATCTTTTCATGGGGAGAGACAGAATTCTCAAATAGACAAGATTTAAGTGAAAATTGAGCTAAATAGAATTTAGCGAATAGGGAGCATTGAGGCGAATTGAGGAGTTTACAAATTATCGTCTTTAACTCATTCGTGCCTGGATATTTTTGCGACTTTCTTCGATTTTTGCTAACACCAGAAGTAATTGATAAATTTCTGATGTCAACTTTTTGAACAAGGGATGATTTCATTTAAAATCGTTATGCATAAAAATTGAAATGTCAACATCCTACTTGCCATATTAAAATATTTTGTGGAATTGAGCTTCAATACTCGCGAATAAAGGCTAGGAAAAATAAATAACATTTTCGAATGATAGCGATATTGCCGTCCCAAAAAAGGGACGCTAGGCATAAATGGGTTAAGGAGTATTTTTTAGAAATTTATAGCGTAAAAGAATTTAAATCAGCTGATAAGAAATTTAATCAATAAAGGAGTGTTAGTTTTAATCAATAGATTTAAGCGTGAAATATGCTTTAGAAATTTAGATGTTTACAAGTACTTTGAAAAGCCGATATCTTGTCATTTTGATTGTATACTGCATTAACACATGAATTGCACTTTTGAAACAATATACTCAAATGATATATTGGCTATTTATTGTTAATACAATACAAAATTCATATGATAATATCGTAAAAGACATTCGTAATACAGCCAGTAAAGAAACTTGAATTCGTTCAGTCTGGCAAAGTTTCATAATTTTTAGGGATCGACCGATACCACATTTTCACCGATAACCGATACCTATACTTTACCTACAAATTCATTTTTAGAAATAGCCGATACCGATACTTTACACTTATTGTATCGGCCGATACCTATACTTTACACGATTTAATGCCATTTAAACTTAGATTTGTGGGCAGTTCTCGTCAAAATGAATAAGACCATGATGAGCCCATGGATAATAATTTGAACCTAGTAGAAAGCATTAAAGTTAAAAAGCAACGAATACATTCAAGTGAGTGTACAGTATTGACAGTTCTACTTTTCTATTAAAACATGTCGACCAATGGCCGAATTTATAAAACGCTCAACATTTTGAAACGCCCGAATTGTGCAGGTTTGGGATTCTTTCTCCTTGCGTGGCTATTGATCTAACGGTCTAGAGTTTTGGGTGGTTTTCTCCAGATGTATCTTGAATACGCGTTAAAACCCACAAAAGGTTGTCCTACCATTGTTTTTAGAAAACTTACCTTGTCTAGGTTGTCAGACTATCTCTAGAAATTGCAGTACGCCATGTTTTTGAATTAGCCGGGTATAATTAAATTATAATTTTACTCCGGAAAAATTATAATTAAATTATAATTTTACTGGCACAATACTTTTTTAATAAGTAAAATTTATTTTCAACATTCAACAAAGCAAAATTAAAAAAAAAAAACATTACGTACAAAATTTATAAGCTGAAACTCAAAAAAATTTATAAGCTAAATTGTTTCAGGAATATGATTAACAACACACATATTGTGATGAATCAGAGCGAATTCAGAGTCAAAAGATCGCTATCGTAAAAGAAGTTTTTATTTACTTTTTCATGCAAAAATCATGAAGTACACAGATTGAATGCTGATTGCACAATCGCACGTGTAATAATATTATTCTGTGCTAGGTGTAAAATTAATCTTAATCGAAGAAATGAAACGATTACAAAACAGGACATTATACAGTAATTTATTTGAGACATCCAACATGTCTCAAATAAATTACTTTTTCTAAGTCGGGGTAGATCAAAGAGAAAATTAAAGCAATTTAAATCACTCATTTTGTTAAATTTTATCGTAAGATTTATGCGTTTGAGATCAAATTTTCAAAATATTTCAAAGCCTCCCAAATCTTTGATAAATGTTTATAGTTTCGGAAAAAATAATTGCCCCTCCCCTCCCAAAAAAGTGAATAAATAGATAAAAGATTGGTTTTTTAGTGTAATGGTTTGCCATAAATATAAAACTCGCACCGAGAATTTCTCTGTAAAATATTCAAGAATTCAAATTTATACTTTACACACATATATCTAAAGCCAAGAAAATAATAATTTCATTTCTTAATATAGCAAATTTTTAAAACAGACAAAATGTATAAATTAACTTTACCTAGCCACATATTGACATGAGTTACATGAACTTCCATGCTCCTAACTGTTTTCTAACAATATTCCTGTTATAAAAATAGGAAAGAAAAAATCTGATTTTTGATCGTAAATTGCCTTTTAAAGGTAGGCAGTAATCTTAGCAGAAATAAGAACACTAAATCAATACATAAATAAATAAATAAAAATATAAGACTTAGTTGATCAGTTTGCGATTGCCAGCCTCGAAGTCTTCATGAAAAAAGCATATCCGCAAACAGTGGCGTGTTACATCATTGTGGCCCGTAGCGACGTCATTGCTTGGGCACCCTTTATTACAAGTTACAAAACGGAGCTATTGCTTTTTCTCCGTTATTTTCTTCCGTTATTTTAAAGGCCGTCATCTCCTGAAATACAAAAATGATGTCAAGGACTGTCTCTCCCATCAGTTTTGATATCGATATCATATCCAAACCGAATCACATCTCCTCGCGCCAATTTTTTTAAATAAAAATTTTAATCCAGATTTTAACAAAAATGTAAAGCCAATTCAAAAGCCATACACATAATCTTCCCCCCTAAAATTTATGTATGTATGTATAATAAATAGATACATTGATATAGATATGAATGACCCCTTTTTTAAATCTAGATAGAGACAAAATAAACATTTATAAAGCTGAAGTAAAATTATAGCCTACCTCTCGACACCTACCTTTTGAATTCGTTACAGATAGCATATTTACTGTTAGGGGAAATATTTTAACAGAATAGACGACTGCCCTGTCCCACTGTCATCTAACGTTTCCTCATCCATACTTTATTCAACACTTGAAGATGGTACATCCATATTTAGAGATGGTTAGAAAAACAAAAAGCAAACAAAAAAAAACAGCTCGAAAACAGTCGAGCAAACAAATATACCAATGAAACGACTCCTCTAATCTCATCACCAGAATAGATTTTTGAGTGGTGTTGCGCCAGCGTGGTTTTTCTTCTGAAAAGCTAAGTATGGGGGAAAATGTATCGGGAACCAATACTTCCCCGATACTTTTGAAATATGAAAGAACCGGTACCGATACCTAAAAAATAGGAGGCATCGGCGCCGATACTATCGGTTAACGATACTATCGGTCGATCACTAATAATTAAAAAACAAGTGTTCAAAGCTATCTGACAAGTGTAATACAGAACCTGTTTAAGGTAATTTAAAAATTTGTTTTAAGAAGCATACACTCTACACCAGCATGAATTGTATATTACAAATTATTAATTACTAGGTTTTAGGTTTAGCAAATTTTTGAAGTAAGACAATAGTATTCATAACTGCAACTAAATACAAGACTCTCACTCTTGCGTTAAAAAATGGAAGGCTCATATGCAAAACAAAAAGGTTAAAAATTTTGTTAAGACTAAAATATAATGTGTAAGTGCAAATTTGCATCTTCCAATACATTTTTATTATTCCAATAGTTTGCATAAGAAAATTAGAAAATAAATAAAGGAACTGTTCTTTAAAATGTTTTACTTAGCAAGTACCGGGAGTAACTTATTCATAGTAAATTAGAATTGTATTAACTATGTATTAAAATTTGTTTGTATTTATTGAAGTATTCTTGAAATTTAACTATTACACTATAAATATTAACTACTAAGAAAAATTAAGACTGCCAGAAGATATTGTACTGCGATAAATGCTTGTCATTATAGGAATATTATCTGCTGTTTTTCAAGTATAACGTTTTTCAATGACAAAGTCTATTTTGCTAAAAATTTTAGACTACAATATAAACGTCAACTATTGAAGTTTTAATTAAAAGAGTGCTATAGAAGTTTAAGGAGATTAAAGTGTTAATACTGTTCGAAAAATGACTTATAAGAGTAGTATTTTTATTGTATCCAACCGGAAATTTATTTTCCTTTCTCTCCAGAAAATATGTGTATGACGCGAGTTTAAATTATAATTAGCCCGAAATGTTCAGCGTCATTATTTTATATTGAAAGTTGAATGTTTAAAAGTATAATGCAGGTTTCCTTTCAACGCAAATTTAACACTTTTAAAAATGCTAATATAATGATTTTTAAGAACCTTGGTAATTATTAGTACTATATTACTTTCCAGAAAATTTTTAAAAGGAGGTTTGTTATGAGAACATATATATATATATAAATATACAAGCTGATGGTGTACTGTTCGAATATTAATGTTCTTAACCAGTAGAACTTAAAAAAGTGCATTTTTCCGAATGGTTCAATATACTTTGTTACTATCATGGGAGCAAAATTGTACATCATTTTTTAAACTTATGCATAAAGTTTGTTCTAGTTCTATTTTACTATTAGAAAATACAGTATTGAAGGTGTTTTAATACTTGCTAAAAATTAGTAACTTTACATTCAAGTTATTAGTTATTAATTTTACAGTAAGTCTTTTTAAAACTTATTACATACATGGTGTCTTAAAAGAAAGTAACACGCTTCAATTCTTATTCCGTTAGAGATAAGTGGGTAACGTAAATTGTAAGAATGTTAAAAATAGGACAGGGAAAAGACTATGTTAAGAAACAATTTTCTCCTGAATTTTCAAAAAATGACACTTTTTTAAATTTTTATACGACCCCTTTAAAGAAAAAATGTCAATTAGTCTCTCATAAACTAAGAGGTGATGTACAAAATTTACTTAAATACAGTTTGTCAGGGACTACATAGGAATTAGAATGCAAATATTTAATGCAAGAGTGCAAAAATATATTTTATTTCGTAATTTCTGTACGAAAAAGGATTATCAGATGTGATTTTTTTCCTTCTAGAACCACAGGAAAGGAGTTTAAGTCAGTAATCAGCATACATTTGTTTTCACATCTTCGAAACTTTTCAGGATTCATTTCTCAAACGTCGCCCATCACCACATTAGTGTATGAGACACAACTTACTAACTGGGAAATACTTTGTTCTGGGTTCGTTTGCAAATTTAAAGAATGTAGATTTTTGAAAATTAACTGCTGGAATTTTTTTCTTAAAGCAGTCTTTTTCTCCTACCTTATTTTGAACATTTTTTTCAATTTACATTGCCCATTCCGTTCTGTAATGGATAAAGGACTAAAGCGTGTTACCATGTTTTTGGGGCACAGTAAAGTTCCGTCGACATTATCAACGTATTATGTGATGATGAATTAACAAACGCACCAAACTCCATGGTAATAAAACCGAGAAATTTGACTCGAGCTGAAGTATAAAATATGTACTCGAGAATGAGGGCACGTTACAATAATGAGAGGTGCGAGGATTCTAAAGATTTAATTTAGTTTTATATAAAATTTTGTTGGGACTGTTTTTGTTTTGGACGCCTGATAAAACTGGCGTTGGAATTGTATGATTTATGTTAAAGTAATAAAGGTTTTTATGTAAGTCCCATAAATTGCTTTGCCTTTTGTTGAAAGGAAGCTAAAAAAAACCCGTACTGGCGTAGCAGCGATAGGATCAGAACCTAGGAAGTGGAGAAGTTATTTAGTTGTGAGAAGAGCCATGTCGTTTTTAAATAAGGGAAAGAAGGAAGATTTAATTAAGTTAGCGGAAGAGATCGGTGAAAATCCTTCACCTGGTTTGTTACTACCGGATCTAAAGAAAATGATTACCAGTAGCAATATTTATGAAGAAGATTTAGAATTGGTAAAGGAAATGCTTAGTTCATTTATTGAAGAAAGAAAGCAACGGGAGCAAAGAGAATTTGAACGGGAACAAAGAGAATTTGAACGGGAACAAAGAGAATTTGAAGAAAGAAGAGAAAGAGAGCAGAGAGAATTTGAGATAAGAAAATTGGAAATCGAGGCAAATAGTAGAATAGACTTGTCAACAAACGTTAGAGACGAAAATTTTAGAGACGCTGGGAAAGCTAGGTTAGAATTATTCAAGTACACACCTAAGTTTGAGCCGCGCGAATCTGATATTACATGCTATTTAACGATGTTTGAAAATCATGCTAAATGATTGAAAGTAGATAACAAGGAACGGGTCTTGTGTTTATTAAATTTATTACCAACGGAAATTGTTCAGCTGATTAATAGAGAACCGGTAGAGAATGCAGAAAACTATGAGTATATAAAATCGATTTTGTTAAGACGATTTAAATTAAGCCCTGAAAGTTTTAGGAGGAAATTTATGACCCATCAAAAAGCGCCAGAGAAAACGTGGAGAGATTTCTGTTTTGAAATAACTAATTATTTTGAAGAGTGGGTAAAAGGATTAGAAATCGAGGATTATGACGGGTTGAAGAAATTGATTATCGCTGACCAAATCAAGAGGAGAGTTCCACATGAAATACGTGAGCATTTTTTGGACCAGTGGTCTAAGTTGATAATCCCGTCTGAGTTGGCAGATAAACTAGACGAATATGTTAACGTCCATGATTTAGCGAAGAGGTCGTGGGGAGGTGATTCGAAAAATAAAGGTAATGAGAGAACTTATGAGCGTCCAATGGAACAAGGAGCTAGGATGACGTCGAAGTCTCCGTCTCAAACCATTCCTAAGTAGGTTCAGAAACGTCAAGATGAAACGTTGGTTAAACGCAGATTTAACCCCACATGCTTTAGTTGCGGTAAAGAGGGGCATATTTCTAAGTTCTGTGGGCAAGGACGACAATTTAAAAGTAATATGACGAATACTCAAAACAATACTTTTACTCGACAAATTTCACAACCGAAAATAAACACTGTAAGCGCTGATAAAGCCGAGAAAACAGATGTGTTGACAGCAAAGATCTCCGTTCCATTATCTCAATCAAGTAATCACAAAAATTTGGATGACCTAATTGAGATTGAAATCAATTGTGGAAAATCAATTTTTAATGGTATAGTGGATTCTGGTGCACGGATATCTGTAATTCGCGAGGAATTAGTACATGGTACGCCTTTTGAAGGAGAAGGACAAATAGAGTTATCGTCCGCGTTTGGCGATAATGAAACCGCTCCACTTCGGACATATGAGATGAAAATCCACGATGGTAAACATGGCGATACAGCAATTAAGTGTGCCGTTTCAAAGAAACTTACCAGTGATATGTTAATAAGTCGTTCAGCTTTTGAGATGCTAAATGAGAACATTGAAATTTATCATAATAAACAATTATGGCAAGAAACAGTTTCAAATGTGGAAGCAGAAGCTGTAGGGAATGCAGAGGAGGACGTAAATGTACAAAGATCTTCGGATTTGAATTCCACTAAGCCGAATGTGAATGTCTTGACAGCAAGTGAGTCTGCGAGTAGAAAGCTAGATGCCATTTCAGAGTTGGCGAAACTTCAAGGCGATGACGAGACACTCAAGAGATGCTTTGATTGGGCGGAAAGGCAAGAAAATTCGTATCTCATTGATCAGCGAATACTACAGCATAAGGATTATGTCTGTATAGAAGAAATTCAGCAAGTAGTAATTCCGAAAGAATTAAGGAATTTTATTTTAAGAATGGCACATTAGATTCCGTTGGCAGGACATCTAGGGGAAAATAATACAAAGAAACAGATATTCATTTTACTGGCCTAATATCAGGCAAGACGTAAAGTTATACTGTCAAAGTTGCAAGGAATGTCAATTGAGGAGAACTAGAACCTATCGGGATCATATTCCCATACAGCCTATCGTTAGGCCTGAAAATCCTTTTGAAGTCTGGAGCGTAAACTGTATAGGATCCCTAGAGCCTGCATCGAGGAGAGGACATCGATATATTATTTGTGCCGTGGATTTATGTACTAAGTGGGCCGAGGCAATTCCAGTGAAAGAGATTAGTGCCAAGACAACGTGTGACGGTCTAATGAAGATTTTCACCGACACTGGTTTTCCAAAAGTGATATGCACCGACCAGGGTACGAATTTCGCTTCCAAGCTGACTCAATCATTTGAAAATCTATTAGGGGTATGGAAAGTATGAATAAAAACATACAAGAGTATGGGAGAGACTGGGATATACATATACCATATCTCATGTTCGCGTATCGTGAAGTGCCACACAGCACCACGGGGCTATCACCATTTCAATTGGTTTATGGGCGGTTACCACAAGGACCATTATCTTTATTGAAAAGTATTTGGACGGGAGAACGAACTATCCCAACGACCGCGTCCAGACCAATCACTAAATATCTTGAAGATTTAGTTGAAAATATACGTAAAGCTATTGAGATCGCTTCCGAAAACACCGAGAAAGCTCAAAGAGAATACGTTTCCAGGTATAATCTCCGTGCGAGAGAAAAACAGTTTGCCATTGGCGACAAAGTGTTGATATTACTCCCATCATCAATTCACAAACTTTTAAGCACTTGGATTGGACCGGCAACGGTAATTCAAATCACCAGACCGCATTCGGTAAGAGTTGAATTAGAGGATGGTAGTACTAGAGAGCTACACGTGAATAAAGTACGACCGTATGTGCAGAGGGTAAATCACATTGGTGTTGTTTACGAAATGGATGAAGAATTTGGCGTAATCCATTACGCGCCTACTGATAAAACAAAGAAAGAGCTAGAGGACATCCGAAAACATTTGGAGAAAACTGGAAATCATAGTTTAACTGAAGAGCAAACTCAAAGAGTTATTTGATGTACTAAAGATATATATGGACATTTTTAGTTCAAAGCCAGGACATGCCAAAGTCGACGGGCATTATGTTAAAGTTACGGAGAACTGCACGCCAAAGAGACTCAAACCGTATCGAGTACCCATCAGTTTACAAAAAGAAGTTGATCACCAAATCGAGGAGCTAATTGAAATGGACCTCATTGAACCAAGCGATAGCGAATGGGCACATCCTGTTGTTTGTGTTGCCAAAAAGGATGGAAGCGTTAGGTTATGTATTGATTTTAGACTATTGAATAGTTTCACTGTGCCTGATTCATATCCCATGAAAATTGCCAGGGATTTAATATTCAGAGTAGGACAAGCTGCATTTATAACCGTCATAGACTTAACGAAGGGATACTGGCAGATTCCCATGCATGAAGAATCCAAGCATTTCACCGCCTTCGTAACACATTCGGGGTCACACACTTTCCCACATTCGGGGTCACACACTTTCCCACATTCGGGGAAAGTCTTACCTTTTGGGATGAAGAACGCCGGAGGGACATTCCAGAAATCAATGTATAAAGCATTATTCGTACATCGTGATTATTGCTGTGCATACATTGACGACGTAGCCATTTTCCCTAACAGTTGGGAAGAACATTTAAAGCATATAAGCCAAGTCTTTAAAACATTGAGGGAAGTAGGACTTACTGTGAATCTTGGAAAATGCGAGTTCGGGAGAACCCAGGTAAAATTTTTGGGCTATATTGTAGGTTCCGGTCGGCATACACCGGATCCGGAGAAGATTGAACCTGTAGCGAGGATATCAAGGCCTACTACCAAGAAAGAGCTAAGAAGCTTAATCGGGCTAGCAAGTTATTATAGGAGTTACATACCACAATTCGCACAAATAATTTTGCCACTAACAGATCTAACCAAGAAGAAAGTACCGATTACTATACCTTGGGGCTCCGCTGAGGACCAAGCGTTTACTCGATTGAAAGAGGAATTGCTGAATATACCTATCTTACACACCCCAGATCTTGACATGCCGTTTCAGTTGTACAGTGACGCATCGGCTACAGCTATTGGCGCGTGCCTCGCACAAAAGGACGCAAAGGGAGAGGAAGTCCCTATTGCTTTTTTCAGCAAGAAACTAAACCCCAGCCAAACGAAATGGTCTACGATTGAGAGAGAAGCATATGGAGTTTTAGATGCACTAAAAAAATTTGATACTTGGATATTTGGCGCGGAAATCCAGATTGTATCAGATCATAACCATATTTGACAGATGGTCTTCCACACAGCGCCAAATTAACAAGGTGGGCTTTAGCGTTGCAGCGATACAATTTGAAAATTACTTATCGAAGGGGCGTTCAACATGGAAATGCTGATGCATTATCCAGGCTCAAGTTAGATCCTTCTTAATAAAGTAGGATCAGGTTTATGTATTTTTTTTTTAATCGTGTTATTCTAAATTGAATTATTACAATGTCTTATGAGGATATAATAATTTATTTTTCGAACCTGTTTAAAAAAAAAAATTAATAATACAGTGATCCGGATAATCAGGTAAAAGATTGTAAACAAAGATTTTCTTTCAGCAGCATCGTCACTCCTGTGACGGATGTGCTTTCCCCCATGGGAGTAGTAAAGTTCCGTCGACATTATCAACGTATTATGTGATGATGAATTAACAAACGCACCAAACTCCATGGTAATAAAACCGAGAAATTTGACTCGAGCTGAAGTATAAAATATGTACTCGAGAATGAGGGCACGTTACAATAATGAGAGGTGCGAGGATTCTAAAGATTTAATTTAGTTTTATATAAAATTTTGTTGGGACTGTTTTTGTTTTGGACGCCTGATAAAACTGGCGTTGGAATTGTATGATTTATGTTAAAGTAATAAAGGTTTTTATGTAAGTCCCATAAATTGCTTTGCCTTTTGTTGAAAGGAAGCTAAAAAAAAAAACCTGTACTGGCACCCTGTATTATTGTTTGCTAACTAGCAGGTATATAAATAGAAAAAAAAAATTCAAAATCGGAAAAGTCAGAATTTCTCATAAATGATTATTTTTATCATTTTGTTGAGGAATATTTGGATTTTCTTTCAATGTAAATAGGGGCAAATAAAAGGCCACGTGCAAATAAATGTATATGAGTATGTCAAGATGCAATAGGTCGATTTCTCAGCCAGTGAACCATTTTAAAGGATTTGAGCGTTTTAGGATAAAGAAAAATGTAGACGTGGGGGTACATGTTTATATCTTTAAAGTATCTAATACTTCCTTCTGTCATTTTCTGTTTGTGTTGTTAGATTTCAAATGGATTGGGCATCGATTTGAACGGATTGAAAATAGCAATCGAACATAATAAAAAGTACTAAAACCCGAAAAATGGGTGAATTTTTAAATTTTTATAGGAGCGACATTTTTATTATTCGCCATAATATTTTTGCAAAGAGGTTGAAAATTCAAAATTGTCTTTTTATACGGCTGTAGGACATCCGGTTTCTTCCACTAGTGGATAAGGGAAGAAATTAACCAATTCTGTGATTGATAGCTTTCGAAGCCTGTCATCAACTGTTAGAGAAACAACTTACAATCACTGTCTTTTAAACTGGTATCTTCACATTTTTATACAATTAAAGTAAGGCTAAATAGAAGAGGAATATACTTATTTAATTTCTAAATAAAAAATAGAAACTATCCAAAAATTTCCTTATTTTAATGTTTTCACGCAATATAGACACCAAAGATGAGGTATGGCGTAAAATACACTCCTTTTAGGTATACTTTGCTTAATAATATAGTAAAAAAGCTGTTAAAAATATTGTTATCTTAAAATTTTGTGAATATGACTTTTTTTAAAAATCTAGATCAACTATTTCTGTGCTTATTTTGTTGAAAATTAGAAATATATTGAAAATGGTTATTTTTTATTGTTTTTATCTCAGTGATTTTAAAGTTAATTAATGTTTTGGCGTAAATAAGGAGTGATTCTATGGAGAGCCGAAGTTAAGAATTGCTGAGCTTAGGGACATACTGATTTCATTAGATAAATAAAGCATTATTTTCGCAGAGCGACAAAAAAAAAACCCACGCGTGAGGATTCAATAAGTGAAAATAATAGGATATTGGAGACTATGGCGAAAATGCTTTCAATGGTCATTTTTTAACGACATGACCAAGCACATCATAGGCTCTCACCATGAACAAGTGGGTACTCAAAATGGTAGATGGTTCAAGTGCGAAGGTCCAGCGTTCTTGCATAGCCTATCGTGACTGTTGGTGTAAAGGCCTGGAGTTTGGGCTGTTTTTCTCTATATGTTATGTATTAAAACACCTCAGAAAGTCCTCCGACTAATGCAGCCACACCCTCTTTATCAGATATCCCTTGCGTGGCTTTGCCTTAACACAACACAAACAAACATCTACGCCATAGCTATTACCATTGTGTGAAATTTGTTCAAAATCCTATAAACCAGTGGTTCCCAACCTTTTTTTAATCGCGACCCCTTTTAGGTTTTTCAAAACTTTCGCGACCACCCCCCATCTGCCATGTTTGACCAATAAAAAAAATTAATAATGAAAAAATATATCTTAGATAATTTGAGATTTAAAATTCATATCTTTTTAATACGTACTGATTATTAATAGGATGATAGGAGGTTGAATTTGACTGACATGTTTGGCTATTCTTGGCTGAATATTGGTCAAAGCCAACCGCATGTCATCTTAGAGATCTAATTTATTACTGACTTTTGCCTTAATCTGCATAAGAGTTCAAAATCCAATTTCACGCAGGTAAATGTATGCAAATGGCTGTTAACATCTGACACGAAAGCTTAGAAGTTATCGGATTTGAGCAAAGCACAGCACACCGAAAAATGAGTTAACGGTTTTTCTGCGGAGAAGTCATTTTGCGAATTCAAAAACTCACCCTGCACTTCATCAGGAAGATCGGCGACATCTAAAGATGCGTGAAATGGATTTCGCAGGAGTGCAACCTCTTGTTCAAACTCTGGGAAATATCTTTGAATTTCAGATTCAAGGGCTTCAAGGTGGCTACTAATTACCTCCTTTAAATTAATTGCAGTTCCTATATTCTTCTGTCTTAATGCATAGGTTCTGAAGCATTAGTTAACACTCCTAGATTCACCGACGTCAGTTTTTGTAGCTTTGATACAAAAGCCCAGAGGGAAAAAGGGCGTCTAATGGCAAAGAAACGAGAAAATAGTTTATACTCATTTCCTAAAAAAGAGGTCTGCGGCGACCCCCGAAAAACGGCATGGCGAACCACTTGGGAGTCGCGACCCCCCGGTTGGGAACCACTGCTATAAACGATCTATGAGGAGTAAGCGAACAAAAGTCACAACATTTAATTCTAAAGCTTAACTCTATCTTTGGCTATACTCAACAATTACTTCAAGACGAAGCTCTATATGAATTATGCATGAAAATACACTGAAAAGAGAACAGATTTTACATTTATTCAGATTTTACTTTTTTTTAATTACAAAATTATGTGATTTATTTTTTCTTGCAATCTTATTTAAAAAAAGTTAAAATAGTATTAATCAATATTCACAGCTATTCATATTTAAAAAAAAATTCAACAGAAAACTATTTTTGTTCTTACCAAATTTATTTAAGATGATATTGCATTTACATGACAATGTGATTCATGAATGTTATGTAAGATGCAGACAGTTTGGATGAATAAATAAAGTTGGAAAAAACTTAAACACTTGGTTATGTTAAAAAACTTGAAAAAAATCTAATCTTCAGACAACATCAAAGGAACTATCCTACTTAATATGCTTAAATAAACGTATCATTTATATTTCACGCAGAATATATTACTCAAAAGAAAAAAATGTTTTATTGTAATTATGAAATACAGAATATTTTACTCTATGTTAACCAAATAAATGGATTAATTCATAGTTAAACATATTATAACTTCTGGAAATTTATTTCAAAATCAAGCAAAAAGAAATAGCTCAAATTACAAATATTGGTTTCATGTTTACATAAATGTTTTGTTTTATAAACTAATGTTTCTCGTACACCTATTATGTTTCTTCTTGTTTGTCACGAACAAAAAATCTGATGTGTCCAACACATGACTTCCTTGCACGTTCATTAGATCAAAAATATTTTCGACGCACTTCCTCTAAATTTATTTGTTTGAAAGAGATAAAATATCAATAATAGTAAGGTTTAGCGATTTCTAGCCAAATATTTCGATATCGCCAAGCTGAGTTCAATTTGAAAGATTTCCTTCTGACACTTTATTTGGCGATATTTCACCAAAAGCCGACAAACTTGAGATAGTCAGCGAGATTTTGGGGATAGCCAAAGTAGTCATTGACCACAGACTTTCAATGAATTGAATGCATCTATACACCTCAATGTATTCAAAGTCATTTGGCTCACCATGTAAATAAATTCTCAGTCGATTGCTGTCAAAAAAGATATTGAAAACAGTTAGATATTACAATAGTTCTAAATACAAAGTTAAAAAATCTACGGTTTAAAGTTTTAGAGTTATACAAAATAGGAAATAATTTTTGGCGCCAAATTTGGCGATATTTCTGCGAAACTCGTCAATGTCGACGACATTTGGCGAGATTTCAAGCATAAACCGAACAATGAGAGATTATCGCCAAATTTGGCGATATTTCGCCAAAACTCGCCAAGAACGATGACAAATGGCGATACTTTGGGCATCGACCTAATGACTGACTATCGCCAAATTTGGCGATATTTCGCCAAAAACTCGCCAAGGTCGAGGACAGACGGCGAGATTTTGGGCATGTACAAAACAATGACTGTCTACAGTTGTATTATAATGAAGATGTCCATAGACATTAAAGTACTGAAATTCTTTTCGGTGGTCCTGTAAATAAACTCTCCAGTAGATTGGAACCAAAAATCGAGATGCACAACTAGATGTTACAGCATTCTTATATATGAAATTTCATAATAGTTTTTGAGATTTGAGAGTTAAATATGCACACACGTACACCAAAAGTCGCCAAGCTTGGCGACTTTTGGCATAGTTCTTGAGGGAGGCACGTGACCGTGGTCGGACCATTACCTAACTTATGTGGTAGGACGGTATTGTGCTTGAAATGGATGAATGCCCCTAAAATTGCTATTGACCGTAATGTATTGGAAATCTTTTGAGTGCTCCTGTAGCAGAACTATAAATGATAAAGACACTTTTTTTAATGGAGAAATTCATTTTCTAACTCTTTACAGCATATATCACTTCTGAGTCGTTTGAAATAGCCCAATACCTCTAAAAAACGCTTTGATGAATTTCGGCCCATAGAGCGTAATGTATTTCGAATCTTTTGGGCGGTCCTGTAGATAAACTATTCAGTCGAATGGAACCGAAAGGGGAGGTGCACAACTAGATGTTACAACAATCCTAAATATAAAGTTTCAACATTCAACGCCTAACAGTTTTTGAGATATGCGAGTTTAATGAATTTCGGCCCATTGAGTGTAATGTATTTCGAATGTTTTGGGCAGTCCTGTAGATAAACTAGCCAGTCGAATGGAACCAAAAGGGGAGGTGCACAACTAGATGTTACAACTATCCAAAATATGAAGTTTCGACATTCTACGCCTAATAGCTTTTGAGTTAGGCGAGTTTAATGAATTTCGGCCCATAGAGCGTAATGTATTTCGAATCTTTTGGGCGGTCCTGTACATAAACTATCCATTCGATTGCTACCAAAAGGGGAGGTGCACAACTAGATCATAGAACAATCCTAAATATCAAATCTCAACATTCTACGACCAATAGTTTTTGAGATATGCGAGTTACATACATACGTACGTACGTACAGACGGCATGGAAAAACTGGCCACAGTAGACTCGCCACTGGTCAAAATGAGTTGCAGACGCGTTAATATGATCGTGCATGCTAGCCTACGATGAGATGCATCGAAAAAAATTTTTTAATTAAATTTAGAGGTAGTCAAAATCGGTTTTTATGTCGAAATTTGGCCCCCAAAATTTTTCGGGATCACATTACTTCCTTATACTACGTACAAGGAAGTAATAAATATTGTTGCTTATTTATAAAATCAGTTGGGAATGTTTTTTAATTTATATTTTTATAAAATTAATATTACTTTAACATAAACTATGATGGTCTGTTTATGTTATGATGTCTCTTTAATCTGTTTTTGTTAGTTGCTATTCTATTTTTACTTCCTTGTACGTAGTATAAGGAAGTAATGTGATCCCGAAAAAATTTGGGGGCCAAATTTCGACAAAAAAACCGATTTTGACTACCTCTAAATTTAATTTTAAAATTTTTTTCGATGCATCCTATCGTAGGCTAGCATGCACGATCATATTAACGCGTCTGCAACTCATTTTGACAAGCGGCGAGTCTGCTGTGGCCAGTTTTTCCATGCCGTCTGTACGTACGTACGTACGTATGTATGTAACTCGCATATCTCAAAAACTATTGGTCGTAGAATGTTGAGATTTGATATTTGGGATTGTTCTATCATCTAGTTGTGCACCTCCCCTTTTGGTGGCAATCGAATGGATAGTTTATGTACAGGACCGCCCAAAAGATTCGAAATACATTACGCTCTATGGGCCGAAATTCATTAAACTCGCCTAACTCGAAAGCTATTAGGCGTAGAATGTCGAAACTTCATATTTTGGATAGTTGTAACATCTAGTTGTGCACCTCTCCTTTTGGTTCCATTCGACTGGATAGTTTATCTACAGGACTGCCCAAAACATTCGAAATACATTACGCTCAATGGGCCGAAACTCATTAAACTCGCATATCTCAAAAACTATTAGGCGTAGAATGTTGAAACTTTATATTTAGGATTGCTGTAACATCTAGTTGTGCACCTCCCCTTTCGATTCCATTCGACTGGATAGTTTATCTACAGAACCGCCCAAAGATTCGAAATACATACGCTCTATGGCCGAAATTCATCAAAGCGTTTTTTAGAGGTATTGGGCTATTTCAAACGACTCAGAAGTGATGTATGCTGTAAAGAGTTAGAAAATGAATTTCTCCATTAAAAAAAGTGTCTTTATCATTTGTTGTTCTGCTACAGGAACACTCAAAAGATTTCCAATACATTACGGTCAATGGCAATTTTAGGGGCATTCATCCATTTCAAGCACAATACCGTCCTACCACATAAGTTAGGTAATGGTCCGACCACGGTCACGTGCCTCCCTCAAGAACTATGCCAAAAGTCGCCAAGCTTGGCGACTTTTGGTGTACGTGTGTGCATATTTTACTCTCAAATCTCAAAAACTATTATGAAATTTCATATATAAGAATGTTGTAACATCTAGTTGTGTATCTCGATTTTTGGTTCCAATCTACTGGAGAGTTTATTTACAGGACCACCGAAAAGAATTTTAGTACTTTAATGTCTATGGACATCTTCAATATAATACAACTGTAGACAGTCATTGTTTGGTACATGCCCAAAAACTCGCCGTCTGTCCTCAACCTTGGCGAGTTTTGGCGAAATATCGCCAAATTTGGCGATAGTCAATCATTTGGTCCATGCCCAAAGTATCGCCATTTGTCATCGTTCTTGGCGAGTTTTGGCGAAATATCGCCAAATTTGGCGATAATCTGTCATTGTTTGGTTCATGCTTAAAATCTCGCCAAATTTCGTCGACATTGACGAGTTTCGCCGAAATATCGCCAAATTTGGCGCCAAAAATTATTTCGTATTTTGTATAACACTAAAACTTTAACCAGTAGATTTTTGAACTTTTGTATTTAGAACTATTGTAATATCTAACTGTTTTCCATATCTTTTTTGACAGCAATCGACTGAGAATTTATTTACAGGGTGAGCCAAATGACTTTAAATACATTGAGGTGTATGGATGCATTCAATTCATTGAAAGTCTGTGGTCAATGACTACTTTGGCTATCCCCAAAATCTCGCAGACTATCTCAAGTTTGTCGGCTTTTGGTGAAATATCGCCAAATAAAGTGTCAGAAGGAAATATTTCAAATTGAACTCAGCTTGGCGATATCGAAATATTTGTCTAGAAATCGCTAAACCTTACTATTATTGATATTTTATCTCTTTCAAACAAATAAGTTTAGAGGAAGTGCGTCGAAAATATTTTTGATCTAATGGACGTGCAAGGAAGTCATGTGTTGGACACATCAGATTTTTTCTATTTTGCGATACATAGATTGGCTGCTTGGTAAGATTTGTCACTCGATGGAGAAACTATAATTTTTCAATGTCCGTCTGCTTTTGGTTTTTGATATATTAACATCAAAAAATCAGATTTTAATTATTTTTGTAGGTGCCTAATGCGCATGGTTCCCCACCAGGATTTTTTAGTCAATTTCTTTGATAAAGGCACTGCAAGCTGTCGCTTACTTTGAAAAAGTAATAAATACAAGCGAAATAGCAGTAGATGTACAAATGCGGCTTTGATTACATTCCTGGGGATTTACAAAGTTACTGTATTATTCCTTTTGGTGGTGCATCTTCAAAGTGAAGAATCTAATCTCTAAATCCCTTTTTCGTCTTCTATAAAGCTGTTGTATAGCAGAAGACAATGACATATAATCTGATTTCTTTTTAATATATAATTTTAATTATACAGAATGTGTTTTTAAAAAAACAACAACAACAACAAAAAAACAAGATTTTTCATATACTGCCAAATTTGTTTTTATTTTTTAAACTAGATGGTTGTTACGGTTAGTCACTTTTAAGAATTTTAACTTGTTCCCAGGTGGCGTGTAGTGGCTAAAGAACCCTTGTATAAGACCTTGTGTTCGGGTTCGATTCCCGCATGAGCTTGGGTGTTAACTCGTCTGTTTGTGCATAGGGATTAAAGTTGGCCACTCCCATAGCAGAATAGCCAATGTCTTCGGGTGGTTGCAGTGGCGAATGCCTAATTGAAAAGTGCTCACCCGTTATAAAAAAAGAATTATAAATGTAGCATAGAAAAAAAAAAGATCATGGATAATAAATTAGTTCATTTATGAATCTGAAAACTCGTATTTTCTTATTTGCAGTGACTTTTAGACTTTTAAACTGACACTGTAAGACATATTTCCTTTATAAGAAAGCTTATTTTAAAAAAATTAACCGGTCCTGTCATTTTTAGAAAAGTTTCTGAAGTTTTCAAATAGTTAAGCTTTTTAAATTTCATACAAAAATGCTAAAAAATATAAAAATACATACAACTCAGATAAAAATAACTCTCATCTCCGTGAAAAAGTATGCATTTAAGTAGCATATATTGTTTACTTTGCATGTTTGTCAAAACGGATGTTTTAAGCTGTGAGAAAAGTATGGGACTTATTGACTCTCAGTATTAACTTTTAGTTATTGACTTTCGCACTATAACTCGAATAAGACAAAGAGTTTTCTAGTGATATGCAGTTACCTCTGATTTGACCGTTCATTGAGGTTTGACTGCATGTGGTAGAATTTTAGATCATGCTAGCAAGTGCGGAGGTTGCTGTGTGAGCATCATAAAAATGATAAAATATTTTGTTATAGGATCAAATGCTATATATTTATGTATATAATACACAGGTATCTACAGAGTGTCCCTAAAGCACTGAGCTACTTAGAAAACACTGAAACACTAGGCTTTTATTCCTTAAATACTAATCATAGACATTTGCAATACGTTGAAAAGTTAAAAAGTTACACAAAATAAGATACAAAATTTTATGGTATCGATTAATGTTTTCCGGAAATTAAATCTAAATAAATGAAAAATTTGAATTTTATGTAACTCCCTTATAAAAATTAGTAAAAAGTGCCCACCCTGTGTATATGATGCAGGATGATATTTATTGAGCTATATAGAAAAATAAAAAAACCTGGTAACTTTTGAGTAGTTGACGAGATTCAGTGAAAAGTTGGCGATTGTATACTACAGGGCATTTGGATGATTTTTTTTTAATATGCGTACTCTCATTTTTCTAAAGGCTGACACTTGAAGATCAGACATTTGCAACGACCTGTAGTATTGGCAGTTTTATTATGGGGCCACCAAGTAGGCGGGCAACGTTACCCACTGTGAAGGCAAGGATGAGTAAACAGCACACACAAACCCAAACTGAGAATCGAACGCGGACTCAAGGTTCGAAATAGTGGTTCATTAGCCACTACACCACCTAGGTGGACACGTGCGTGCGCAATCTCATGCATATGGTTTAATAGATGAAAGTTCGAAATGATGCTTTTCTGAGCATATATCGATTTTATTGCAGTTATAACAGCCGATTGAAGCCCAAGGGAAATTTGTAACCGAGAACTTGATTTAAAAATTCGGGAAATTGCAAGAGGCCTCCCCATGTTTCAGCGAGATGAGCAGAAATTTGTAATTCCTCTACCCCATAGCCGTTGCTGGTGAGCATATGGAACCCGTCATAAACTAAATCCGAATATCTGTAGTTCCTTTTAGTGTTTTTATAGCGATGTATTATAGTACATCGCTATAAATATAGTCATCCTATATGTATATATACAGGGTGTCCAGCCTTAATGTGACCCAATAGCTAATTCCCGAACCGTTCGGTTTAGATATGCACTTCCAATTTAAAAAACGTTTTAAAAGGGGTAAAGAATGTTTTTACGTGCTTTTCGAACCAAAAAACTCATTTAGAAAAAAATTACAAAAATTAAATTTTTATACGGTCCCCAGGTCCTATCACTTATATTTAGGGAAAGATGCAGTACACAAAAACAAAGTAAACACAAAAAGTTTTATTTTATTACGATAAAAACTGACCAAGTTATGGAACTTTGAAAATCATACATTTCATCCATTTTCTCGACCAATTTCGAGAAGCTAGTAAGGGACCGTCTCCAAAGTGAAATAAATTGGAACTCTGCCAGGAAACTTTCGCTCTTGCACGTCACTCTTATGTAAATCGTTTTTATTTAAAAGTACATACATTACGTTAATGTTACAATAATTGAGTACTTAAGAAACAAAATTTATTCTGTGTACGTGTAAAACATAGATAAAATAAAATATTTTGACCGAAGAAAACTTTTCAAAAGCAGTTCCAAAAAAATAGACTTATTTGCCTGCGGCTTCAGACTGATTTGCTGCGATACTGATCATGGCGAACGTTAAAAATCTGTTGTGTAGTCGCTTGCAATTGCATACAGCCGTATTCTAATATTATGAATTCTAGTATGGGAGAACGAGATGTATACAACTGGTCTCCAGACATTAGCTCCTGCGCCAGGACTGGACGATAAGGAAATGCACCGTACGTATGTAATATGTTCCACACCGTCGATTTTGAGTAGGAACAAGCCTTGCTAATATCCTGGACACTACTTTCAGGATGAGCCAAGGCATATCCTAGAACATCCTCAGCGGGTATCCGCAAGCTTGAAGGTGTGGCACGAGACAAGGGAATACGTCTATGACAACTCCCAGTTCTATACAAGCTTTGAACAGCACGAGCAATTGTACAATAAGATAGATGTCTTCGACTGGGAAATTTAATGGCATAAAGTCTTGCCGCCTCTCTCTTATTTCGATTACACTGCCCATAAAACAGTACCATTTCGCAGTATTCTTCATTTGTATACATCTCGTTCTCCTGTACTAGAATTCGTAATATTAGAATACGACTGTATGCAATTGCAAGTGACTACACAACAGATTTTTAACGTTTGCCATGATCATTACCGCAGCAAATCAGTCAGAAGCCGCAGGCAAATAAGTCTAAGTTTTTGGAACTGCTTTTGAAAAGTTTTCTTCGTCCAAAATATTTTATTTTATCTATGTTTTACACGTACACAGAATAAATTTTGTTTCTTAAGTACTCAGTTATTGTAATATTAACGTAATGTGTGTACTTTTAAATTTAAAAACGATTTACATAAGAGTGACGTGCAAGAGCGAATGTTTCCTGGCAGAGTTCCAATTAATTTCACTTTGGAGACGGTCCCTTACTAGCTTCTTGAAATTGGCCGAGAAAATGGATGAAATGTATGATTTTCAAAGTTCCATAACTTGGTCAGTTTTTATCGTAATAAAATGAAACTTTTTGTGTTTACTTTTTTTTTGTGTACTGCATCTTTTCCTAAATATAAGTGATAGGACCTGGGGACCGTATAAAAATTTAATTTTTGTAATTTTTGTCTAAATGGGTTTTTGGTTCGAAAAGCACGTAAAAACATTCTTTACCTTTTTTAAAACATTTTTCAAATTGGAAGTGCATATCTAAACCGAATGGTTTGGGAATTAGCTATTGGGTCACATTAAGGCTGGACATCCTGTATATATAAAACTAAAACACAATATATACTGCAAATAAGACATACCTCGCATTAAAAAGATAACAGCTAGAAGCAAGAAATAGAAACCACAAATTGGAAAAATAATAATAAAAAAAATTAATAAAAGCTGAGTCAAATAAAGTGCAATAATTATTGTGAAAATAGAATGGAACGGAAATTATAACCACTGTCACCATCATCAGGAGCCACGAATAGTGAATTATAATTAAAATCAAACAAAGTAGTAGGGCTTCGGTTGTGTGGCATATCGAAAGAGATAGTCACTCCACATTTTCTGGGCTCTACCCTGCTATAAAAAGGAAAAAAAACAAATAAAAAAGATAACAAAAAATAGAAATAACATTCATAGATCTACATAACAATCTTGAGCACATGGAAAACAAGTAATAAGTATTGCCAATCTTATAAATAAAAATGAAATTCTGTTTGTTTGTTTGTTTGTTTGTTTGTTTGTTTATTTGTTTGTTTGTTTGTGGATTTGAGTTGTATACAAATCCACAAAAATGGACCTATCAGCCTGAAATTTTGCACAGATATGTAAAATAATATAGAATAAATCATAATCCGCTTTAAAACTTTGAAAGTCCACCCGTTCCCGGAATTTAAGAGATTTTTTATGTTCTGCACGCAAAAATCTTTCCGTAATTGTAACCCCTGTAGTGAAAAAAGTGTGAAATAAGGATCGTGGTTGCCATGTGTGGCGATTTTGCCGAATAAGATGTTTTAAATTCTCAAAGTAAAAATAAAAGAATAATAATGATTTTTTTTTGTTAGTTTATATTCGTAAGGTTATATTTTTTTTAATTATAATATCGTGTGCATGGGAAATCGGAGCAGGAATGAAATGTTTTATACGCAAAACAATAAGAATTGAAGATTTCCGAGGCTAATATGTTAAAATTTTTTAGTTTGGCGAAAAAATAAAATGGCTCAAATGCCGAGAAAGTGAGTTCTAGCGGTTTGCACAGTTTCCGGCTAGGCGCAATTTACTGAGAGCTTAAGGAAACGGATTTTTGAAAACAAGTGCAAAGGTTTTATTAGAATACAGCGTTAAATTTTTATGATCCGTGCGAAAATAATGCAGTTATTAAGGGATTTCAAGCGATCTATCTTCAGCATTCTCGCGATTTTGAGGAGGATTCTAACGCTTGGCGCTATTTATCGTAATTTAATCGTCTGCTATTTGGGTTATGAATACACCTGCGTATAAGTTTTTGAAATTTTCATTCAGTTGGAATTGTGCATTTTTCTGAGCAGCTTTTCTGCATCTAATGTATCACATCCAGAAAAAAGGATGTTAGAAATATCAATTTTAATTTTGTTTAATCACACTCATGAATAATGATACACTTTCCAACTTAATGAAAGAAGGAACGAAAATAGGGAAGACCCATGGATTATAACTCTTTTTATATATAGCACTTTAGTGCGTATTTAAAAATCTGAAAGTGTGTCAGATTTTCTATGATTCTAGCGCTTGGCGCAATTTAATGAGAGGGTATTTTTAAAAACAAGCGTAGGTTATCTTATAAATAAAAATGAAATTCTGTTTGTCAATTTGTTGATTTGGGTAGTATACAATTCCACAAAAATGGACCTGTCAGCCTGAAATTTTACACAGATATGTAAAATAATATAGAATAAATGATAGTCCACTTTAAAACTTTGAAACTCCACTTTATTTCCGTTCCCGGAATTTAACAGATTTTTTATGTTCTCCACGCAGAAAGCTTTACGTAATATTAACCCCTGTAGTGAAAAAAGTGTGTGAAATAAGCATCTTGGTTGCCATGTGTGGCGATTTTGCCGAATAAAATGTTTTAAATTCTTAAAGTAAAAATAAAAGAATAATAATGATTTTTTTAGTTTATTTTTTTAGGTTATTTTTTTAATTATAATATCATGTGCGCATAAGAAATGAGAGCAGGAATGAAATGTTTTATACGCAAAACAATGAGGATCGAAGATATCCGAGACTAATATGTAATTTTTTTTAGTTTGCCGAAAAAAAAAATGGCTGCTAGGCCGATTTTTAGAGAGTGAGTTCTAGCGGTTTGCACAGTTTTAGGCTTTTTGGCGCAATTTACTGAGAGCTTAAGGGAATAGCATTTTTGAAAACAAGTGTATAGGTTTTCTTAGAATACAGCATTAAATTTTAACTATCCGTGCAGAAATAATGCAGTTATTAGGGCATTTCAAGCGATGTAGCTTCAGAATTCTCGCCAATTGAGTACATTGATTTAACTTGGGGGAAATCCGCCAAATTTCAGAAAATTGAAATCTTCGCATTTAGTACATCGAGGTAACGATGAATAAAACATGTTATAGTTGATAATTTAAAAAATGCGGCTGTATTAAGGGATTCCACTTTTCAAATAAATGCCTGGCGGTCGAACCATATCCCATTTTGATTGCTGCTAAGTCAATGCTTCGAATGATTCCCTGAAAAAACTCTTGCAAAATGGCGTATGCTGGCACTTTGGCGAGGCTTAGATTTGAAACTGGATTTTACTTGAGACTTGTATATACGTATAATAA
The DNA here is from genome assembly GCA_038373885.1 of Cheiracanthium punctorium. Classification (NCBI taxonomy): domain Eukaryota; kingdom Metazoa; phylum Arthropoda; class Arachnida; order Araneae; family Cheiracanthiidae; genus Cheiracanthium; species Cheiracanthium punctorium. Next base: position 1,406,994 of record JAWZYV010017968.1, read on the forward strand.
GACTGGTTATAGATAAAAATGAATGTTGGTATGTGTGTAGGAGGTTGAAAAACTCCAGCACCGTTTCACCGATCACCATGAAATTTGGTTCACCTAAGTCTTTTATCATGGAGAAGGTTTTTATGCTATCCGTTTTCCTCTAACTTTTCACTAGGTGGCGCAGCAGAACGTCGAATTCTATTCCGTTTAGCCGTTTGCTATGCGAATATCGTCCAACCAATTTCGATGAAATTTGGTACACGCGAATATTAGAACACGGAGAATATTTTTCACTATCCATTTTGCTGTAACTTGCCGCTAAATGGCGCTGCAAAGCATCAACTTCTATACCGTTCGACCGATCGGCATAAAATTTTTTATACTTACACATTTGAGCACTAAGAATATATTCTAACTGCGTTACTTTTGATGTTACTCGCCACTAGATGACACTGCAATGCATTATTATTTTAACTCACCACTAGATGACGCTGCAGCAGGCCAAATTTTTGACCATTCAAACGGTGGCTATGAAAATCAGTATACATAGCTATTTGAACAATGAGAATATTTTTGCGTTATCCATTTTGCTATAACTCGCCACATGACGGCGCTGTAGCAAATCATTACTTTAATTAACCACTAGATGGCCCTGCAGTGTATCACTTCTTGACTGTGCGAATGATCGCTATGAAAATAGGTATACATAGATATTTGAACACGGGGAAGAGTTTGGCACGATCCATTTTCCTATAACTTGACACTAGATGTCGCGTCAACACATGAACTTCAAGACTATTCAGCCGTCGTCATGAAAATTCGTATACATCGATATCTGAATGCGAAGAATATTTTTGCCGTATCCGTTTTGCTAAAACTCGCCACTAGATTGTGCTACGCCGCATCGCCTTCTGCACCGTAAAAACGATTGCCTTGAAATTCAGTATGCATGATTATTGAACACAATATAACGCGATATCCATTTTGCTATATCTCTTTATTACAATAAATAGTAATCACAACAAATATTAATATCAAAAAGTCCATTCATTCCCGTGCGAAGAACGGGTACTTCAGCTAGTATATATATATACATATAAATTCATTCGTTACATATATTTAATATATACAGTCGACTCGCGATTAAAGACCTTCACGGGACCTTGGAAAGCAGATCCCGTGACGTTAAGGGGGTATTCTGGTTTAGAAATTCGAAAAAATCGATTTTTTGTTGCATATTTTCATAGTGTAACCCTTTAAGAATATGTCCCTAAGAGGATTTTTCGAAATTTAAATTATTTTCGGAGTTATAGCTAATTTTGTGCATAGTAATCTTCCTTTAACTGAAGCAATTCAAAAAGTAATAAATCCAATATACGAAGATTTGTCTTCAGAAACCTTGCTAGAAAGAGGCTCGGGCTCAGAAACTCAGAATAATAACGAGTCTCTAAATTCGCTCATCTGGACTTTCGCACCCAAGCATATTCATGCTGGTACCCATACAATTGAAATTGCTAATTTCATTGCGGTATGTATATTTAATGAAGGATTTTTACCAGTTTGAAGATTTTATCAGAAATGGGAATAACAATTGGGCCAGAATCTCATGCGTTCGTCAACAAACGTGATCAAGCCCGAATTAGCAGGTCCGAGGTACGAGCTTTTGAGGCTTCCAAGGAAACTAGAACTGCTACATCATCTGAAAGGGCATCACTAAACATGATATTTGAAGTTGAAGAAGGTACTTTGTACGTAGCAGGGATAGCTGATTAATAAAAAGTAAGTATAACACGCCGTTAAACGACTCCGACTGCGCGCGAATAGTCCTCAAACTTTAAACGCGTTTTTCTCGAAACTACTTTTCAAGAAACGGTTTGCATGATATCTCAAGTTTTATTCAACCGATTCACTTCAAATATTATACAGAGCTTCTTTATACATAATAGTATCGCACTACCAAGATTTTAATTTTTTTTTTATTTAAAAAAAATTCCGAAGGACAAAAAAAAAAAAAAAAAAAAAAAAAAAAACAGGAAAAAAAAAATAAAACGTATTTTTCAGACTGCGCCATTTTGTGAATTTTTTTATTTTCAAAAACGTCTCGAAGTGCGATAACTACATCCTTCCTCTTTAAGGATTATTCATGGTTTTCCATTTCAGGTCACTAGAAGGATTTATATCCTGCACACCAGGACAAGTCATTTTTTCATCAGACCCCACTTCGTCGGCCTGCAGTTGTTTGAAATTTGATTTTTTTCTTATATTATTAATGTTTTGTATATTTAAATATCAATAAAGAACTTGTAAAAATATGGATAGTAAAAATTTTTTTTTTTTTTATCGCGTCCGAAAAAACGCCTAAAAAAATTAGGGCTTCTAAACCAGAATACCCCCTTAAATCAAATGGTCGTTAAATCGAAACTTTAGAAAACGGTCAGGACTTCACCAGAGGGTCGTTAAAATAGGAAGGGTCGCTAAATTAAAGATCGTAAAATCGTGAGTTGACTGTATTTTAAAAACTGAAACGCACACAACACAGAAAAACTTACGAGCAGGGATTCTGGAACCTTAGATCAAATATTTCCTGATTTACTATCACAAACTTCCTTAATATCGCAAATTTCTAACAAAGTTTTAGTGATATGGAATTTTACACTATTTTAAGATAAAAGATTTATCTGGTATCTTTCCTATTCCAGCGTTATCTGTGGTTATTATTTAAAAAAATGATTTTTAGAAAATATAATTTTTTTTTCTTAAATATTTATTTTTCAGGAAGGAAAAGAAAGATTAACTTTTGATACGCAAACATTCAAAATGTCTCCAAAGTTTTGGATTTTATTTTCGTACATGTGCAAATGTATAAACATATTAACATATTTGCTGGGTTCAAAACAAATTACCCTACAACACAGGGAAAAATGCTGATTTAAATTGTGCAAATATCTCAATGTATGTTTATAAGAGAATTCTTGAATTAAAGCTACCAAGGAAAGTATGATTATAAGTCAATGAATACAAATAACAAAAAAAATATTTTCATTTCTCTGAAGCAAGTTTCAGAGATAACGTAATATCTAAAATACTTCTTTGAAGCTAAGCACAGATTCGTAAATACGTAGATTTCTATGATATGAAATACGATTTAAAGGATAAAGGAAGATAATAGTTGTTTTTATCACAATAACACTTACGCACACTGATATATTTCCTTTAATAGCAACACGGTTTCGAAAAAATTCAGGATGATGCTTCATAAGCTGCATAACACACTGTAATAAGCAAAATATCTGTTCCTTTTTGCGAAATTTTCAGAAAAAAACATGGAAATGCGCTGCAAAATTTTTCTAAGAGTGACACGTTTGGCAAAATTTTCAATTAAAAAAAAAATTTCCTTAAAATTTTGTAACTGATACAGGTTGATCGTTTATTTCAGTATATAGTACAGCTTTTAAAGAGACAGGCTCAAAATTTTGAAGTGCCTGACATTATTAGTTTATTTGTACTTATCTACCAAAATCGCATGATTGTTTCGAACTACACCGTTAAATAAAATCTTATTTTAATTATATTTTAAAAGCGATTAAGGTTTTAAAATTCATGGCTACAGTTAGTGTTATTGCTTTAAATTATTAAATTTTAAAAATTTCAATTACATTTTATTTCATTAAAAACTATTTTATACAGAATTAAAATAATTGAATTTTATTTTACCTAAAAAAGAGCCTATTTTCTGCAGCATTCTGAGAAAACTTTTTGAACATTCTGGTAAATGTTTCGTGACTCGAACTTAATACGAAAAAAAAAGTATATATAATAATAAAATAAAAGTTAAAAAACGAAATTTTCGCACATCACTTATTTTTGCATGGACAGTTTTTAATTTAATCTTCAGTAATTTGTTAACCCTCAAGTTTAGTAATAAATATGCTTCGAATAAAATAAAAAAAATCAATGTTATCGAAAAATTACAAAAGCTTTTTTTTTTCTTCTGAAAAACAGCAAGGCATTGTATTTTTATGAAGTCAAAACACAATTAATTACTAGTTTGCGACGTCTGAATGTTACCATTAATTTTATTCTCACTCTTCCTTTTTTTACGCGAGCATTTTACGGAAAACCAAATAATCAATACACATCTAAGTATCTACAAAAAATAAATAAATAAGTAAAATAAATAAATACAAGAAATAAAAATACTTACATACCAGCTAATTATATTGATTTAAGGAAATTCTTTTTAGTAGACTGCTGATTCCTTATTCAAATCTGAAGGAAAATTCTTGAAAGGGAAGTTCATATACGAGCTGAATATATTAAATCAAGCAAACAGTTATCAATTAAAAAATTGATTAAATAAATTTAAAGATAATAGAATTTTTAAAACAGTTTGTTTAAGAACCATTTTTTAAAACAAGAGCTATGAACAGAAGTATGCTTTGGTAATTTGACTAACTATTTTAAAGAGAAGCACTAAAGTATTTCTAGTTCAATATATTTCGGAATTCGGCTTTACAATAAAATAATTTGACTTCAAAATATATGATAAAAACTTTCAAGTGAATACCACAATGGATTTTCAGACATTCAGATGTACCGGGCGATGGACAAGCTGATGCTCTCGATAGAGAAGCCTGTAGTCTTGGCCAACCAGATACATATGTTACACTCAGAAACGCCAAACGCTCTACTTAAGAGCAAATCTATAAAGCTAATCTCTTTCATTACAGAGCTGTTGCCACAAGGATTATTGGAGTGGCTTGCTTCAGATTCGAGACAGAAAATGATTATTTGATACCCCAGTTATATTAAGATTTGCTCTTGCTCACTTCCTGGATTGTTTTTTTTTTTGTGTGTGTGTGTGTGTTTCTGATTCAATGACTAGAGAGAAGCCACGCATACAAGGCATGTGGCTTCAACGATAAAAATATTTTTAAAAAATAGCATATTTTCAGGTAGATGGTGTCACAGCTTCATGGATTGGACTCCCTCCAAGAGAAAATCCTGTGTGTGCCAATGCATGAGAGCACCTTTAAGAAATGCAAGATGTCCTTCCTTCTGACTTTCTTAAGACTTTCCCATCCAAGTGGATCATTTAGGTTCTATGCTCATTCTGTCCAAGTAAGCAAACACATGGCTTACCTGGTTGGCATATCAAAGGCATACAAACCATTGTAATGCACTTTTCAATATATTTCCATGTTTCCTATAACACTTGCTTTTATACGTGTGCTGACAAATGTTCCATCTTAACCTACTTCAATAATGATCACGAAAATAACTTTATTACAACAATGCTTTTGTCAACGCATAACAAATGTATTAATGCTTGACTTAAGGAACGCTCAACTGATTAGATGTTGCAGAGCTCGGTCATAAAATATTTCAATGTACAGGTTGTACGAAATTAAGTGACCGCATTTTAAAATTGTTTAGAGACGAAGCTATCATTGATTAAGTTATGAAATTTTTTGTAGGACTTAATGAAGCTATGGAAATTTGTTTGATCCGATAAAAATTTAGTTCAAATATTCGTCACCAGGGGCCATTCTATGACCTCCGCGGTTCACAGACCCCAATCCATGCAACTTTTGGCTTTGAGGGAGTTTGAAAATATTAGTAAGTCCAGATAATCTGAGATCTATGCCTGATCTTAAAGTCAGCATATCACAACATGTTCATAACATTTCATCGAACACACTGCGGTCAAATGTGGAAAGTGTTTTCTTACGATTCCGGATATTAGCTGACAATGATGGCGTCATGTTGAACATGTTTTGTTGTAATAATATTTGTAAACTGTCATTGATGTATGCTAAATGAGAAATTCATCAACTAACACACCCTGGTGGCGAAGATTTGGACTAATTTTTTTTATTCACTCAAATACATTCCCATACCATATCTTCATTAAGTCCTACACAAAATTCCATTACTTTCACAACGATAGTTCAGTCTGTAGACAACTTTAAAAGACGGTCGTTTAATTTCGGATAGCCTGTACATTGAACTGCTCGCTACTCAGTAATGAATATTCAGTAATAAGTAATTTTTGTTTATTTATATTATAAAAAAATATTTTGTCTATAATTATATAGTTTTTTATTTAACCCAGTTGCGGTAATATCAAATTTTAAAATTAATGTTTTTATTACTTTTCTATTAATCTCCATACTATTAAAGCTTTTTTCTGTAGGGGCAGGCTTCGAATAATAATGTTTTCTCTCTTCCTTTACGAGAGTTTTGTTATAATATAATTTTTCCTGTCTTATTACTGAGCACATTTTCAGTCATTAAAGCATTATTTTATAAATTTCCATTTGTCAGGCTTAGTTACTATAGCAACATGTTAAACGTGTTGCGCTAAATGAAAAACTATTTAGTTCTTGCCATCTCAGTATTCTTATTTTTATATTTGTTGTTAAATTAGAATGTGTACTAATAGCTTTCTCCACGCATAAAAAATGTTTTTATTATTTTGTGCGACAAACGTTTTTAAATCTAGCAATACATTAAAAAGACAGGTTCAGCGGTATATTTAATATAACTTTTGTAATACTTTGAAAGCACTCTTGAAAATGCAATATTCAATGCAAACATAAACAAAAAGAGAGGGAATATTTTGATTTAAATGACATTTACTTAAGTGTAAATGTTCATACAAATGCAGCGAAGAGTAAATATTTTTGTTTTCGTACTCTGTTTCTAGCAGTGAAATACATCTATGCCGTCACATTCTGCTTTTATGGCGAAAAGTAATAATTAGTGCATTAAGGCAGAGTCTTTGATCTTTTGCTCATGGGAATTGCTTATTGTTGCTTAACTCGCTAATTGTCTTTCATTAGAGAATGAAAATTAGAGCGATCTTTAAGCCATTTCTTCCCATGGGTTATCACGTATAAACAACCGGCACGCTTTACGAATTAAAAAAGTTATGTACAAGAATGTTTCCACTTAAAAAGAATTGGGGATTCTCAAATTTAGAGAATGGCTGAAGCGTTGATTGAACTTTAACAGGCACAACAGTTTACAAGAGAATTCAACTTGTTTAATCAAGCAAAAACTGAAATGAAATAATTAAGTGCGTTTTAGAGCTAGAAAGATTAAGTTGAAATTGGAAAATTTTTTTTATTTTACTTTCTCTCTGCAAGAATGACACACGAGTAACAAAGCAGTTTGATTATGCTTCCAAATGATTTAAATTTTACAGTAAAAATTTCATAATACTGAAATTTTGTTTATAGTTACAAAATAACATAACAAAAAAAAAACTAAAATGACTACCTCTAAATTTAATTATAATATTCAGCCTTCAGCTGAAATTAGTTTCCCCTCCGCTAAAGAGGTTCTTTGACAGAACCTTTTAATTTGTATTGGCAGCCATGTACAGGATGTATTTGCATGTAAAATCAAACGGGGAGAAACCAACCGTTCTTCCAGTGGTGTCAAGTATTTTAAACAATCCGGTATTTCGGGGAATTCGAAGCCATTGCTTATAGCTAATTCTGGTATTGTCAATTTAATCAAACAATCGTAACATGTTTTGCAAAATTTGCCAATATCATCGATATCTTTGTAAAAGACTAGTTTTATAAAGTCCGTTGTCGGTCCTTTGGACAGTAAAGTTGTTTTGGAATGGGTTCTTATTGACTTTTTGAACCACAGTCGATCACAACAATAGCATTGGTGGATTGGACCATCAGCAACAGCTTCGAAAAATTTCTCAGCTAATTTACGAAATTCTAGTTCTTCACACCTTACATTTAGATCAGTATCTGTTCTTGGTCTTTTCGATGGTATATCTAGACAGAGTCGTAAACGTTTTCTGTCTTGTCTTCTGGATTTGGATTCCGCTTCTTGAGCACGAAAATCTGGATCTTCCCTTTTTCTTTGCATAAATAGACGGTTAGTTTCACGATGACTTTCTTCCGGATTAGACAACTGGCGAGGACGGCCAGCGCGGCCTTGAACAACAGTCCCGGGTATATTCTTCTGATATTTAACGATGTAATACTGAAAGTAGAGCGTGAAATACCAAGCCTACGAGCTATTTCACACTGATCCCGCAAAAATGAAAATTTTAGAAATGCCACGACAGAACACCACCACTTGCTCCGAGGAGGGACAAAAGTTTGAACGCGACTCTGGAAACAAATCCAAGTTCTGAAAAATGAAATCGGAACCTCGGGAACTTGACAGCCAGTCGCAGACGCTCTGACAAAATCTTACAGTTTTCCCTTTTGTTTCATCTGACATTACTTTGAAATTTTTCAAGTATCCATTATTCCAATCATGTGTCGGATCTTGGTGTGTTTCAAATTTCCGTGAGATCTGTAAGATTTTATTTACTATCAATTATCATCCACGACTTTTTTCCTCTGCCGAAAACTATTACCCTCTTTAGCGGAGGGTAAAAATTTGAGACCTGATTTTGATATGAGGTTTTCAATGTACTAAAATTTATTTTCATTCTAAATTGAAAAGAAAATCTAGAGGGAAAAAAAGGATGAAAATAGCATACATAAAAAAATCCCCGAAATTTTAGAATTTTTTTTTTCTAAATTTGCGATAACGGAACACACGGTTTTTGAGATTTCGAAAAAAGTATCATTGCTTTGTGGTTTTTTAAATGGTGTAGTTGGATTGATAACCATTAAGAATAAAAAACACCGCATGGATAAAATATAAAGATATTCAAATTTTTATTCGGTCTGGCTTAAGAGTTTCATAGTTGGTAGGCTAGTTAGCTAAGTTCAGTGTCCTAGTTTCATTGTTAATTTTTTCATTTTTTGCTTACATTTCTGATATATATGCGTCGAATTTTTAAATCTAAATAAATTTACCGTATTATTAAGTTATTTTATACATAAATATAGTCTCAACATAGTGTGATTATTTTTGGCCTAAAAGTAGATAGAGGTACAGTTGTAGTGCAGTTTAGGGTACATAATTTATTTCTTTCACTTTTGTCAAGCTAATTTCGATTCAGCATAAAACGCAATTTTTAATGCAAATACAGAGGATCATCTTAAAAATATAAATAAAGTTTATCCCATTTTAACTGTAAATGGGCACAAAGCATTAGACTAAATGCTTTTTCACTATTTTACCTTGAACGGAGACATACATTTGTTACAGCGAGAAAACAATAATTAGTGCATTAATGGAACGCCTTTGATCTATTTCTCATGGGCATTGCTCATCATTGCATAAAATTACTAGAAGTGTTTCATTAGAGAATATAAGTAAGATAACTCTTTAAGTTCTCCCATCCCATGGGTACTAATATGGAAACATGAGGTAGACACTACAGCTTTCAAATGCGATGTATAAAATTGTTCCCAGTTAAAAAGGAAGATGTACTTGATTGCTATATAATTGAACTCGAATTAAGAGGATTACTGAGAAGGTGAATAAAGCACAAATAGACATTCAGCTTTTCTTAAAAATTCTGACTTGTTTAATTAGAAACTGAAATTTGAGGTCTATATGTGTTTACGATGTTGTTTTCAGCACTTTCGGACAGACTGGTTAACCGCTGTTAATCATTATTAGCCTTTTTAATCTAATATCGGGTAGTTAGCATTTTCACTATCTTAAAAATTTCAAAGCGATTATATTCAATACACGACTTGTGTAAACAAATCTGCGAGGTTGCAACAAAAATGACATACAAATATTTTGTGACATTTGACATAAAATAGCATAAATAATAATGGCAAGAAAGCCATAATTTAAGTATATTAAGGTTTAAGGGAAATGAATAATAATAATAATAATAATAATAATTCCATTTTCTGAGGAGTGGACTAAGAACCTGGAATGCTTACGTTATGAAAAATTGCCCACATTTATTGAATTAGTTATGGTAAGCTAGGAGCCAACACTGACTAGGAGAGCCTATAGCTAGTTCATAAAACTCTACTTTGTTATTTTCAAGTTTTAGACTGTACAGATTGTACAGGGGGCAAATAAAACTACGATTTGTTGTCCTGCAAGACTGACAAAAATACAAGTTAATCGTACTAATGTCGCAATCTAAGAGTGCTACAGAATTTTCCAAATAATTTTTTGCAATTTTCTTTTTTAACGGATTTTCTCGGTGGTACATAACTTACTTTGTCAAGAGCCAAGGTATGGCAGAATCAATAAAATATGTAATATCGGATGATGCAGAATATGATCTTTTAGAATTTATGCTTTAAATATTTTACAAACAGATTTCTTTTTAGATGTACAAAAAGTATGTTAATAATAATTTTTGTAGTTTTAATCCGATAAATTATTTTTGAGTGGGTGTATATTAATTATACTCACCAAAGCTACTAAATAAATAATAAATTTGAAATATGAAAACAGCTAACTTTTTAAAATTTTATAAGTTTAATGAAGAATATCGAGTTGTTGATTATCGTCTCTCTCCGCTCTCTGACACATTTTTTTTTTATGAATTTCTATCAATAAGGAAACTCTAATTAGATAGTCTGAGAACATTCTGAATGCACGTTATTTGCATCATGGCAGAAAACAAACAATCTAAATAATATGAATTAAATTCTGTTAACAAATACCTAATTTAAACTATCAATTATTTACTGTCTAAAATTAAAATTGAAAAGAAAATGTTTTTTCATTTTAGGTTTAAAAAATAAATATACTAATTTACGCTTACTTGAGTTTTATTTTTATTTATTTTTTAAATTTTGAACAGAAACCTCAAATGCAAAACCAACCGCTATCTAAAAGCTGACCGCAAGCATCTAAAAGCTGACACCAACCCTGCTTCTTTAAGCCCTTTTACGATAATCTTTCCTGATTATAACAGATTCGGAAATCAATAAGCCATTCTATTTTATGAGATGAAAATGCTATCATTCACTCGTTCACCCCAAAACTACTTCAGCCTTTCAAATGTAATACAAAGTAGGATATCTTTTTAATAAACTGTTAGACATTTATTTTCGCGTTCATCTAATAAAACAAGAAAATTCACCAGGATGCTCATTTAAAAAGATAAAATGAGATGTTACAGAGAAAATACATATCAACTAATTAGCTTATGTCCAACAGTAAGTTTTTGAAAATTGAAGCATTGACGAAGAGAAGTCATAAATTTTCTTAAAAAGGAAAAGAAAAAAGATGATATTACATTTGTCATCAGAAAATTCATGCCGCACATAATGGCTTACAATATAATGTAAGAAATAAATTACGTGAAAATGTATCACTCTGTTTTTCTTTTAATTTAAAAATCCACATTTTAAAAGCATATTGGATAACATTTCTGAAATAATTTGACAACTCAGTGCTGTTATAAATTAGTTTATGTTTTGAAAAAAGGATAGTTTTGCTTTTAATGATTCATTTTGTTAAACTATTTTTTTCTAAGATTTTATGATACGATTTGCTAAAAGTGCAATGCTATGAATCTTAAGTGAAATAGAGTGATTGAATTTTTAAATGTTAAGTTTAAAATTGCGCACAGAACACATGCTACACTGCTGATTTACTTGACTATGGTACTTATGTCTAGTTAGCCAATCAAAAGATGTTACAAAAAGTTCTGAAGCATATTCAACAACTTTGACAGTTTCAGTTCTATAAAAATATTTTAATAGGCAATATATCAATGTTCTTTTTAGAATCAAAACATTTGAAAACTGATGTCATGACTGACAGGATCATTCACGCATATTTGATCATCAGACAAATATTTTAAAGTTTTCGTGATAGAAATCTTCAAAATATGCTTGCTTACAACCACAAAACAACCACAAAAATATTCTTCAAAATATCCATTACTGTGCAAGTATGAGTACAGGAATTTAAGAGAAAACGAGATTCATGTTTCTTCATTTCACTTAGGGAATCGGTAAACACATGGCATTTGGAAGATTCGGGATGTCTCATAAACTTCAACATCGGATTTTATTCCTTACATACTTACTTTGACAAATGTACTAAATTTTATGACATGGCTTGAAATTCGTACATGATTCCTATGAAAATAAATCAGATTGGCAACTTTTACATGGAACCTATACAATAAATCTTGTAATGCGTAGAAGGTATTCTATGCACTAGTATGGTGATTTGCAAAAGTGAACAAAAGTAGGGGAAGGTGACTCAAAATGATCCTAGCGGGCAAAACGATCCACATATGTTTTCTTAGATACACATATGTGGGTATCTACCAGGTAACACATAAACTAGTTGTGCCAAGTCAAGAAAAACCGATGGTGGTATTTAAGCGATCGGAGTATTAAGTGTCTGAGTAGAATTCTTAAAAAAAAAAAAGGTTTTATCATATCTCTTATAAGGTAAGCACTAACTTCCCTATTTATTTAGTAATTGAGTCTTTAATGTGCAGATATATGACTTGGTTTACTGAATAGAGTATGTTTTTAGATGCGAATTACGTTTGCTAAGTTTGTTATGTTTCTCGGCGTGTTCCAGTAATATGGCCTTAAGTGAGAAGCCATATTGCCAGGCAAAATGATCCTTCTACTGAATAAAGTCCAGTACCGGGTTTTAGACTTCATAGGAGTCCTTCAACCGTTCTCAAAATGCGTGACTCCCCATTAATTATTTAATTTATTTCTGCGCTTATTGTAGACTATAATTTTTTTTATTATAATTTTAAAATATCTCACTTTATGTTTACGAAACTTTTTTATTTTAAAATTTTCAGAAAATAAATCATGCATATTATATGATAATAAAATTTATTAAGATAATAAGATGCTGGGCTATTAACCATTAGCTCCAGGGTTCGATTCTGGACCTCAACTTTTTCTTGCCTGAGAGTTTGGTGCTGCCATCTGGTGTATATTTTCGGTAACTCTTTTTCCCCGAATTTTTTCGCTGTCGCAAAACTGTCCCATCGTGACTTCTCTGAACGGTCGCAATGCGACTACACAGCGAGAGGACATAGGGACTCTGGCGTGACTTTGCTGCGGAGTCGCGGCGACTGTTTGTAACTCTATTGTGACAGTATTGTGTGGTCGTATTTCAGTCACAGGGGACTGTTGTGCTATTAGGGATGCTAACAAAGGGCCAAAGTTTTATTTAAACATTTATGTTATTTATACAAGTTTTAATCTTAGGAGGATCATTTTGGCTCCCCTTCCTTACTTTTCTCTAAAAATACCCACAGATATGATCATAATGGTTGATTCATCGCACCTTTATTTGTAAGCGTTTAAAAGTAGAATGCAAACAACGAAAGACGAAAATCCGCTATAGAGAAATAATATATGCGTCTTACCGTATGCGTCTATACGTTTTATTCAAAAAACTTTGATGAAGTATGCTCACTGCTCATATTCAATTCGTTGTTGAGACGTTAGAAAAGAGTGTAAAGAATAACTATGAGTGCAGTTCTCTATTAACGCGCATAGAAAGCGTGTTGATCAATGCTTATGATATTTGAGTAAAGATTCCTATAAAGATTATCTATAGTTTTTAACAATACGGTTTTATATATATATATATATATATATATATATATATATAATATATATATACATACAGATATAGATAGATAATATAATATATATTTTGAAACTATCTTTTAAAATAATGGAGTGTATATATAAACATGCACTTCAAAAGGTAAACTAACCTTAGGAAAAATTACATGCAAAATTTAAATAATGTCCATGGCAGTTTATAATATTGGTTGTTGTCTGCAAACAAAAAACTTAACTCTTAAGTAAATGCTTTAAAAAGGTTTATGTAATTTTTATTTTGCAGTGAATTTATTTCCACCTCAACTTCAATGACATCAACTACTATAATAAATGTTTTGTTTTTCTTCTTGCATCATTCTTAATGGAAGATATGAATGAATAGCATTTATTTAGATAGTAGCTCTTTATATTAAATGCGAATATTCATATATCAACATCTGCATCTTATTTCTCTCCAGGAATGCGGTACTCTACCATTTCATTAGTCATGGAAATTGCATATTTGACTTTCAGAGTAGATGATAAAATGATGAATTTTTGGAAAATGTTTATTAAAAAAATAGAAAACTAACTTTTGTGGATGAATTTTTCACTTTTATTTTCTAAAAGAAAATAGTTTGTCTGTATCACTAAATAAAAGAATTCATAACAAATAGTGACATGTATTTAATATCAGAGAGTAACAGATAAAATTGCTGTTTGAAATATTCATTTTAAACACTATGTTGCAAAATTAATTCTGAATATATATTAAATACTGCATGTAATGAGTTTTTTCTCCGCTATAATGTAAGCCTCTTGGATTGAGTAACATTTGCAGAAATATGGGACTTTTTACATTAATCTAAGCAAATAAATAAATAAATATTTATTTATTTATCAAGTAATTCCGGGATAGATAGACCACCGGGTGAGATGGACCAGCCAAATATTTAGTTAATGCATCATCACCATAAATGGCTTAACTATCTCAGTGAGACACTTAAAGACATTTTGTAAGGATTGCTACTATTTGCTTCTCAAAAAGCATACTTATTTTTCAGCTAATAATAACTGTTGCTGTTGGTGAGTCAAATAACTTTTTCATATAGTTATAATTGTACTATTAAAGGTTTTGTTTAATATGTCATGTATCTAATTTTGATGATATAATCTCGGGGAACAAATAGGCTTCCAAATTCGGACAATCGGGAGAGATGGACCCCGTCTAGGCGGGAGAGATGGATCAAGTTTTCAGTCGGGAAAGATGGACCAAGTTTTCAGTAGGTAAAGATGGACCAAGTTTTCAGTCGAGAAAGATAGACCAAGTTTTCAGTAGGCAGAGATTGACCTGGACGAAACTCGGGAGGGTTCGGGTAATCACGGCACATGTCGATATTAGCGCATGCATGAAGGTCTACACGCTTTAGGCCACTCTCCCTATTGCATGAGTGTGTAGATATCTTTAAAGTAATTCGTTTTTTAATCGTTCGCTTATACATATCAAGGTGCAGATTTATCTTTGACAATTACGTATCACACTACTATTATAAACATTTATAGCAATTTTTTTACAATAGAATTGGTTTTCAATTATCTAACATCAATATGCTATCCATATTTCTTTAATACTATACAAGAACATACCTTCTTGAATCCAAAGTAAATTGATACAAATATTAAATACTAATTTGTTTCTAAAATATAAGAGTGCCTACAGGTTTTAAAAGCAAATAAATTATGCAACAAACTGATCTAATAATATATGGATGATGGAATAATTAAAACTGTGTAAAATAACATACATAAAAGAAACTTATCAATATGATTGATAAGTACCTTTTATGTGTGTTATGTACAGTTTTAATTATTCTATCTTTTAAACAACATTTTCTTTTGAGTGTTTTTCGTTAGTATATGGCTGACTTACGATCTGCAAAATTATGTCTTAAGGAATTCAAATGAACTATCGAATAGTTAGCATTCCAATAATTTCTACAACATTTAATCTAGCATTAAATCATTAAATTTGGTATAAAAAGTTAGATAAACTACATACATATCAAAATGGAAACTTAGGCAACACTGTTTGAAAGTATGAAATGTACAACAAAAAATTTCGACTAATTAAAAAAAAAAACAGATTACAAAAGGAATAACTTAATTCTAGAAATTAGAAAAACGTATTTTAGAGCATATGAAAAAGTTTTAAAAGAAGTCTAACAAAGTACATAAATTTTCTGTTTTAAATATTTTAATAGCAATTTTTTTTTCTCTTGATAGACTAATGGAATATTTAATTACATTATTCAAACTTGAGCTTCCAATAAACACTGAAAGTATACATGTTCAGCAATTCTTTAATGCGCCAAAAAGGTTCTCGATTCACTCGTGAAATCTTATTTCATTCATTTATTATGCTATTTTCTCAATTTTATGTTACAAAATACCAAGAAAGTTTCTTAGTGTTTAAAAAAAGAACATTTGAAAATTTACGAGACATTTAGAAATGCTAATGGTGGACATGGAAGAAACAAAACCTGATACTTATGACACAAATTAAAATAAAGTATTTGTGCCACGGAATAGAAGAAAAATTCAGGATGATTCTTTATAATCTGAACTACACGCTGAAATATTTGTGAAAACAGTGGATTTTATGAAACTTTCATTAAAAAGAAACATAATTGCAGAACAATATTTTTCGAATAGTGACACATTTTGCAAAATTTTCCATACTTAAGAAATTTCTCTACAAGTTTCGAAACTGATACAGGTGTGCCGTTCTCTAGCTGCAAACCCCAGTAGCACAAATAGTTCAAAAAACGTTCAAATTACGTTGGAAACACGTTTTTTGACGTGAAAAAGCGTGTTGGTGTAAATAGGGAACACCTCACTTGGTGTAAATAGGGAAAGTTTTTGCTCCATAAGAAAATCTGTCTTGAAATGCACAGAAGTCAAGCGAGACAGTTCTGTTTGATCTTTCCTCTCAACTTTAGCAACCAATTTCAATATCGGGACCTGTACTACTATACCAAGAATGCACTGTAAGTTTCTCTCTATTCTAAAAAAAAGTAAAGGCCGCTGTCGCCGCCGCTGGCGCTGTCAAAGCTTCTGGACCTATCTCTTCCTAAACCGTAGGGATTTGAGTTTCGACTAAGGTACCCACAGATTCGAAAAATTCCGAGGAACCTGCTAAGCTGATTTAAATTTCGAAAATCGAATTATTTTAGAAGATATTAATAAAAAACTGAAAGAATAAACCGAATGGTTGCCAGATTTGGCATAAAATCATTCATTCCTTTGCAACAAAGCGTTTCCAAGTATCTAGAATCGCGTGAAATTTACAAAGTTAACACAAAAAGCTAATAACTTCTTCACCGTTCGCACGATCCGCTTGAAAATTTTCATGATCATGTATGAAAATATAGAAAACAATCTGCGCTTCTTTAAAAATCTGAAAATCTACCCGTTCCCTCCTTTTTAAGCGATTTTTTGCTATTTTCAGCACCATTTTATTTCCGAGAGTCAAAAAAGTAAATCATTTGCGTGACAAAATTACCCTTTTCAAGTGAATATGACGTCATATAATTGGGATTGAAATTCGTTTAAAAGAGATTTTCCAGATTACACAGGTTATTATCATTTTTTTTTTTCACATATAAATCGTTTGCATGGACATGAGAATAGCTGTGTACACAAAACGAAATCTTTCGATTGCGAAAAGATTCCGCGAGTTTCCAGAACAGCGTAAAATTTAATTTGGGTATCTCTCTATTGTAAAAAAAAGTAAAGGCCGCTGTCGCCGCTGGCGCTGTCAAAGCTTGTTGGCCTATTTCCTCCTAAACCGTGGGGATTTAAGTTTCAACTAAGGTGCCCACAGATTTGAAAAATTCCGAGGAACCTGATGAGCTAAGTTAAATTTCGAAAATCGAATTATTTTAGAAGATATTAATAAAAAACTGAAAAAATAAACAGAATGGTTGCCAGATTTGGCATAAAATCATTCATTCCTTTGCAACAAAGCGTTTCCAAATATCTAGAATCGCGTGAAATTTACAAACATGAGTTAGAATTACGCCCATTTTACGCCAAAATAAAAACTATATGAAATAAGTAACTCAAAATGTGTTACACAAAGTTGACAATTTTCAAATAGTAAGTTCGCTTAGACAACAGGAGTTTAGAATGAGCGATTATTCGTTTTTCCAAAACAGGATAACTAATATCTTGAAAATGAAAAATAATTAAAATGCAGATTATTTTCAAGCCGGTTCTCGTCCAGCTGGATTATTTGCTACCAGTAGAAATATTTGGCAGTGTTAACTATGCCATTATAGCAGTTACAGTACACTTTGGATATTTGCTAGCGCGACTAGATGGTATAATGCGTGGTGCTAAGTACGCCAATCTGCAAACATTATGTAAATGAAAATATGGATAACAGTTTTCCGGTAACCTTACATGAATAGTAATTATAGGTTGTGAGCATGTGTAAATCGCCAAATAATGAAAAGTCGCCATTGGCGGCAGGCTATTCTATCTGTTCCGTAGCTTTTATTAACTTTACATGTACGCAAGTCGCCAAATAATGAAAAATCGCCATGGGTGGCATATTTGCAATGTGTCCAATAGGTTTTACATTATTAAAAATACAGCTGAAACATATGTTCTTATTTTATTACGTTTTAGCTCCTAATTAGTATAACCTTTGAATGGCAACATTAAATATCATTGTGTTTCTGAGGAGTACAAATAATTTTTCCAGCGATTATAAGCGGAGTCCACACTCCAGGTAAAGTATAGCTCAGGACCCGTACAACACGGATTCCTATAACAAAATATCTTCCGTGTTATGATGGGTAGGGGGTCTACTGTAGTGTGAAGTTTAAATTTTTATGTACCAATGAAGATGCAAGAACTAAGCAATGTGTAGCTTAGCTCAGTAACATTCTATCTGATCCAATCTTCGGGTTTTCTCTGTTGAAATTGTGTCTTTTTTTACGAATAAGCCCGATTAGGGGCCGAATGCCTCATATGAAAAGCGAGCGTAGCGAGTCTGGGGGCCTTGGCCCCTAGTTCTCCAAAAAGTGTTAATTCCAAAAAGCCTTTTTTCTCGAGTATAGCTCAAGATAGGATAAAATTTCTGCATAAACCTGAGACATCGACGTATCCTCCTTTGCTAATCTGTCAGCAACATAATTATAGTTTAGATTTTCATGTGATGGTATCCATTGTAGATGGAAGATAGACGAATTGGACAATGTCTTTAGATTTTCAATGACTTTGATTCCTTTACAGGTTCCCAATACTCCTCCAGTTATCTAAATATTGGATTACACTACAGCTGTTTGTATGGATCCATATCTCCCCAGTCAAGTATCGCTCTAAAATACAGTCCAAAGCCATATGAACTGCAGTCAATTCATTTCGGAAAACGGAGCAATAATCTGTATTTCTACGCTTGAAAGAAGCTTCTTCATTGCCAATTTTAACAAAAACCCCGCTACCAGTTTGTCCATGATCATTCTTACTGCCATCTGTGTATATCTGAATACTTTTAAGAGGGCATAATTTTTTTACAATCAAAGAAAATCGTTAAAAATTGATGCAATGGTTATATGAATCATCTGGCAGAGCCGACAGAGATTGAAAAATATCTGCTCATTACTAATTTTGTAAGTGTAAACAAAAATATTTCTATTCGAATATCAAGAAATATATCTATCTATCTATCTATCTACCTGTATATATATATATATATATATACCAGGTGATTCAAAATAGATGTTAAGGCGATTATTATTTAAACCGTAAATGATCAAAACATACTTCCAATTAGAAAAATTCGTTAAATTAAGAGTAGTTTTCAGATGTGGATTTTTTTTGCTGGGGGTTGTATACATATAAAATACGAAATTTAATTTTTATACTTTCTTACCCTTTATACTTAGAAGAACGTTGCTCTTTGCCTAAAAAAATTAAGAAAACAAATCCCACGTCTCTACGTGGAATAGTTTCCGAGATACATCAATTCGAAAATTTCGGCATTTGTCGCCATGCAATAAGTGGATCTCTCCAAAGTGATAAAAATGTAATTACTTTTCAAATGAAGTTAATTTATGTTAATAATCCTTCCATAGAACACAGTTGACTTCTGAAATCCCAATTTAGCGATAATTTTCCTATAACGCGAGTTTGGCAGTCTATAGTGAAAGTTACCACACCATTGTAACACCATAGTGACACATCATTATTCTGGCATTCCCTTTTACACTTTAAAACTCCTTCTCTAGAAGCGTGACTTAATTACTAGAGGACCCCCCGTAAAGACTAAATTATCGCTAATTTCATAAAGCTATACCGATCCATTCAGGTAAAACTGTACCTGTTAATTTCACACGTTTGAACGCGGTTAATTCCCTTTCTCAACAATTCGATCATTAAATTCGATCAATTTTGTTGTCTTAGAACTGTGACTTGTTTTTGAATCACTTTTGGGCCCTGAATCCAAAAGTAACTGTTTTTGTCTGTCACGTCAACTTTTTAAGATACAGGGTATCGCCAAAATGTGCATAAAAAGAAAAATAAAGGGAAAAGTTACCAAATATATAGTTACTACAAGTTGAATTGTATTAATACACATAGAAAAACTTATTTACCAAGTGGTAAACATACATATTAAGGCAAACATTTTCGTTTGTAGCTTTTTCTGGAATGTTTACCTGTTGTGAATGTTCTGGAATCTGTGGACATTCTTGCTTTATGCTCCAACAATAGTCAGCCATCATAAGTAGATCCCATCTTCCTCCCATCCATAGCGTGATTCTATGATCTTCAAATCTGATGAAATCGCTCACCCTGCTCATGACTGACTTCAACAAGATTTTTCGGGAAGTGAACGAGATGGCTACGTAAAAACTGCAACGATGCTCATATTGCAACCAAGCATTTTGAAGCTCTCCAAGAGCTGTTGGATAATTTCGGTCTAATTCTGTGCTCGTGTACTTCCAAGAAAGTCTTTTACAATATTTTTGAATGCCAACCATGCATTCTGTCATTGTTCCGATGAAATGCTCATTTTTAAGAAGTGGGCGAATCCGTGGACCACCAAACACACCAGATTTTATCTTTCAAATGATAGGTTAGGAAATGCCGAAATAGTCTCCTTCAATTGTCAAAGCTTTAAAAAATTGCTTCATGAGACCCAGTTTTCTAATCAGAGGTGGAAATATTATGTTCTTTCTGTTGACAAGTGGCTGATTTAGAATGTTTGGATCACCAGGTTTCAGGTCATATCTTGGCGGCCATTTCGACTGCATCCAATGCTTCTCACGAGTTCTACTGTCCCACATGCACAAAAAACAGGGATACTTAGTATATCCACATTGCTGGCCAAGGAAGAAACAGGCCATTTTAAGATCAACACAGATGATCCATTGTTGCATGCTCCATGATCCATTGGTATTGCAACAAATCAACGACTCTATGTCTTCGTATTCCTCACGTAAACATACTAAATGACCTATTGGGAATGCACCAAATGAATTTCCATTGTGGAGGAGTACACAGTCTAAGCTCCGCTTTGAGCTATGGATGAGCTGAAATTCCCAACTCTTCCATTAAACCGTGTATGTTATGGTGATATACAAACCCATCATCACTTCGAAAGTATTGCAGAAATGCACTTTCTTGTATCGGAAGTAGGATACTTTAGCTCCTTTTTCAAGCAACTTTTTTTTCTTGCAGTCTTGATGCTAACAGTTCTGAATCTTTTTTGGATAGCCCCAAATCATTTAACTATTGCTGCTTAAATCCCTTACGAACGGGATCATCTTCAATTTCAAAATCTTCGTCATTGGGGTCACAGCAAAAGTGTTTCCGATGAACGAAGTTCGCTCTTGCGGATAGTGAAGAGAAGGTAGGTGTAGAAAAAAAAACTTGACGTGATCGAAGAAAACTAACAACAGTTTTGTAATCAGTGTGCCCATTATACTAAAACAGCTTAAAAATCGAACTCAACAGAAATTATGTTAAAAAATATTCCCCAGTGTTATTTAACTTTTATCAACTCATAATTGGTCCTCTAAAGTAAAAATTGTTTTGCCTGAAAAAAAATCTTACTTTAGGGGACCGATGCCAACACAGCAGGTAAAGTGGTGTAAGCCATCATTAAAAAAATGCTAACTATTTCATTTAGAGACACAGGATTTGTTTTATTAATTTTCTTAGGCAAACAGCAACATTCTGCTAAATATAAAGGGTAGGAAGGGAAGGACAGTATAAAATTTAAATTTCGTATTTTAATATGTATAAACCCCCAGTGAAAAAATGCCATATCTGAAAGTTATTCTTAATTTGGGGAAGTTTTCTATTTGGAAGTATGTTTCGATCACTTAGGTTTAAAAAATAGTCGCCTTAACATCTATTTTGAATCACCCGGTATGTATATATATATATAAAATATAAAATAGCTTAACTTACGTAAAATGGATTCCCAAGTGAAATATTAATTGAAAGCACATTATAACAGATATAATACGTAACCATAAAAATAAAAATGAAATGAAGAGGCTATAAATAAATTTGAAACAGGGCCATCAAAGCCAAAAATTGGTAAAAACATGCCATGAGCAATCACATGTGCATATATATATATATATATATATATATATATATATACTTGTATAACAAATAAAAAAAAAACTAAGCAACCTTTAATGAAAAGTGGAATATCATTAATATTATACTATATACATATTCACTTTTAACTTAGATCATAACTATAATTTAAACAACGTCATTGTTCCATACTGTATTAATAGCCGTTGTTTCTTCTTTAAGAAGCCGAAAAGTTTTGTTACCTGATTAAATCCTCCTGAAGCAAAGGAAGTTAAATTGAGAAAATTTCAAAATAAAAAGTAGTAATAAAAAGGACACGAATTGAACGTAGACATATAGAGAATTGATACTTCCAAATTAAATTTGTGGCTTCGAATTACTTCTTTAAAAAATGTGTTTTGAAATAGGACTAATAATGTAATAAAATATTGTTCTCTAAAATGACTCTATAAAACGCGAAGCAGTGAATCAGGTACCAAACAGAGTAGACAAAAACCTTAAGTATAATAAAAAGCTTCAAAAGCATTCGTTGACAACAGAGAAAAGAAAGAAAAAGAAAAAAAATACATATTTATCAGTAGTCTTATCAATGAAAACGGTGTGTTTGTTCTTTCGTGCTTTACTCCTATGGCATGCATACAAAGCCACACTGTTGGGCCGATTGATTTGAAAGTTTGCATAAATACGTAGCAAATACAGGAAAGCTTTACTTTTAAAAATCTGAAAATCTACCCGTTCTCAACTTTTAACGATTTTGATAAACTTACTTGGATATAATTGACAAATTGCAGTTATAGTAACTTGGCCACTGCGTTCGAAAGATCTCTCACAATTTCTTTTTGAATCCCATTAAATCTGCTGAAGAACCCTTCACCAAACTTTCGGCTGCTGCAGGGAAAGTGAGCGATATGTCTGGAGAGTTTCAAAATGCTTTAAAATCCTTTCTTCGCCGTTGTAACGCGTGCATAGCCGCTGACCACTTATCACATGTTGTTCAGCAACACTAATGCTTATTTTGACTGCTAATTATGTGTCATTAAATTTTTTAAAAACTTAATTGTGTTTTCTGTTTTCGCCTTGCATGGAAGCATCTACGTCTGCGCCCTCTATCGACTTTGTATTTTTTTTTCGACCATGCATTCTCTATAAAAATTTGTTTGTTCGGATGTGTACTGTCACCTCTTAACGTTTTGCCCATTTTTTATGATACCATCACTTTTTCGCAATTTTTGGTTACTTTATCAACGTAATTTTTTTGTGATCTTACTTTCTTTCTTTAGCTATGTTACAGTTAGTGTTATAGGAGGATAAGCTCGTTGAAAATATGAGTTATTTCAGTTAGGGATGAATACGAGAAAATATAAAGGTATCACACATGGACTGTAAAATTTTCGTCTCGTCTTGCACAGCAATAACTCTCAAGCTACTCAAGAACAGGATGTCTGTTCTTACAAAATCGCCCATGTTTTAATAGAATTTGTCTCCCGTAACTCCTGAAATCTTTTGTCTCGTCTAGCATAATAAATGCATCTGTCTTATGCTGTTAGCCATCTGCATTTCAGCTCTTGATGCACGGTCTACATTGGAATTCGCATTAATAGTTCCTCGTAGAATACAAAAAATAAATGAATTTTTCATCTATTTCTACGTTCTCATACATTTACCTTATTTTACTTTTCTATCAAATAAAAGCTCAAATTAATATATTATGTGAATAAAGCACTTTTTAAAATAATTAAAACTTGAGGGAATAGTTTAACTACATGGTTCTACAGTAATTATAGTGAAGATTTACAAGATTTAAACAAATCTTAATAAGCATAGGAGTTTCAGAATGTAAAATGATCTTTTATTTTATGTATCTGTTCGTGTATAAAATAATCCTGTCTGAGAACACTTAAAATTTTAGAATTTGTTGAAACGTCTGAAATCATTGCAAGAATTTAAAGAAGGACGGTGGGTTCGGTGGTTACATACGTAGAGATAGTACATATAAATTCCTCATATTAGTGTTTCGGTTTATAGAAAATCTTAAATACGAAGACTTCAGTTGAACTCTCGCGGAGGAAGTAATAACACCCCCCCCCCATCCCCACTGAAATGTAGAGATTACATTTAGAAAGTTTTAAAAGAACAATGGACTTCTACAATTTTAGGCCGAAGGCTTTTTAATATCCGGAATCCAGTATAGAGAATGACGTCTTCTTCCCTTATTTTCCTGTAATGCTGTATAACAGCACAGCTTATAAGCTTACGCTTTATAGAAAGATTTTAAAATTCTCAAAGAGATATTTTGCATTTATTTTATTTAAGTTTTATTTAAAATCAGCAAACATTTGTTAAAACGTCAATACAAGACATCACATTAAACCTTCTAACATATCCACTCGATTTAAGGAATTTTATTATTATTTTTTTTCACATTCTGTTCCGTAAAACATAAATAAAAATAATATACAGAGTGATTCAGAACACTTGTAAAAGCATGTAGAGGGAACCACGACAGTGCCGAATCACAGGTGCGATGAGAAATGCGAACTTTTCGAAAACCGTTTGTCCAAAAAATAAAGAATCTTTCACATAAAATACTTGAGTAAGACTGATTTTCAACAGGATTGATTACTAAAGTTGGGATTAGATGTTGATTAAGGATTGAGTACAAATTTATTAGTAAAATGATTATTAACAGATAAATGAAAACGACAATTCTCTCTCCACACTGTTATGAGATTCTGAACGTCTTCTTTTTACAAGAATTCTGAACCCCCATGTACACTTAGTCAGATACAAAAATAAATGACTTTTTTCGGAGTTTTTTATCAAAAATTCAAAATGCTTTTTAAAAATAATATAAATGTAAACATATGATCATTAAATGCTAATAAAATGAGTTATGCAGATTGTCCATAGAATACGTCCATACAATCATACCAGAAACGTGGTGTCTAGTTTTAGTAAATTGTTCAAACTGTGCATGATGATTCCATTTGCTCAAAATCTGATTCTATATAGAAAAACATAGCATTATTTAAGAACTGAAGGCTCAAAATGTTTGGATATTATGTTATTTCCAAGTTAAAGTCGACAGCAGTATTTCCTGAATAACGCAGATGCACATTTGGCTTTAAAAAATTACATGATCTGGTATCTTGTAGTAAAATCAAATAACTTCTAAAATATTGCTAGACACACAATAGGAACTTCTTTTTAAGGGAAAGTAACACTTCGTTTGCCTTCTGAAATCTTTTTAAATGTACGTTTGAAATGTAAGTGCTGAAAATAAATCTTGTCGGCATCATACCCAAAAAGGATCTTAAACTCATCTTTCACGAGTAGAAGAGATAGGAAAAGTCGATAGCGTTAATTAGATTTTCAATCTTCGACATGCTAAAGATAAGAGAAGCACAAGTAGTGTTAACTTATCCGAAATTTTCTTCGATGTTCAAGATTTATTTATTCCTTCACGATAATATGAAATGTGGAAGCATTTCCTTGCCTTTAAGATCTTTCAACGATATATGCAGTAGGGTTTAGAGAAAGTTATATACGAACTTAAATTATTTCTAAGGTTCACGAATCTGATTCAGTTTCAGTAGCGAAAGTAGTTGCATTTGTTAAAAGAAAATATTAAAGTGTGTTGTAATGCTTTTGACAAGCCTTCTTGTCTGGTATTATGAACTCTGAAAAGTATTTTAAATTTATGGCGCAAAGCATTTTAAAGCTGAAAATCATAAAATTAACCTTATTTAATATGGAAAGGTTTTTTCTTCTCTTTAAAATCTTATGTTTTAATTGTATTTGCTCATTTGTAATCACTAATGTAAGCATAGAAAAGTAGAAATCAAGTTATTAACATATCATTTATTTACAGTTTTAGGTGTGTGTAACTAATAGTAGTGATGTATAATAGTGACATTTATATCCTTTCATATTCAAGAAGAACCTTGCAAAAACCGACTAAACTGCAGATAACGTTTAGATGTCGAATAGAAATCGCTGCTCAGAATAATAAAAGACATTTCCTAAGAGTCGAGACTACACTTATGATTTAAAACTGGATAGGAGAGTGAATATTGGAATATGTAATAGATTGATTATAAAGAATTCCATTTTTTAAGAAACGGAAATTAAAAACCCCAAATATTTTCTTTACCCATAAGTATTCAGTTATATTTAGTGTGGAATATGTGGACACTAGTTGAAACTGATCCTAAACTGAGTTATCCAGGAAATAGCAAGCGATCTTCAGGCTACTTGGTCAACAGTCCAAAGACTTCTTCAAGAAATCAGGAACGTTTACATGCAAGGCATATAGGTTCCACATCTATTGTCGGAGATGAATGAAGAACAACGGTGTACATTTTGCACACCTCTATTGTGAAGACAACGAAGAATTGATATTGGTGACGAGAAATGGGTCTTGTATAACAACAACAAGCTCACCAAACAATGACTTTCTCCAAATAAAGTAGCTGTTCCCATTCCTAAACCATACTCTAGTTTAAAGAAGGTGTTACTGTGCATTTGGTGGGACTGGTAGCATAATTCATTTTGAACTAGTGAAACCGGGAGAAACAGTTATGGCTGAATTGAATCTCTAAAAATTGGTTAAATTACGCAGCGAATTGTTGGTAAAACTTACACCTCTGGTCAACAGAAAAGGTATAATATTGCAACATGATAATGCCAGAACACATGCAGCAAGATTAACCCCCTACAAAATAAGACAGCTAAATTGGGAGGTTTTACCACATCCTCCATATTCTACACACTGCAAAGAAAAGTCTGTTAAACTGACAGGATAAAACTGTCAGCCAGGACGCTAGTTTACTTCTGTATATTTTACAGAAGTCTTTCGTATTTTTTTCCTTATACGGAAGATTTTTGTAAAATAAACTGAGAATCTGTAAAATTTATGGATTACTTCTGTAAAAAAACGGAAATAAACTGGCATCTTGGATGAAAGTTTTTTTTTTTTTCTGTAAATTCGACAGACTTTTTTTGCAGTGCAGATACACCATCCGATTTTCTTTTATTTCGATCCATGCAATACTCTCTAAGGAATAAAAATTCCAAAAGTAGTGATGATGTGCGAGCTTACTTAGAACCATATTTTTCTTCAAATGAACAGGGGATTGAAACTCTGTCATGAAAATGGCAGAAGGTCTTAAATAACCACGGAAATGACTAAATCGACAACAAATACAATTAAATGTATACCCTACTAGCAATTTTGCTCGGGCTACCACCGGCCACGAAGCCAGCCGATGACAACCCGGGCAAAATTGCTAGCAGGTTATAAATTCTTCTTTGTTGTTGTTGTAGCCACTGAAATAATTGATTACTTAAGGGTGCCCCGTATATATCAAATATACACCGGTTATTCCAATTAAGATGTTATAAACTTCGGGGGGAGCAGGCATCTAGACCCCTCAAAATCACACAGGAATGTCACGTGCCCTTGCCTTCTAAAGCCCGCTGACAGCGCCGAAGAATTTATAGCAGGGATTATTGCACTGGCCAGGGAAATCCAAGACACTTCCAGAACCTTTGAGAATGTTCTATCTTCCATGCAGCGAAGATATGAGGCCTGCATCGCATACGAGGGTAGTCAATTTTAACACCCCATTGACATGAGTTGTGCTCCACTTTTGTCCCTACTGTTTTTTTTTTTTTTTTTTTTTTTGTGAGCAGAGTGTCACAAACAACTTGTTTGTGTCTTTTCTTTCCCATGTGTTTTATGTCTTCGAAACGAGAACGCTTGAAATAACTGAACACGCTCGAAATAATCTCGCCTATTGCGTCAGGACGGCATTTCCGAACCAGCATTTCTGTGTGATTGCGAGTCATTTTAGTGTGCCCTACCTCTCTTCGAGATTTGTAACATCTTAGCAGGAACATCCTGCGATATTAAAATTCTTCATGTGTGATAATGTTACCCTCGAAGTTCTCTTTTTTTTTCTTGGGAAAATAAAATGGATTTTTAGCGAGTAAAATATAGAAAAATTGTGTAAATTAAACAATGTATTTTTCTGAAACTCTTACTGTTGATTTCAAAAATTCTCTTTATTTAATTCTTATGTTTATTTTAAGAGTAACTAAATTCGTTTCCTGTAGCTGTTTAGAATTGAATGAGTTTAGAAAATGACACACCGTTATTTTTACTCCACCAGTTTTGCTTTATCCATATAAATATGCATTTTATAATGAAGGTATATACAAAAAATAAAGTATTTAGGAAATAGTTGTTCATAAAAAAGGGAATAAAGAGATGTTATATGAGCAAAAATTATACCTATTATCACCGTCATTAAAATCGTAACAAACAGCAAATCATATTTCAGAAATAAACAATTACCTGTATTACTACAAAGAAAAACGATATTTTGGAATCACAATCAAACAGTAATACCTAATATTTAATAAAACGCAGTGACATATTCTTCGTTTAAGACAAGAGCATTTCCTTTCAATTCTTTTAAACTACTCGTTTGCAATGTAGGGCATAAAAAAAGAATTATCGACACTTTATACTTAAAAGGATTTTAAATTTATCTTTGACGTGTAGAAGAGATTTAAAGAAAAGTCGATAAAGTTAATTAGATTTTCAGTCTTCGACGTGTTAAAGATAAGAGAATCACAAGTATCGTTAACTTATCTAAAATTTTCTTCGATGCGCAAAATTTATATGTTCCTTCAAAATAAATGGAAATTTAGAAGTGTTTTCTGGCTTTATAGATATAGCAAAGATATCTGGAAGTAATACGAAGATAAAACTATACAGATTATAATCAGCGGTTCACAAATATGATTCAATTTCAGTACAGAAGAATATGTTTCTATATATACTATAAAAAACTGTATTAAGAGTTCATTTCTTAAAACTTTTGATATGAATATTTTTTAAATTGATGAAATTATATTACTAATTATACTATAAAATTATTAAAAAAATAAAAAAACCCTAATTTACTAAATTATATTACTTTAGTAGATTTGGAGCATCATGCACTTTAAAAATTAAGGAATTGGGCTTTCAATCGGTAAAAAAGTACAGATATTTAACGTTGTTATTTTCTGCATCGTAAAATATAAAATAAACTGCATTCAATAGCAGAAAATCTACGACGTATGAATCTTTGAAAGTGTGTTCAAATACTTCAATTGAGATAATTTTCTCGATTTTGATTAATGGTGGAAGTTCAGATGCTGAAATTGAGACTATGACCAGTTGAGTTGTTACTATGAGTACGTATGTTTTTGTCATTAATTCCCCCAAAACCTCCTAATAACGAGCTTAGTCGTATAATTTGAATGTATGCATTTACATATTTAGGTACAACATGATTTATTGTTCTTGAGGTGTACATATATTTGAAAAATTTCCGGTCACATTACATGATTTGATAAGACTTATTAAAATGTTTATCTCCATGAATTTTTGAGCCAAGATTTGATCATCGATTAAGTTTGGATCGAATTATATGCTGTAGAGAATTAATATGTTAAAAAATGAAAGGAAATATTTATTATGTTTTAAATTCTCCAAATATGTAAAATTCGTACACTGAATAAAGGAAATACATCAGCTTGTATAAGTTATTATTAGACCATTTATTATTATTTTCCATAAATTATGCATATCAGCTGCCTAGAATAGGGTACTTAATTTATGTAAAATTGTTTTCTTAAGCCTTAGTCAAAGACTTCTGGTGCAAACTTAAAAGTTTTTTTTTTTTTTTTTTTTTTTTTTTTTTTTTTTTTTTAAGTGTTGTATTTAATAATGTCCATTTGATTAAAAATTTATGGACAATACTAGAAAAATAATTTAATAGTTCTCAATTCAATAGTTTCAGAAGTGCACTTTTGAAATTACTTTGTAATAGCCCTGTGTCTAAACTGTGAAATTCCTATAATGATCTAATCATTAGTAAAAACAGATTCTCAAATGAGAGAGACGCTGTAACGTTGCTGTGTCATTGATGCACAATAGTATATGCTTTGAAAAATATTTTTTAATAGATGCATTTTAATGATTTATGACTGCATTAAAACAATTATCTTTAGCACTAAAATGCTATTAATTTCAATTTTTATTAATACACCCTCCAGTTTTCAGTATGCTGTGATTTTTGAAATAAAACTAAAGACACATTCATTATAAAACTACCTGCAAATTATTTGTGCAGTACAAGCGTCACTTTACGGGTAATACACAGATATTCAAAAAAAGATTAATTTAAAAAAATATCTTCTGAAAAATGAAAGCAATAGACTGTGTCTTTAAAGAAGCCATACGGTTCAACATATGTCTATTTAAACAGTGCATTTTGTTAGAAATAGATTAAACATCATAAAAAATCATCGGATCTTGCTGAAAACTCATGGATCGAGTCAATCAATGTTATCTTCTGAATTTACAAGAGTCTGATCTTGCTTGATTTCAGGAGATTTGACAAAATTTCAAAATTCGGATAAGTAAAATAATAAACATGAACTGTTCAAGTGTGTACTTTCTCATGGTTATTGGAATTACTCAAATTTATATGAGTTTACTTTGAAGAATGGTTCTTAATAAAGGATTTAGACATGGCTAAGAATATTCGTATATATACTTTACCTGCCAGAACTGAGAAAGTTCTTAATTAACAATCGTATTACTTGCAGACATCAACAAGAACGTTAACATCTATGAGTTATCAATCATTTATTTTGAATGCATTAATAGTAGAACATACTTAGAGGTGCTCTTATATTTAAACATTTAGCATAAGCATACATGAGAAACCTGTAAACTACTTACATTACATTAAAATAAATTTCAGTACAATATTATTTTGAAAAGATTGCACTGGAGAACGTAAATAGAACTTGAAAGAAATGATGAATTTTAAAATATGGTTCCTTATTTTATTTCGCTTCAGTATTTCATAATTTATTCCACTACACGACAAAACTGGAAGAATAAATGACACTGACATTATGATTCAATGAACATTACGTTACTTAATTATTTTGCATCGTTATTGGGCAATTCGGGATTTGTAAAATCAAAATGCATATGAAAGTTTTTAAAAAATGCTAAGAATACGCTGTATTTAACGTTAAAGTATGCGCTTCCTTAATTCCTTTAATCAATTAATAGACGCAGAAGTTATTTCGGTTATTTAAAGAGCTTTGAGAGAAAAGCCAGTACTTCAGTTTTCATTCCAAATCGTTTGGGACTACATTCTATTCCAGAAAATTACTCCTGTACTAAAAGAAAATAAAAAAATAACTTCCTCTTAATGAAGATGATGTCGTAGAAGAATCTATTGTGTAACAGACAAATGTTGAATGTTGTAAGTTGAGCGTATTTGCTGTTTAAGCGTAAGAATATTTATTCCGATTGTTTTATTTTGTTTCCATGATAAAAGTGTTTCGTTCTTATTGTTTAAAAAAAAGAAATTGCATAACAAATTAAATGGTAAAATTAGACAATATTATCTTACTTAATATTTTACAAGAAAAACTACAATGATGGACACATTTATTTATGATAAAAAAAATATTAGATTGTATTGTTGCGAATATTTTCTTCGATATGCCCTTCAGGGGTTGAATAAAGTCTAAAATTCGTATTCTGAGCATCAACTTTCTAAAATTTGAATTTTGTTGCATTGAAATCGGTTAACTAGAACACAAAATAGGAAGTTTTAGCTGACCCTACTTACTCTTGGTGCCAAATTTGCACTTACTCTTGGTGCCAAATTTGTGATTTTCCAACAGAAAAGGCCAAGTTTCGCGCCATTTTATTAATGGATGCTGTAATGTTTGTTTCCTTGCATTAGTATTACGCAAAAGCCTAGTATTATTCAAATGCGTTTCTATTACACAATCAAGGTTCGTGATTGATTGAGATTTTTCTGGAATCTCGAGAAGTTGCTAGAAATTCTGGTGAGACTATATAAGGAAGGGGCAGATTGCTCAAAGAAATTCAGGTCTGTATTGTCGTCTGTCAAGAGCAGACATTGATTCTGCGGAGAGCATAAGGCTCTGCATTGTGTGTTTTGTAAGCGACCTTTTGCTTGTTTCGAGAAGTTTATTTCTAAATGATGATAATTAGGGATGCGGAAGTTTCGCAAATAAAAAGAAGAAATTTCGCAGAAAAAAATTGTGAAATTTTAGAATTTCGCTAAAATCCGCATAAACTACTTGTAAAAAAATGTTTATACCCTTAAAATTTATATTCAATGTTCATTAAAAGCTACGTTTTTGTAATTTCAACACTTGACTGTTTAGAGTCGTTCCTCTGTCCTTAATGACGGAATTATAAATACGTTCTACTTGCATGCTGTTTGTTGGGTTCTCTGTGAAGCTTCTTCAGCAAAGGTTGAAAAAAAAGCATTTATTAGCTCACAATATGTACTTAACGTTGAAATTTTCATTCCTGTCTTTTTATTGCAACATTATAGCGATGAAAATAGCTGTATATGCATCAATGAGTTCATTTTGAGGGAGTGCATTCTGAAGAAAGGAATTTTTGAAAAGCTTTTGTGCACTATAATTTAAAGGGATCATACTTGCAGCCACAGATGGGCAAAATAATTGAACAATGTGCTTCATTTTTTCCATTTAATTTCACGTGCAAAGAAAGTTTATTGAAAGAATTTTCAGATGGGGTTTTTAGCTTTTGTGTTTCAATTCAAATTCCCTGATTTTGCTGTTCAAAGGTTGCTTTCAAGCCTACTAAATTTTTCCACAAAGCATAAGTAAGAGCGCAGCTTGAATCTTCTAATTCGTTAAATATTTTCGGACAAAGCTCAGATATGAAGCTTATTTGATTCTTGAGGTTGGTTTGAAAAACCTGTAACTTCAGAGAGAGTTTCTCAATAAATAAATAAATGAATAAAACAACAACAAAAAACCTGTTTTTTGCACCTATTTACAGAAATAAGAAATTTTCTCGTAAATTCGCGTCTATTCAGAAATTACTTATATTTCGTATCTATCAGCAATTATAAGAAAATTTTGCATAAATGCGCATCTTTCCGTACCTCTACTGATAATGAATACTTCATCATTATTTTATGGTGAGGAATATAGATGCCAGGTTTCCTCGAGAATTTCCGCTGAAATTTAGCCTGTGGAAGAATTTTATTGCATGAGAAATACACTATCTAAGAAAGCTTCTGTAATAAGCTGACTTGTTATAAAGCAAGTTACTGATTGTTAATGCCTGTGAATTGTGTATCGTATTTTGTTCAACAAAATTCTAGAGTCAATAAAATTCGTATTTGTACTGTCAACTGGACTGTTTAGTGAACCTTACAGTGGTCACAGGACTTTTAAGGTACAGACCCGAAAACTAAGAGTTTTTCTGCAAAAGTACTGCATTTCTCTACAAGAGTACTGCTGCTGCAAGAGTACTGCAAACTCTGTGACCTTCATCGTTTATAGAAAATATAAAATAGGTAATCGTCATGAATTATTGCAGTATTTTAAGATAAGCGAGTAGAACTTTTACTGTTGATATATCGTTTTCTAAAGGAAAGATTTAGAAACTGCAGTTACTGAGGGACAATGACATAAAACACTATTATGGCAACGAAGTACTTTATTCACACACACTCACAAAAGTAGTAAAATATTTGTTGGAATTATAAATTTCAATGCATATGTCGCGATCCATAGAAAACCCAAGAACATTCAATAGTCATTACCAGTGTAGTTGTAATCATGCAATGTTCAAAATCTGGTACTAATAAAGAAAGCTCACTCCAGCTTCTACCCCACTGTAAGAAAAAGGTTAGTTACCTTTCTTCTTCACCCCCCGCCCCGAAACATCAGAGGAAAAATAAAACAGATGCATGTTGATGCAGCCAAGTGAAGAATCCAGGGTAGCATTGAGACAGAGAGCATATTTTCTTTAGCAAGACAGGAAGCATATTTTCTTTAAAAACTGAAAAAAAATCGATATATTATGCTAATTTTTTTAGGAATGATAAATATCGTCATTCTATTCTAAAAATTAAAATTTTCTGGCGATATCAATTTTGAAAAAGCGATAAAAATCGAAAAAAAAATAGGGACGAGGCTTTAGCAAAACCCATTTGGAAAACCATTCTCCGGACTTTCTGATGATAAAAATGATAGTTGTAAGATAAAATTTGAGGTTAAGAGTACATAAAATAAGCGAAAGATGTTCGAAAAAGGACAAAACAGCAGCAACAACAACAACAACAACAGAAAACTATAATCGTATAATTTTTATTTTTGACACCATCTCTTGAGCTATTTAGTCAGTGTGCCGAAATTGGTACACGCACGACTAACGAACGTGTATCCCAAACATACAGCCAAAACTTTTTTATATACGTAGATTATGAGATAAATTGAGTAAAAAAAAAATATTTTTCAAAAGAAATACTCTTCTGAATTAAGGTCATTTAATTTCATTGAAGAAATTCCATTCTCAGAAATGGCGTGAATTTTATGTTTTGAAACTCACTTTTATAATATGTAATACGTGTAAATTTTACTAAGAAACGATTCATTAAGGTGAAGATGGCTTTGAAAACAAAACATTTAGAGCTTTTTATTGAAATTTGAAATGATATATTTCGCAAAAATCACCGTCAAATATTTATGTGAGCATTAAAAAAATTACATTCCGTTTATAAATATATGTTAAATACAAGCCTATTACATATTAACGTCTTTTATCAATGACCTCTTGACATAATTTTACTAATTTAACTATACGCCTTTTATAAATTTACTAGCTGAAGTACCCGTTCTTCGCACGGGAATGAATGGACTTTTTGATATTAATATTTGCTGTGATTACTATTTATTGTAATAAAGAGATATAGCAAAATGGATATCGCGTTAAATTGTGTTCAATAATCATGCATACTGAATTTCAAGGCAATCGTTTTTACGGTGCAGAAGGCGATGCGGCGTAGCACAATCTAGTGGCGAGTTTTAGCAAAACGGATACGGCAAAAATATTCTTCGCATTCAGATATCGATGTATACGAATTTTCATGACGATCGGCTGAATAGTCTTGAAGTTCATGTGTTGACGCGACATCTAGTGTCAAGTTATAGGAAAACGGATCGTGCCAAACTCTTCCCCGTGTTCAAATATCTATGTATACCTATTTTCATAGCGATCATTTGCACAGTCAAGAAGTGATACACTGCAGGGCCATCTAGTGGTTAATTAAAGTAATGATTTGCTACAGCGCCGTCATGTGGCGAGTTATAGCAAAATGGATAACGCCAAAATATTCTCATTGTTCAAATAGCTATGTATACTGATTTTCATAGCCACCGTTTGAATGGTCAAAAATTTGGCCTGCTGCAGCGTCATCTAGTGGCGAGTTAAAATAATAATGCATTGCAGTGCCATCTAGTGGTGAGTAACATCAAAAGTAACGCAGTTAGAATATATTCTTCGTTCTCAAATGTGTAAGTATAAAAAATTTTATGCCGATCGGTCGAACGGTATAGAAGTTGATGCGTTGCAGCGCTATTTAGCGGTAAGTTACAGCAAATGGATAGTGAAAAATATTCTCCGTGTTCTAATATTCGCGTGTACCAAATTTCATCGAAATTGGTTGGACGATATTCGCATAGCAAACGGCTAAACGGAATAGAATTCGACGTTCTGCTGCGCCACCTAGTGAAAAGTTAGAGGAAAACGGGTAGCATAAAAACCTTCTCCATGATAAAAGACTTAGGTGAACCAAATTTCATGGTGATCGGTGAAACGGTGTTGAGTTTTTCAACCTCCTACACACATACCAACATTCATTTTTATCTATAACCAGTCTTATTATATATACCAGTCTCAAGTAAAATCCAGTTTCAAATCTAAGCCTCGCCAAAGTGCCAGCATACGCCATTTTGCAAGAGTTTTTTCAGGGAATCATTCGAAGCATTGACTTAGCAGCAATCAAAATGGGAAATGGTTTGACCGTCAGGCATTTATTTGAAATGTGGAATCCCTTAATACAGCCGCATTTTTTAAATTATCAACTATAACATGTTTTATTCATCGTTACCTCGATGTACTAAATGCGAAGATTTCAATTTTCTGAAATTTGGCGGATTTCCCCCAAGTTAAATCAATGTACTCAATTGGCGAGAATTCTGAAGCTACATCGCTTGAAATGCCCTAATAACTGCATCATTTCTGTACGGATAGCTAAAATTTAATGCTGTATTCTAAGAAAACCTATATACTTGTTTTCAAAAATGCTATTCCCTTAAGCTCTCAGTAAATTGCGCCAAAAAGCCTAAAACTGTGCAAACCGCTAGAACTCACTGTCTAAAAATCGGCCTATCAGCCATTTTTTTTTCGCCAAACTAAAAAAAATTACATATTAGTCTCGGATATCTTCGATCCTCATTGTTTTGCATATAAAACATTTCATTCCTGCTCTCATTTCTTATGCGCACACGATATTATAATTAAAAAAATAACCTAAGAAAATAAACTAAAAAAATCATTATAATTCTTTTATTTTTACTTTAAGAATTTAAAACATTTTATTCTGCAAAATCGCCACACATGGCAACCAAGATGCTTATTTCATACACTTTTTTCATTACAGGGGTTAATATTACGTAAAGCTTTCTGCGTGGAGAACATAAAAAATCTCTTAAATTCCGGGAACGGAAATTAAGAGAACCATTCAGGAGGAAAACATTTTTAAGTGGAGTTTCAAAGTTTTAAAGTGGACTATCATTTATTCTATATTATTTTACATATCTGTGTAAAATTTCAGGCTGACAGGTCCATTTTTGTGTAATTGTATACTACCCAAATGAACAAATTGACAAACAGAATTTCATTTTTATTTATAAGATAACCTACGCTTGTTTTTAAAAATACCCTCTCATTAAATTGCGCCATGCGCTAGAATCATAGAAAATCTGACACACTTTCAGATTTTTAAATACGCACTAAAGTGCTATATATACAAAGAGTTATAATCCATGGGTCATCCCTATTTTCGTTCCTTCTTTCATTAAGTTGGAAAGTGTATCATTATTCATGAATGTGATTAAACAAAATTAAAATTGATATTTCTAACATCCTTTCTTTCCAACTGAATGAAAATTTCAAAAACTTATACGCAGGTGTATTCATAACCCAAATAGCAGACGATTAAATTATGATAAATAGCGCCAAGCGTTAGAATCCTCCTCAAAATCGCGAGAATGCTGAAGATAGATCGCTTGAAATCCCTTAATAACTGCATTATTTTCGCACGGATCATTAAAATTTAACGCTGTATTCTAATAAAACCTTTGCACTTGTTTTCAAAAATCCGTTTCCTTAAGCTCTCAGTAAATTGCGCCAAGCCTGAAACTGTGCAAACCGCTAGAACTCAAACTCTCGGCATTTGAGCCATTTTATTTTTTCGCCAAACTAAAAAATTTTAACATATTATCCTCGGAAATCTTCAATTCTTATTGTTTTGCGTATAAAACATTTCATTCCTGCTCCGATTTCCCATGCACACGATATTATAATTAAAAAAAATATAACCTAACGAATATAAACTAACAAAAAAAATCATTATTATTCTGTTATTTTTACTTTGAGAATTTAAAACATCTTATTCGGAAAAATCGCCACACATGGCAACCACGATCCTTATTTCACACTTTTTTCACTACAGGGGTTACAATTACGGAAAGATTTTTGCGTGGAGAGCATAAAAAATCTCTTAAATTCCGGGAACGGGTGGACTTTCAAAGTTTTAAAGTGGACTATGATTTATTCTATATTATTTTACATATCTGTGCAAAATTTCAGGCCGATAGGTCCATTTTTGTGGATTTGTATACAACTCAAATTCACAAACAAACAAACGAACAAACAAACAAACAAACAAACAAACAAACAGAATTTCATTTTTATTTATAAGATTGATAAAAAACTTTTCCAGATGTATTTGACAGCTTTCTCATTCTGAATTTTTTATTCCATACAGACAGTTCTGAAACGATGAAAATAATCCTAATAGCATGAAAATCACGATGACGTACATATGCCAATATTATGCCGTACATATGTTACCAATATCTGACTTCAATTAGACGTCATAGAATGACCAGTTTGTGACTTTAGCACGACGTCACCTTGAGGGGTTGTCTGTGACGCTGTACGCGCATTGTCACCGAGACGGGTTGTCTGTGACGCTGTGCGCGCATTGTTACCAGAAAGTCAACTCTGCTTTCAATAGAACACATTGCGACTTTAGAGCAATGTTACGGTGTGATTTTGAGACGGAAAGACATTCGACCGTCAAAGTTACATTACCGTGCTGTAAGGTAATATTTTATCAGAAATTTCTAAATCCAGTAAATATCGAAAATGCAGCAAAACATTCCAACCAAGTCGTTTTGAATCGTTATGGATGAAGACATCTCCTGTCGAATCAGCCATACATGTAATTTTTTTTAAAAATCGTTTGGACCAGTCACTGAGAGTAATAAACAGTTAGTTGATATTTGATTGATGGTGCGCACACCAATTTCATGATGCCACTACACAGAAAGCATATTTATCTTCGGGGGCAATCCCGCCAGGTGGCTCGCTTCTGCGCCTCGCAACTCTACGTTATTATATAAAACCTACTTTTTATCTCAGTTAACAAGCTCTTTCAAAATGGGTCAATTCGTTTTGCCACATACCAGTTAATCTCAGAGATAAACAAACTGTCAATCTGGATTTAGCTAAATTATGCAGCAACATTAAATTTTAAAATATCTTCCAGTTTGTGTAAATAACTCTCGACAATAGTATGGCATGTCTTTGTTTATGAACGTTTTCCTGTCCATGTTTGGATTGGTCTTTTGTGGACGATATCTTTCACAGCATCAAATCGACCTCAATTGCATGACTGGCGTAAGGTACACTACTGATGCCACTACTAATTTCCAGAACGAAAACGAATTTACTTTCCACGCATATGTCCCGTTAAAGCATCATAAAAGGCATGCTGCATATTTTTTACCGGTTTTTAAATGTTGCTTTATTTAAAAAAAAAATAAAAGGCAAATTATTCTGAAAGTTTAAGATATTTCCATACATTTTGAAATGATATACTACTCACACGCAACGGAAACTTGCTGAAATAAAAATTCATGAAAGGCACGCGAAATTTCTTCTTTTAACTGCGTACTGGCATTACAAAGTATTTTTACGGCAGAGTCAAAGAGATCTGCTTCTAATACTACAAAAACGAAAAGTACTCAAATTTCTATCCAAAATGTGACCACTTCAATGCTAATTATAATTAAACATAACTGAAATTTTCAACTTTCTTGCATTGGGTATCTTTTTTTGTTATTGTATGCAATTTGAAAAACTTACTGTATACAATTTGGGTAACTTTGGACTCTATATCTTAAATATTGGAATTGCCATTTAATCCACCACTCTTCGGACTTACGCTAAGAAACTGTGCTTTGAAGACCATAATCAAATGTTAAACTAGATAAATATTGTTTGAAGAAGTATTGGAATATCTCCAGTAATTTTCTTGTTTAAAATATTCATTATACTTACAACAAATGTTTCATTCAGATGTCTAAAATGCATTATGTAAAGTATAAATAGAGTGTACTGCATTGAAACCAAATAGGATTGAAAATCGAATCAAAGCGAGAAACCTAATGGTTCTTTGTAAACGTGAAAAAAGAGTGTTTCTGAAATATATGTATTCAAAAATATTTATAACAAACTCATTAACCCATTTTAATTACTTACATTTTTAAAAGACACCTAAAAGCTTTTGCAATCTTTTCTATTATAATAATTAATGCTTTCATAATAGTTAATTTTAATAACTTTCATTTTTGGAAAAAAAATCTTGCGAAAACGTATTTAACGTCACTGAAATGCATTTATTAACACGTGTGAGTGAATGTTACAGCATATATGTATATGTATAAATAAGAAAACCTAAAATTAATTAGCTCTTACCTGAATTTATTGATTAGAAAGTATTAATGGAATCAGAGGTAAATGCCTCGGTTATCACATCGTGATATCATCATTTTCTCAGTATTACATTCTTAACGTTGAATCTCATTAATTAATAATTACCTTTTATCGATCATTTTAATGCATGAAGTTAGCCGTAACTTTTGCAGTTTCTTAAGTAAGGGTGTTCTCAATCTATAACTGAATGCTATTCCCTTAAACAGTTACTGACACATTGCTCTAGGGAATACGTTGCGTTATTTATTAAGGGGAATTGTTATAATGGTATTTTTTTAAACAGATTTAATGTTTTTATGATGCAGTACTTTAAATAGCTTTATTTTGTTGTCGTTCTGATTTTATATCTATCTGTTATTTGATAAATTTATTTGGTTGTTTCACGGTGCATTATGCGGTGCTACAGCTGAACAAAAATTGAGAAATGATTTATTTATTTTCTTTCTATAATTATAAAGCTTTGAATGCGATACGTGGCATAAAATGTTTACAATATTTTTTTAAACGTACACCCAATCAGAAAGTATATGGATGAACAGAAAAATTTCCCATTTTGGTTTTGTGAATGCGTAATTGATTTTTGGAAAAAACCAAAATTAAAAAGATAGATAAGTTGCTATTATTATACATGATATGATTCACATGTACGGAGAACAGTGTTTTAATTAGGAAATTTTCCTAAGAAATTTGAGTTACACTAAAATACTTTTTGGAGTGTGTACAGCTCAAAATATCTTAAGCAGGGGGGAAAGCAGGGGTGACTGATGGGGCTGTTCGAAATGCTTAACCTCGAATGCTCAAAATTTTCGATGGGCCTCGAAATGTGTAAACATACGAATTGTAGAAAATTACTTACACGAAGATAATTTTAATGACACATTTTTTTAATGATCTATTAGGATAAAATTTTAACTACTCGGTGATACTGACCCCCAATATTTGCCCACAAACAAATTGTTTTCTACACTCTACCGCTGCAACGAGCTACCGAGCTACCGAGAAAGAAAAGAAAAGATAGTGACGGTCCTGCACAGTTTTGATTACGAGACATCAAATAGGGCTATCACACTGAGAAAAATCCGACCAACTTTCTTTGCAAATCAAGTTTCCGGCCGATTTGCCACATGGCCATAATGGCCTTATCACACTAAAGGGAAAATCCGAGCAACTTCGCGCTGGACCAAATTTTCCGACGGACTTGAAGGCGTAGTTATCTTTAAGGGTTGCAAAAGTAAACAAACTCTCTCCGACGCCAAATAGTCATCGCATCGCTGATTTGGCGTGCATATTCTTATTTAACTTATCGTGCGTTGGTATATTTACATCGGATCGGCAGCATTGGATGGGCAGCAATCTCTAATTCCAAAGTCCACTTAAACGCGGCCATAATTTTATTTACACAAGATTCTGACATCGAGCCAAGCTGCCAATCTTCGAACATAGTAGTAGTCGCCATTGCTCGAAATTGCTTATGACGTAGCAGGATGAAGTATTCTGATTGGCCGAAATTTCGTCCGACTCGGATTTTATTCTTCGGAAAGGAAAAAGTTGGAGTTCGCTGTCGTCAAGGTAACGGCGGAGAAAATCGGCCGGAAACTTGATTTGCAAGGTAAGTTGGTCGGATTTTTCTCAGTGTGATAGCCCTATTAATGCTTCCGAATTTTTTCAAGAGTTAGAGGATGTATTTTTATGTAAGGACGTGCTTTTAATTGGTTGAAAGCACTTTTAATTAATTGAAGGTCTATCTAAGGGTCTAAGCCAAAGTTAAAACTTTCAAAAAATTGTATATATGTAATTAAACCTGCAAAAATTTTATATGATTTGTGATTTTACTTTTTTTCTTGATTCATTTTTATATCTGAACACTTTTAGAAAATATAACTCAATTCCCCTGAAACCAAATGCTATATTGATTTTTATATTGTATTTCTTATTGGTTTTTATACTGGATTCCAGTTTTTGAATTCTCAGCCATTCCTGAAAAATGATCTTGACAGCGCAGATGATCTGAAGCGATATTCTACATTTTTGGAGACATTTAATGTCTTAAATTTTTGGAATGGTAATATGGTCCTTCTGAATTCAATTTTCAGCATCTTTGAAATACTTTCTAATGTTTTAAATTTTTATAGTGATAATATCACACTTCCGAGAAATCAATGTCTTGAACAGAAATATATCAAAAGAACTGCTCTGTGAAATAAATAAAATAGATTCATACATTCCCAGGAATATTCAAAATTTTAGACCACATTTCTCAGAAACTTTCTCAACGTTGAAGAAATCAATTTAAAGCCATCTAACCAGAAAAGAGTTCAATATCACTGCTTCGATGTAAGAAAAATATATTATGTAATTCTGTCAGTTGCACTATCTTCATGGTTCTGTTACATTTTACCATCGGTTCAACAGAAGCAAGATGTAGGATTTAAAACAAAGACAAAGGATTCTTGAAAATAATACAAAAAATAGAAGAATTAATATTGTAGTTCTTGATAAAATTTCATTTTGGTTTGCATTTTTTAAACAATAAATCATACAATACAGGGTGGTTATAAAATAAGGTGAGGTGTGCAGAGTCCCATAGCAAGTATTGTACGAAACATAACGAAATTTGATGAGATTACAGTGGACTAGGGAATTTCGAATTTTAAAGAAAATAAAATAGTACCACTAGAGGAAATGTTGGCTATTTTTACAGAAATGATGAATGAAACCGAATAGAATGTATTAATTTGCATAATCCCTTTCTTTGTTGCGATTATGAGTATAAAAAGAAAGGCTGGGAAACGTTTCATCATCTTCAGGCTAACTGGATTTCGATGGTTATTAACTTACACGATGGGGTTTGTTAAATATAGTAAATTTATAGAAGCAGTAAAATTTGCAACATTGGGAAAGAAAAGTTTAAATCCAAGATGCACTAAAGTATTTGTTTTAACAAATGCCTTTAAAACCTTAATCTATAAAAGTTATTTTATTTGTCTCTGTACGGAAGTTAAAAATGTTAGATATAGAACGATTTTTTTGGAATAAAATTCACTGATATGCTTGATGATTTTGTTTCGCTTGGAATATACATATCTCCAAAAACAGTGGAAACAAATGACTCTTTAAGTAATTACTTCCCGGGAATTGAATATCTTTTGAGTTCCTCTCTAAAAATTATTCAAGCTACGCACACCGTTTTCAGCAGGGTAGATAGTGCAGTACACACTATAAATTTTGTTGCAATCTATAGACAGAGAACAAAACAAAAAAAAAAAGAAAAGAAAAGAAAAGAAAGAAAGAAGAACCGAGTCAACCCTTTGAGGCGCGGTGTCCTCGCCGTGAGGACACCAAGCTCTTGACGTTTTGACTGTTGCCAGTCACGAAGAATAGATTTGATTTCTATAAAAATAGTGGCGGGTGACACAGCTCCACGAGAATCCTTTACATTTTAGCACGTCATTTCCCGTAAAAAAATGGTCACGGTTATTTTTAACAGCACTGACATCTGCTGAAAAATGGAAGAATGGGAGAACTGCTGGATAGATTGCCCAATGCTGAAAAAAGGGCAGCCGTTGCCATCGCTCGACTTAACTACCAGCAAGATGGCGGATGATCGAAACGTTCATCGCGTGCCACAGATCTCCGCCATCTTGCTGGTAGTTAAGTCGAGCGATGGCAACGGCTGCCCTTTTTTCAGCATTGGGAAAGGGTTGCGCCCCAAAGGGATAAACGCTTTTTAAACTTTTATGTTAAAAATATGTAAAACTGTGAGTGATGGGAAATTTGCATTCGCTAATAACTATGTTTTATGGGAAAAGCAATTAAAAGTACCGAGTTTGTCAGAAACCACGTCGTCTCACATTGAGAAGTGCTCGGTACGTACTATAGACACCAGACAAAATCACGTGGTAATGCAGGGTTGCAAACTTCACGCAGTAGTTGGTAATCATTCTCTAAAAAACGTTGATGACTTTTCCAACCTTCATCTACACCAGAAATTTGAATGATCCAAACTAAGCAAAATTTCTGAATTACGAATTTCATATGTTTCCCTTTTTCTAAAAGATGAATGATTTCTTATAAAATCACAACCAGAAAGTGTGCTACAACTTCAACACTTTTCAGAGTAAATTTTTATTAATACATTATAACAACGTTTTGTGCCCCTCACTGCTGTACGATTCTGAGTCGCGTCTACATTACATATTCTTTTCTAACTTGTATCGGTTAGTAATGATAAGCCCTGTAGGAATCAATTTTAATCATTCTCATTGATAATAATGAAAGGTGAAAGAAAATGATTCCTTCCCATTAGATTAATAAAATATAGGTTATAAAATAGGTTATAAGGCTAAAAAGATACTAAAGCTTATAAAAATCCTATATTTATATAAATCCTTCAAAACACTGTAATAAATATTGTTTTTGAAAACTACAACAGCAGCAAATATTATTCTTTTTTACCTTATTGTTATTACTGTTTAATTTTAAACTATAAGATTGCTTAGGTGTATTCTTATAAGGGTATTTATTTTTAATGAGCTGGTTATTTTGTTTTATCTGAAGGTAAAATGTTAATTTTTTTTTCAAATACTTCAGATTGAAGGTCTAATTCATGCTACACCAAAGTAAAAGATAAAAAAGCACCTACCGATATTCTGTGTAATTACGTGGAATAAAAAATGTACTAGAATAAGCTTAATCCCCTAAAAATTTTAATTAATAATATAGTCATAAATAAACTTCATGACGCATTCGAAAGAAAGATAATTAGCTTTCAAGGATGTCTCGTTTAATTTTCATAATTTCGATTCAGCGTTTGCAGAGGAGAGTACAAATTGTTTCTCAGTGAAACATGTGATGAAAATTC
Organism: Cheiracanthium punctorium; assembly: GCA_038373885.1. Lineage (NCBI taxonomy): Eukaryota > Metazoa > Arthropoda > Arachnida > Araneae > Cheiracanthiidae > Cheiracanthium > Cheiracanthium punctorium. Next base: position 1,451,914 of record JAWZYV010017968.1, read on the forward strand.
TGCATTGTTGCAAAGTAAATGCGAAAACAATCTGCGGAGAGCATCTCATCGATAATGCTAATTAATCTGTACATGTTTTAACTTACGTAATATGCCAGTAGTTTAAAAGAATATTAAAATTTTGATGAATTATGTATGCAGTAGGAAACTAAGTAACAAGTAAGTGAAGACATATAAATTCTTGATGCAAATTTTGCGCAATTTCGGTTATTGTTCTAGTTTGTATATATATAGATAGATAGATATATATAGATATAGATATAGATATAGATATAGATAGATAGATAGATAGATAGATAGATAGATATAGCTTCAAGGTGGGCATAAAAACTGAGATTTCAGATATAATTATTCAGAACTATGAACTTCGAATTCTGTGAACGGCAACAAAGTGGCACGTTATAGGTAAAAAAACTCGAAACTTTCGAATGACAATGCCCATTTTATACTGTCACAAAATGTAATGTCCATTTTTCATCGTCACAGATCATACGAAATCCTTAAAGTACATCGGAACGGTACGTGCATCACAAATCCCGGAAACTTATGAAAGTAAAAAAGACAGAGCCGTGAATGGCCAATAGAAAGACTATCGGTGCACAAACAGATAATTTGCATTTGACAAAGGCAAGACACCAATCCCAGAACGACGTTCTTCCAATATTCAATTTAAACAAAAGCGATAGAAAGCAGGTTGGAAATGTTATTTCTTCCGTCGTGAACAATCGTAAGTTCTGTGCACGCATAACGCGTTCTGCTTTTGTGATAGGAGATGTTCCGATGCTCTATAAGGTTTAGGACATGAGCGGAACATTTTTCGACGGGAAAAAAAGAGTGTTGCCATTTGACGATTTCGAGTTTCTGCACTTATAGCCATAACCGTGAATGCCAATTTGTTGCGTTATAAGAATTCTGAGTTCAAACCTCTGAATAAATATATAAATAATTCTCACCTCGACCGGTAGAATGGAACGACCTCTAGTGATCAATATATCGGGACAGTTTCTTTATGACCACCCAGTATATATAGCAAGTAATCTAGACTTGCAAAGTAAGTGCTATTCAGGCTGCAACGAGAAAGAAAAATTTTGACAGTCCAGATGTTTGATTGTAGAACACTTTTCATCCGCAGATCGTCTTTTTGCACACATACTACTGCACAGGAAACCATATTTTTGTCAAAGTAACAGTCTAAAGAGAAATAAATGTCTCTTTCAATCACAATCTTTCACAAGCCATGTTGTAAAGCAGCTATAAATACTACGTTCACATTTTCAATAGAAAACATGCTGTCACAAATTCAATTATTAAATGTACATACAGAATAGTTCAAGCTAAACTATCCCTGTTTAAAACGTCCTTGAGAGAGAAATAATGAGCTTAATGGTTTCATTCTTTGATGATATAGAATTTGAGACCAATTTGAGAAAACGCTAGACTTTTCAATGTCCATTCTCCTTCTCGCCTACAGCGACAGATGGCGCCATCAGAGCAATAATCAAAAAATGGATTGAACTGTCAAGCTTGTATTAATACGTCATATACAAAGAAATGTCAAGCTTGATTTAAGATTATGTGCTGTATTGGAATTCTTTTGAGTGCCTCTGTGGAAGATCTATTAATCACACAGACACTATCTTCAACGGATAACATATTTTATGTGCTTTAATAGCACCGGTTCCTGTGTAAACTCTGCTTTCGTTGAAAGAAACAGATACCTCTAAAATTCGCTTTCAAGGATGACTGACCATAGAGCATGATGTATTGGAATTTTTTTTTTCTTCTGACTCCTGTAAAAGAACTATATATACTACACACATCATTTTCAATAGGGTACATGGCACTGTACATAAAAAAAAAATACATAATTTCCGCACCTACTTGGCGGATGAAGGCAATAATTAAAATTTACGATATAGTACCATTGAATTTTTAGTTATTTGCCAGGAATGGAATTCCTTAATATCAAGTGCCATCGTTTTAGATTCGAATTAACTGGGCAGCATCAAATCGAATGGTGATCGAGATTGACAGTTGCAGTTGCCACAGCAAATTAAATGGCAAGCAAGAGTCATAGTTGCAGTTGCTCCAGCACAGTAAATGGTTACCAGTGTCCCTTCTAGAGTGGAAATGAGTAATTGTGCAAACGTATCACGAAACATTTCGGATTGCTGATGTTTCGGATCGGAAGTTTCTGATGTTTAAATAAAAAATAAATGTACGCATAATATTCCTTACAAAATGCATTAAAATTTTAAATGATATTAAAAAAAAGAAAAGTGCATTAAAATATGTAAAAGCGCTTACGTTTTGGCTCTCATTAAAGCATATCACGAGCATAGCAGTAAACCACGAGAAACTTTAATTTAAATTTCACCGTGTTTTGGTACATGCCATAAAACAGTTCCGAATACACAGCAGCTGCATTGCATATAAATTAAGATAACTGATGTTTGCCTCACACAAAATTTTCTCTTTCACTAAATAACAATGAAAAATTTCCACTTCATATTTAGCGATAGAATAACGTGGAGCCCCAGACTACACTGTCTTAATGTTAAGCCATAAAATATAAGCGTTAGATAAAAGATACTTCGAAATTAATTAGCTTTCTTTAGAACATATTGATAGAAATTATTAATGGTCCAGGAAATAAACAATGCTTTCATCGAATCACGGCACAAATACTTTCTGAGTGCTATATTCTACACTTCTTAATACGGTGTCGATAATTAATTATTAAGATTCTTTGTCCATTATTTTAACGATTTATAAAGTTGTTCCAAAACTTTTGAGCTGGTGACACGGAAATCGTTTGAATCTGATAACGGAACAGGGTCCTTTCATCGACGATTTTTTCATTATATACTTTTATTTGTGGCTAATAATAAAGATTTTGCAAAGATTTTACCAAACGTTTTGCTCATAGTAGTATAACGAGTCTGTTTTAATTATAATCTGAACATAACTGAGATGTGACTGATAAACTATAACCTTATGCTTTAGACGAACTTACGCAATGCAAATAAAAATGATTAGCATTCAAACACTGAATACATTGAGGCTTTCATTATTCAAGTGATTAAGTATTTTTAAATCTTTATTGGAAAATTTAACTCAAGCTATACCGCTGAATAAACCTTATCATAACCAATATTTCAAATAAAACGCCAAAAAAGCACATCTGATGACAGTGTGATGAGCTATTGAGTTAGTCATGCTGTTTTCAACTGGTATTCATGAAAAAACGTTTAAATTCTTATTTGAAGCTGAAAAGCAAGATTTTTTTTTCAGATTTCTCTACATTTTTCGGTAGAAGTTATTAACCGCTAAACGAAGGTTGCCTTTTCAAATCAATTCTTGAAATAGTTTTTCACTCTGAAATTCATATCTCGAAACATGGTTTTGGAAGGTATCAACAGCTTCTTCAGGTGATGAAAATCGCTGCCCACGTAATTTTTGTTTGATAAAAGGGAACAAGAAAAAGTCGTTAGGTTACAAATGAGGAGAACATATGCAAGGAGACATTAATTTAATATTTTTTTCCTTCAAATAATTAATTGTTTCACGTTCTTTGTGGGAACTGGCGTTGTCGTAAAGAAGAATGATGCGTCGATTTTCGTTGTTTTTGCTGATTTCGTTGATGACTTTTGGCAAACAAATTTCTGTTTTAGCGTTAACAGATTTTCGTCCTCTAAAGGAATGGTTGCGATATGTCCTGTATGGCCGAAGAAACAAGAAAGCATTTTCTTTAAAGTGCTTGATGAACGAATAACTTTCGTGGGATTCGGTTCATCTGGAAACACCTGAACAGTGGATTGTTGTATAGTTCCCAACTCATACGAATATATCCAAGTTTCGTCACCTGTAACGATGTTGCATACGGATTTTGCAGTTCCCACTTAGAATTTTTTTAGCATTTCCTTACGCCAATTTGCACGAGCCTCTTTTTGAGCTTGTGTCAAATTGTGCGGAATCCATCAGGAACAAATATTTTTAACAGCTAAATTTTCGTGCAACATCGAATGTATTGCAGTCTGTGATATGCCAAGGGATGCTTCTATCTCACGATATGTCACATGCAGATCTTCTTGAATCATGTTGGGCGTAGCATCGGTATTGTCTGGAATCACTACCGATTTGGGTCGTTCTTCACGAGATTCATTACGACGGACGTACGACCACGATGAAATTCTGCAAACGAATTGTAAACAGTCTTTTCTGATGGTGCTTCATTAACAAAAGTTTCACGAAGTGATATTAAGTAATTCTTGTCGAGTAAGGCCTTTCTTAAAATCATAAAAAATCATCCAACGAAAACCTTCACGAGTTATTTCCATTTTTTTCACTCACTGGCTTCCTTAGAATTCTCGTGTAAACAAAATACGTAGGCATTTCTATAATGCCACTGATTCTAGATTTAAAAAAATGCGAATTTTCCGAATATCCCGAAGAAAAGTTTCAGTAGCACCTCCTATTGGTCGTTTGTAAAAATATAAAAGGCAACCCACGTAATAAATATATAATTTTTAGTAAATATTTATTTTTTATCTATGTATTCTGTAGTAATTACGAAACTAGTTGCTATAGTTTATTCTTTGGAAAGATCAAGCACTACGTGTTGCGACTTAAATAAGCTTCCTCGTACATTTTTGAATTTAAAAAATTTGCTTTCATCATAAGATGTGTGTATATATATTTGGATTTAATTCACAATAAACAGGAAAGGCTTTCATTGCCATTTTGAAAATAAAAAGCTACTTCTACGTTTCTTTCGATATTTTTGATAAATTTCCTAATTTTTGTTAGGTGTGAGAAATCTTCTCCTGTTTGCTGACTCACTCAATGAATTATTAATTAATAAAATGGCAAGTTTATATCTGAACACAACTGCGAATCACGGCTAATTTCAAAGAAAAACAAAGCAAGACAGGATCGGGTAAAAACCGACAAAGTCCAACATCGTACATTTGTTGTTTCAAACAATTGCTGTAGATAGAAGCTCTAGTAAAGGTAATTATGTTTAAGGTAAAGGGAGATTAGATATTGCCATACTTAGTTAAGTGGCAGTGTGTTGATGCTGGTTACGAATAGCAAAAAATTTTGTTTTTTTACAATTATTTTGCGTTGAATTCGGAGTGTCTTGTTTTGCCTGAAAATGAGCGTTAAGTGTTTCTGTTGATGACTGTTGCAAAACACTTTTTTTGACTCTTAAGTCTCAGGCATGTATGGGGAAACTTTCCCCAGGTTCACACCCCGGCCGTGATGAAAGAATAAGACTTCGTATAGTGGCAATTACATTTTATTTTTAACATATATCAACACATAAACATCAAAATTATAAAGTCCTACGGTGGCTGAGCAGACCCCTCAAAAACGCAGGTTCACTAGACACTGCAAAATATGAGAAACTCAAGCCGAGAGGTTATTACAGAAGCAAAAACACGCCACAGGGCACGCCAAACAAAGCGCGAAAGTAACGTGACGCCAGTAGGTGTTAAGAACATTTCTATATAATTATTTTGAATCCCAGACGCGCCCAACAGGATGAAACAAACAATCTAGGAGCTAAATTGTAACCCAAAATGAAAGCCAATGTTATTTATAGATTTGATACCATATATGGTCATAAACAAACCATGGAAACAGAAATGCTAGGCTTTACCAATGCAAAAGTGAAATAAAAAGGAAAAATAAATGAAAACGGAAGATTGCTTTTAAATACGGTAGGCGCAGAAATAAAAACTTTACAGGCGAAGGGAAGAGAAATCCAAATCGAAAGTGCAAAGAATGAATTTTGAACACAGATTAAATTTAGAAATAATTAACAATTAAGTAATTGATAATTAAAAATAAGATATGTGATGATCTGCATCACAGCATGAATCACTTTAACTCTTTAACGCGCAGTGTTCCAGCTCTAGGAACACCAAACTCTGACATTTTGACTGTTGCCAGTCACGAAGAATAGATTTGATTTCTATAAAAATAGATGCGGGTGACATAGCTCCACGAGAATCCTTTACTTTTTAGCACGTCATTTCCCATAAAAAATGGTCACGATTCTTTGTAACAGCACTGAGATCTGCTGAAAAATGGAAGAATGCGAGAACAGCTGGATAGATTGCCCAACTCTGAAAAAAGGGCAGCCGTTGCCATCGCTCGACTTAACTACCAGCAAGATGGCGGACGATCGAAACGTTCATCGCTTGAAACAGATCTATAGACCCTTTTTTCACGCAGCTAGCTGTGCCAGCACAGCTAACTGCGTCAAAAAAGGGTCTCTAGATCTGTGGCACGCGATAAACGTTTCGATCGTCCGCCATCTTGCTGGTAGTTAAGTCGAGCGATGGCAACGGCTGCCCATTTTTCAGCATTGGGAAAGGATTAAGCTTACTTCATGCGTATCTGGCAATCGACGTGATGATCGATCGGGCTATATTGGACAGAGATGTTGCGTGAATCGGACACAGGTCAAGGCTGCTCTTTTGGGAAATCATGCAACTTTTGAACAGCTTTTTAAAGAATTCAGTTACGTGAGAGACTCGAAAGAATTTAGAACGTCTCTTTACAAGTTGAACCGTGAACTGTTACAAACAATGAAACTATAGGTGTTAAAAAAACATTGAGAAAAAAACGGTAGCCATACGGAATTTCACAATGTTTCCCTAAACGGCTAACATTTCGTCGAATTTTTAAAGCCAGCTTTGCTGGTTATGAATGTTTGCTGAAAGTTATTGATACTTACAGGTTTACTGTTGGTATTAGCGAGTAGTTTAGTTACTATAGAAGCATTATTGAATTTTTGAGTGTTTGACATCATCAGCTTGTTTTTAAAGTTGTTCAAAAGTCCTCTGACGCTAATCGCTTTTCAAAAGTATTAACCTTAATGTTGATTAGAATTACAGTACATTCCCTCCCCCCATAACACAGGTTCATGCTACACGGATCTCTAGAACACGGGAAAAAATTGCGATCGGGTTCCCTATAACACGTCAAAAGAGACTTGTATATCGTCTGCTTTTTCTAATTGTGGTGTACATTAAACGTATCTGAAAGAACTTCTGTATGATTTATTTTATTCTATTTCAACTTGAGAAAGGAAACTGTTTATTAAAATAAATCTGCGAATTTAATGCCGATTTAATTTGGAGGAAGTGCATATCAGTTATCTCTGGTGCGTACGTAGTATCAAGTAATTAGTATTTAAGTGAAATGTGAAATACATTCCTCAAATAAGGCGTGCTGCGGCTGAACAGCGTTGTTTACACTCCTAGTGGAGCACAGCTCAGGACCCGTACAACACGGATACCTATAACACGGAACGTATCTACCGTGTTATAGGGGGGTCTACTGTACATTCTCATAGAAATCTTTTGTTTTACAGATCAAAATGGGTAAACTACGTCAGAAGAGGAAGTTTTTAAAGAAAAGTAAACACATAATGCATTTGTCTTAAAATGAATTATTAAAGGTTAAAACACGGTATTTTTTTAATATCCCGATTTACATTTCTTTCTTATCTATTCAATCAGATTTAATATCAGTACTTTTATAATTTTCTGAAAAAGAACTCTGCTTGATAAAAAAAAAAAAAATCTTTACATAACTGGAAGTAACTCTTAGCTTGCACGTATAAACGAAACTTAAGTGGCCTGCACTACCGGACTTTCTCCTCTATCTGAAAAGCTTTTATAGTGTTTGGAACTCATCAAAGATGTAGAGGTACAAAAAAAAAATGATAATTACAGCTTGCTAAAATTGTTCCTTTACCACATGCTTAGATGTCCTTGATGATAGTTCGGTCGAATGATATAGGGTAATGCTTACACACTTCTTGAAAATGAAATAAATGTTTTCCGTTTCTATACATTTGTGTCGAAATTTGGATATTAAGAAAGGGTGGAAGAAGTGTAAAAGCTAAAAGGATTGTGCGTCAGTTCAACGGAAACTCTTTTATATTCAAAACTAAATTTCCATTTCTAAATCTGCATAAATATTTTCTTATTATCACAAAATTAGTCTATTCAAATTGTATGACTTCAGGATTTGTTCTTTAGAGTCAATATTTTATCTTTTTCTTTTCCCTAACAGCTTTCACTTAAATTTGAAATGCATAGCTAATTCCTATAACTTACAAACTATGCATACAACATGAAGCAAAATTTAACCGTTAATTATCTAGGCAAATATTTACATCGCAACTAATTACATTAAAAAAGTAGCATTTTCCTTTCACTCAAATTTTTGTAGAGTTTAATGAAAACCAATTGTGCATAGTAAATATGTTCTTAAGAAAAACGTGAAACGGCAGCGCCTCAAGAAATTTTACCAAGTCTGTCAGGAGAAAGTATGTGTCTCTGATATTCCAAACTAAATATTGATATTAAAAATGAATCAAGCTTATATTCGCGGGTTTATTTCCATTAAAAAGGAATAAACTATGCCTCGAGGAGAGTTTAGTATGTAAGATGCATAAACCAGATGTTCAGAAGCGATATTTTATGAGTTGAAGTTATATCGAAATGGAATTTTTCGTTTTCGATTCTCCTGAGAGAAATTTTACAATTTATAAAATGGTTACTCCTGAAAATTTTCATTGTTTAGCTTGTTTATATATATAAAAGTTTTTATCTTTTGAAATGCATTAACAAATGGATATATTTTGTAAAATTTGCGATACAGGAATTCGCCTTTCTATGTGAATGAGCAATAAAACTTTTTAAATAAAAAAATTTGAGATAGGTTTGTGAATACTTGGTGATATGAATATATAATAAATTCTAAACTAATTTCAAATATTAAAATTTTCTTTATGCTGTTTCAATAAATAAATAAATAAATAAATAAATAAATAAATTAGTACTAAGCAGCATTATATCGGTTCATTAAGCACATCATACCGTTTCAGTTCACTGTCAAAGATGCTAGAAAATAACTGAAAAAATATGAAATGGTTAGAAATTTAAAGAAAAGAACAACACAGAAAAAACTCTGATTATTTCCAATTTAACATTAAAGAGTTTTCCATTGTTGTTAAACAAATGTACATTAATTATCTTTAATTAAGGAAAAATTTCAAAAATGACGATTAATGAAAAAGTTATACGTATAATTTAATGAAATTCAGTAGACAGCAATTAGTAAGATACAAAATTATATAAAAAAACAAATTACCAGACAATCACTGAGTTATATAAATTAGCATATCTATAAAATTATCAAAGTGAATGAATCATTTTTCTTAAAGTATCTTGAATATGGAAAATGAAATCCCCTACAAGCGAAAAGCAAATCCAGCGATGGGTCAATATTTGTGTCTATTAGTTTGTAGGAAGTTAGAGCCACTGCAAAGTAGTTGCGAGAGTGGCCAGGATCTGAGAAGGAGGATTGAGAGCAGCTGTACCTCTTCCTAAAGCAATCCAAACATTCAAGTTTCAGCTCCTGTCATGGACCTGCCCACTGTATGTTCACAATAATTGCAACTGAAGATAATTATCCACGGTGCAAGACCTGCGCTCTCTAGCATTATCGCCCTGTAGCAAGAAATCAGCACCTGCAGCCTTACAAAGGTGCTCATAAGCATCAAGGATGCCATCTCTATAGGCCTCCATTCACATGTAAAAAGACACGGAAGTCTGTGAGTCCACTCAAAGAGATATCACCCAAACACAGACACTGTCTACTGCGAATGCATCTCTTTTAATGTTTTATGCATGACAATACGTCCCAGGTTTTCTAAAAATCAAACAACGCGTACTATCGATTTGGAGGCTAAACTGGTCTCATCCGTAGAGAAAACAGCTCTCCATTGGTTTATACATTCACTGGATATGTTACTGGCCGCATTCGTAAACGCCAAGCGAGTTGCACTCGGGCAACGTTTTTCTCTCTAAGGTGTTCGTAAAGGAAACTGAGTGCATTCAGTTTAAATACTCGAACGTTCGTATACAAAACTGAGTGCATTTAGTTTCAAACGAAGTAAACCGAGAGCGAATCAAGTTTCCTCAGTTGTTTAGAAGATACACTTGCTGCACGTTCTTGCTGTTTACAAATGGCGTCTGTTGTTATGAAAAGTATTTTACGTTTGCTGAAGCTGCAAATATTACTTTTTCGAGGAGGAAATTCATGCATGCGCTAGAAACTGCTACGATGGTACATAATTTTTCAAAGGTAATCATTTACTTGTATTTTTCATTTTAGTTAATTCAAAAATGCATGTTTCAGTGTTGAGATTGAAGTTGATTCAAACCGATATTAGCAAAATTTGACCTTCTTTTGCTAAATACTTTTGAAAAAATTATGCTTAAGTTGAAATTTCTAAATTTTGATCTGTGTACTTCAATTATGGCCACTCTTTCTTTTAAAAATCCTGTTGATTCTATATTGAGTATGTACTAAAAACTCTCCTTAGCAAAATTAACGCATTCGCGAATTGTAAACAAACACGTCTCCTAGGCGACGAAACTAAATAAACTGAAGTTGTTCGTAAAGTCAGAGGAAACTGATAACCAATGACAGCACTAAACACACGCATTCCAGTTTTCTTACGAAAACTCGTGCAACGAGTTTGTCGTTTACGAATGCAGCCTATGTGCCAACCTGAAGAGATTCCTTCTGTGATGCGATGTGCGCGGCATGCAAATGGCTGTTTGCCTCACTTAAAACTGCCTTCATGAAGACTTTTACGCACGGTTGACGTTCAAATCAACCTCCCGGTGGTTGCAGCATGGGAGGATCTGAATTGAGTCGAAATTGCAGTTCTATTCCTTCGTATGCATAACGACAACATGAGTCATCCGCGCTCGTAACAGTGGTTAGCCATCCTTTTCTGAAACCATGGATACCGACAAAAGAAGAGTTAGCAATTGTTGCTAAAGTGTATGAACTGCTGAAGGACTGACATTTAGTCATTTGGCCACTTCTGACTGACTTTGGTTTGCCTCTAGTTTATCAAAAGCTCTCCATTGAAGTTCTTTGGGCAAATGATCAGGAGGTTAGTGTTACGGATTTCCTCTTCGAGATTTCTTACCTCAGTATATCAGAGTGACATTAGCATGTTTGCTCTCAAATATGCAATTTAATGCTCCTCATAGATAGCGTACCTCGATTGCTGCGATACTAATTTTCATATTGCTGTTCTACTCAGCATTTCTTATTAGACAACATATTCAACTTTTATATGAAATGACCTTTTTTTGAAAGAGATATTGCTATTTTTGTGATTTTTTCTTAATTTTTTGAAACCATCATAATATGTTCTTTCATTAAATTCAGCTATATTGCGATATTTTGACGGAAATTAGGCTTTTAGTTTATATCTAAACCTAGTTTTAGACAAAGCTGCCCAGGTGGTGTAGTGGCTAGAGAACCATTCTATCAAGCCGTGAGTATGGGTTCGAATCCCGGCTTGGGCATGGATGTTAATTTGTCCGTCCCTTCATAGGGGGTAATGCTGTCCGCCCACTGGGTGATCCCATAGTAAAATGGACAGTAACTTGGGCCTTTGTAGTGGCGAATGCTTGATGAGCAAGTGCCCGCCCATTGGAAAAAAAAATTAGTGAATAAGACATAACGTGAGATCAAGAAACGTGCACTAATGTTTCTAAAAAGGGAATATTAAACACCCCTACAAGGTCTTTAAATGAGATCTTGAAGTACCAGACACTTTCATTCAACAAAGAACTAGGAGCAAATTTTTAATACGAAAAAGCTAATGTCTGGAAAAAAAAATGTATATTCCACAAATTTCACAGGATTTTTATTAAAAGTAGAGATACTCTGAATTAAAAAGGGGATATGTATGTTTAAGCATTGCATGCATAAAAGTAGCCAATAAAAATTAAATTTCAATTTTAAATAGAAAACTCTGTCTATTGCGAGATTAAATATTGGAATATTTATACTTTGAAATCTAAAATCTATACTATTAAAATCTGTGCGCGTCTGTCTGTGTGTGTGTGTGTGTGTGTGTGTGTAGCATCATCTCCTCCTAAACAGCTGGGAGTTGAGTTTCGAATGAGGTATCCACGAATTCGAAAAATTTCGAGAAAGAACCTCCGCTAATTTAACTTTCGAAATTCGAATTAGTTTAGGAGATATTGATAAAAAACACATCAAAAACGCTAATTTTTGCTCTCCGCAATTCCGTGATTGTAACCCCTGTAGTCAAAAAAGTGAGAAATAAGCATCGATGTTGCCATGTTTGGCTATTTTATTAAATTATTTAGACTTCTGCAGTAAAAATAAAAGAATAATGATTTTTTTTTCTGTTTAGATTATTTACAAAGTTATTTTTTAATTAAAATATTGCGTTCATGTTAAATCAGAGCTGGAATTCAATGTTTTTTATGTGTAAAAGAATAAGGGATTGACAGATTTCCGAGACTAATTTGTATATTTTTTAGTTTGGCCGAAAAAAAAATGGCTCATTTGGCGATTTTGAGATAGTAGTAGGTTCTACCGATTTGTACAGTTTTGGGCTTGGCGCAAATTACTGAGAGCGTAACGAAATAGTATTTTTAATAACAAGTATAAGTTTTACGGCGCTATACTTCGATTTTTCATATAGAAATAATGCAGTTATTAAGGCGATTTTAAACGATCTATAGAATTTTCACGAAATTAAGTAAACTGATTTAAGTTAGAGGAATTCCGCCAAATTTCAGAAAATTGAAATTCTCGCATTTTGTACATGGTAGTTAACGGTGATTAAAACCCGTTATAGTTAATGATAATTTAAATAACTGCTACTTATCAATAATATGCCTGCATTAAATTTTGGCGATGGAACCATATAAATGATAGATAACTATTTCCCATTTTGATTGCTGTTAAATCAATGCTTCGAATGATTCCCTGAAAACAAAAAAATCTTGCAAAATGGTGTATGTTGGCATTTGGCGATCGAAGTACTGTGTAATAAATCATTGATTCTTATTTGTTAAAGCAGCGCTACGGAAGTTTCTTTTACTAAAAGCTGTTAGAAAGGCGTAATTAATACTGTCTAATATATTTTTTGTTTTACGAATTGAAATGTATGTTGATTCCTACTTTAGTACATTTCTTAGCAAAGTTGGCGAAAAATATTCAAATGTAGTGCAGCTCTGTACTTATTTATAATTCCATTCCACAATTGAGATGAGCCGATGTCACTAGCGTATGCACAGATATTTTTTTTTAATTCCGCCAAACAAAGTATTGCGTATTGACTTTAGTGTCAAGTTTAATTTGTGGTTTGAGCTATTGGCCATCGACTGGCGGCGTTAATTTCGCCAGTATGGCAGTTCTAGCAAAGTAAACATGAATAACTCATTTCGTGTTCTATTTTTAACATTGCTATAATTTCCGTAGCAACGGAATCCATTGTTGCCACTTAAGTTGTTAATTTTAACAATTAAGTGAAACCACTCATTTCTACAGCTTTTAAGACTCGAAAAAGTGAAAGCGCATCAAACGTGAAATAAATAGAACTAACTGTAACAGACTTGCACTTTAAAAATAATCGAAGTTTTCATGCAATTCTACATATCTTTAATTTTATTTCCTTCGCGTGTGGATGTCATTTTTGCTGTTTAGCTGGCAGATTATCCGGAGCAGCACATAACCTCTAATGTAGTTGCTCCTCCTGACATAAGCAAGAGCGTATGCCCGGCGCTTATTTGTGTAACCCCACTGTGTTAATCAGATTTTTCTGGTGTCAGATTTTTTAGACCATTTTTTACCGCGGAGATTCCGATCCTGAAGTATATTGATCACTGATAAATGAAAAAAAAATATTCAGCCTTCAGCTGAAATTAGTTTCCCCTCCGCTAAAGAGGTTTTTTGACAGAACCTTTTAATTTGTATTGGCAGCCATGTACAGGATGTATTTGCATGTAAATCAAACGGGGAGAAACCAACCGTTCTTCCAGTGGTGTCAAGTATTTTAAACAATCCGGTATTTCGGGGAATTCGAAGACATTGCTTATAGCTAATTCTGGTATTGTCAATTTAATCAAACAATCGTAACATGTTTTGCAAAATTTGCCAATATCATCGATATCTTTGTAAAAGACTAGTTTTATAAAGTCCGTTGTCGCTCCTTTGGACAGTAAAGTTGTTTTGGAATGGGTTCTTATTGACTTTTTGAACCACAGTCGATCACAACAATAGCATTGGTGGATTGGACCATCAGCAACAGCTTCGAAAAATTTCTCAGCTAATTTACGAAATTCTAGTTCTTCACACCTTACATTTAGATCAGTATCTGTTCTTGGTCTTTTCGATGGTATATCTAGACAGAGTCGTAAACGTTTTCTGTCTTGTCTTCTGGATTTGGATTCCGCTTCTTGAGCACGAAAATCTGGATCTTCCCTTTTTCTTTGCATAAATAGACGGTTAGTTTCACGATGACTTTCTTCCGGATTAGACAACTGGCGAGGACGGCCAGCGCGGCCTTGAACAACAGTCCCGGGTATATTCTTCTGATATTTAACGATGTAATACTGAACAGTAGAGCGTGAAATACCAAGCCTACGAGCTATTTCACACTGATCCCGCAAAAATGAAAATTTTAGAAATGCCACGACAGAACACCACCACTTGCTCCGAGGAGGGACAAAAGTTTGAACGCGACTCTGGAAACAAATCCAAGTTCTGAAAAATGAAATCGGAACCTCGGGAACTTGACAGCCAGTCGCAGACGCTCTGACAAAATCTTACAGTTTCCCATTTTGTTTCATCTGACGTTACTTTGAAATTTTTCAAGTATCCATTATTCCAATCATGTGTCGGATCTTGGTGTGTTTCAAATTTCCGTGAGATCTGTAAGATTTTATTTACTATCAATTATCATCCACGACTTTTTTTGTCTGCCCAAAACTATTACCCTCTTTAGCGGAGGGTAAAAAATATCAATTATATGCAAGCAGGAGTAGCCAAAAATTTTTCATGGGAATGTTACGGGAGTGACGAATATGCATTTTGTATGGCAAAAAACTCCACATGGGGGGTTGTGACTCCCTATCTCCTCCTTGGTTACGCCACTGTACGTTAACATCAGTTGTCACGTCATGAAAAACCGTCGTAGATGGCAAACTCCGAAGTTGTTCTGAGGGTTATACAAAATTAAAAATTTTGCTTTTAGTAAATTTTACTTTTGATACAGTTCGAATATTTAGTTTTAATACATTTCGGCCACCAAGGTAAGATGAAATGTTACTAAATACGGCAACCCAGAATTTTCTTAACTATTGAATTTGACACTATGCAACTACAGTAGATTCCCTATATATGGTTGATACGTTCCGTGTTATAGGAATCCGTGTTGTACGGGTCCTGCGCTATACTCCACCTGGAGTGCGGACTGCGCGGTATAATCGCGGCAAAACTTATTCGCGGCTCCGTAAAAATGCAATGATGGTTGGTGTTGCCATTGAAAAGGAATGTTAATTACAGGAGCTAAGGCGTCATAATATCAGAACATATGTCTCATTTCATTGTGCTGTACGAGTCTCTTTTAACGTGTTACACGAAAACGATCGTAATGTTTTCGTTGTGTTCTAAGAATTCGTGTTGTAGACAGGGCCCGATTAAGGTACTTCGGGGCCCTAGGCACAGCATTATTTCGCCCCCCCCCACAATTCCAGCAATGACTATCCCTGCCCCCCCCTCTAAAATTTTTAGTATGTACAAAATTTATGCAAATTGAAGAACTATTATGAATTCAAATCCAAATTCTTAAGGGACTGTATATACTTTAAATTTTTTCTGTAATTAAAATACTTTTTGTAATTACTTATAATCATAAAGTGCCGTATTTCCAACAATATGATGGACTATTTCAAGTTATACATCCTGATTTGTAACATAGCAAACGTACGCATTATCAAAAGTAAGAATTGTGAGATCATTTTTATTGCTCCTTAAAACACCATAGTTGTCGTAGATTTTCATCTGGGACCCTCAGCTTATTTTGTTAGCAATTTTTTTTTCTAAATTTGTAAAAAATATCTTGCTGTTTGGTTTTGGGGGCCCCATAAAAAATCTGGGGCCCTAGGCACGGGCCTACTGTGCCTAGGCCATAATCAGGCCCTGGTTGTAGACCCATGTTATAAAGGGGTCAACTGTAATCTGTAAAAAATGAAATTAGTTATTTATTTAGGACGAATTGACAGTGAGATAAACGTCACTTTTATGTAACAAGTGTGATACTGCATTAAGAGTTCAATAAGGGTAATAAGCTTTTTCTCAGAAGTTACATCACGAACGTTTTCATTTACAAAAGCGACAGGATTTTCACCGGAGCAGGGTACATTTTTGGCTTTTAAACGTAAATGATGCATCCATTGTTTCATGTAGGTTTTTTAATTTAGGTAAAATTTAATAAAGTCGTGTGTAACATAACTGCGCTAATGCATTGTCCACGCTTTGAGAAATGCAAGATAAAATTGTTGTCAACATCATGTAATGTTATTTATGTGGTATATACTATATATACTAACCTCAATGGTATATACTAAACCTCACAAAACGAATTATTTGATGTAGAAATCAGGCATTTTTCGAAAGAGAAAAGTTTTGTCTGCATACCATAAAGTTCTTTCTTTTTTGATCGCCAGTCACATTGACGTAGTTTTTGTGTCATGTTGCAATCGTCTAAAATTTGCACTCATGACGTCAACTTTTAGTCACGATTCAAGTATTTTTTCACGTTTTGAGATTCCTCATTACTGGGCTTAATTCGAATTATATATGTGTAAGGAAAATATGCGTTTCCCACCGTGCGGAGAACGGGTACGCAGCTAGTCTATACTATTAAAATCTGTGCGCGTGTGTGTGTGTGTGTGTGTGTGTAGCATCCTCTCCTCCTAAACGGCTGGGAGTTGAGTTTCGAACGAGGTATCCACGAATTCGGAAAATTTCGAGAAAGAACCTCCGCTAATTTAAATTTCGAAATTCGAATTATTTTAAGAGATATTGATAAAAAACCCCGTCAAAAACGCCAATTTTTGCTCTTCGCAATTCCGCGATTGTAACCCTTGTAGTGAAAATGTGAGAAAAAAGCATCGAGGTTGCCATGTTTGGCTATTTTATTAAATTATTTAGACTCCTGTAGTAAAAATAAAAGAATAATGATTTTTTTTCTGTTTAGATTATTTACAAAGTTATTTTTTAATTGAAGTATTGCGTGCATTTGAAATCAGAGCAGGAATTCAATGCTTTTTATGTGTAAAAGAATAAGGTATATGGAAAATTTCCGAGACTAATATGTATATTTTTTAGTTTGGCGAAAAAAAATGGCTGATTTGGTGATTTTGAGAAAGTAGTAGATTCTACCGATTTGCACAGTTTTGGGCTTGGCGCAATTTACTGCGAGCAAACCGAAATAGGTTTAGGTTTGTGTGTGTAGGTTTTATTAAAATACGGCGTTAAACTTTAATTTTCCATGCAGAAATAGTGCAATTATTAAGGCGATTTTAAGCAATCGATCTTCGGAATTTTCCCCAAATTAAGTAAATTGATTTACCTTGAGGGAATGCCGCCAAATTTCAAAAGAAATGAAATTCTCGCATTCGGTAAATTGGAATAAATAAAACACGTTATAGTAATTTAAAATACTGCTATGCTACTTTTCAAATAGATTCCTGCATTAATTTTTGGCGATGGAACCATACACAAATAACTATTTCCTATTTTGATTGCTGTTAAATCAGTGCTTAGAATCATTCTCTGAAAAAAAAAAAGAAAAAAAAAATCTCGCAAAATGGCATACGCAGATTCCTTCTTTAGTACCTTTCTTAGAAAAGTTGGCGATAAATATTCAAATGTAGTGTAACTCCGTGTTTAATAGCGTGTGTTTTTTGCGTTTCTATTTCTAATTCTATGGCACGATTGAGATGAGCCAATGTTACGAGCGGATGGATAGATAATTTTTTTTTAATCCCGCCAAACAGAGTATAGTAAAATAGGAATTCTGTATAAATACGAAAGTCTTTGGAGATGAACGAGAATGCCTATAAATATTGCATTTACTGTGAAGTTAAATTTAGGATACATTTTGGCTATTTGCCATCGACTATAAGCGCTAATTACGCCAATATGGCAGTTCTAGCAAGCATAAATAAATTTCATTTCATGTTCTATTTTAATATTGCTGCAGTTTCCGTAGTTACGGAATCCGTTGTTGCCACTCAAGCTGTTAAATTTAACAATTAAGTGAAAACACTCATTTCTACAGCTCTTGACTCGAAAAATGAAAACGCATTGGATATGACACAATTAGAATATTATCACAATCACAACGTCAATAACGCGAACCTGTAACTTTGGTTATTTTTAACTAAATTCATTTTCAAGGTCTTTAAGAAATCCTGTGTACTATGTCAAAGCCTCATATCTTAATTCCGATTAGTTTGCAAGAAAATTGATTAATCAGTATAAACTGAAGCAATGAAACTTTGTAAGCGTTTTTCTTGAAACGAGGAAAATGCAGATTGACGTCTTTGGTGTAGAAGTGGCGATAGGGAGAACTACTTAATTCAGTAACCTTAATGGGGAATGATAATTGAATATGCGCATGCACAAGGACCCAAAAATCAAGAGAATATGAAAAGTCAGGAATATGAAATGAAAATCAAAAATAAATCAAATAATATGAGATATAAGTAATAATAATACGAGAATGACATTGCAATCATGTGTACAACAAAGGTCCCAATTGCTTATAATATTCCCCTAGCAATGACTTAGTCCGACCAGTGGCCGAGCGCTTAGCGCTCTGAACTGGGAGACGGAAGGTTTCTGGTTCAAAACAGGTCGCGTCCGCCGACCTAACCGTTCGGAGTTTTCCTGTATTCCGTTCGGAAAATAAAACTGTACTCGCAACATGCATATGTTAGGAAACATATATGTCTGGTTTCCTCCAAAACGTAGCGTAAATACCGGTTAGGACCCCTTAGAAAGACCCCTACGGAGGACAACCCCACCCCTTGACCTAGATCCCATGTGTGGAGACTAGAAGCAGGATAGTCTCCAGATTTGTAGAGAGTTCAATTGAACGCCCAGCGTCGTGTGCAACTTATAGAAGCAGTTCTACGATACCGGATCCATCGAGAAAAAGCCTGGGCAAGGTCATCTAAGAGAAGCTGCTTCTTTTTTGATCCCAGTCCAGTGACATTGACGTAGTTTTTGTGCCATCATGTTGCAGTCATCTCAGATTTGCACTCATGACGTCAACGTTTCATCACGATTTAAGTAATTTTTTACTTTTATAGATTATGCATCAATGGGCTTAATTCGAATTGTATGTATAAGGAAAATGTTACGCAGCTAGAACGGGTACGCAGCTAGTCTATACTATAAAAATCTGTGCGCGTCTGTCTATGTGTGTGTGTGTGTGTGTGTGTGTGTGTGTGTGTGTGTGTGTGTGTGTGTGTGTGTGTGTGTGTGTGTGTGTGTGTGTGTGTGTGTGTGTGTGTGTGTGTAGCATCATCTCCTCCTAAACGGCTGGGAGTTGAGTTTCGAATGAGGTATCCACGAATTCGGAAAATTTCGCCAAAGAACCTCCGCTAATTTAAATTCCGAAATTCGAATTAGTTTAGGAGATATTGATAAAAAACCCCATCAAAAACGCTAATTTTATCACTCCGCAATTCCGTGATTGTAACCCCTCTAGTCAAAAAAGTGAGAAATAAGCATCGAGGTTACCATGTTTGGCTATTTTATTAAATTATTTAGACTCCTGCAGTAAAAATAAAAGAATAATGATTTTTTTTCTGTTTAGATTATTTACAAAGTTATTTTTTAATTAAAATATTGCGTTCATGTTAAATCAGAGCTGGAATTCAATGTTTTTTATGTGTAAAAGAATAAGGGATTGAGAGATTTCCGAGACTAATATGTATATTTTTTAGTTTGGCCGAAAAAAAAATGGCTCATTTGGCGATTTTGAGAAAGTAGTAGGTTCTACCGATTTGTACAGTTTTGGGCTTGGCGCAAATTACTGAGAGCATAACGAAATAGTATTTTTAATAACAAGTATAAGTTTTGCGGCGCTATACTTTGATTTTCCATATAGAAATAATGTAGTTATTAAGGCGATTTTAAACGATCTATAGAATTTTCACGAAATTAAGTAAACTGATTTAAGTTAGAGGAATTCCGCCAAATTTTAGAAAATTGAAATTCTCTCTTTTGTACATGGCAGTTAACGGTGATTAAAACCCGTTATAGTTAATAATAATTTAAATAACTGCTACTTATCAATAATATGCCTGCATTAAATTTTGGCGATGGAACCATATAAATGATAGATAACTATTTCACATTTTGATTGCTGTTAAATCAATGCTTCGAATGATTCCCTGAAAACAAGAAAATCTTGCAAAATGGTGTATGTTGGCATTTGGCGATCGAAGTACTGTGTAATAAATAATTGATTCTTATTTGTTAAAGCAGCGCTACGGAAGTTTCATTTACTAAAAGCTGTTAGAAAAGCGTAATTAATACTGTCTAATATATTTTTTGTTTTACGAATTGAAATGTATGTTTATTCCTACTTTAGTACATTTCTTAGCAAAGTTGGCGAAAAATATTCAAATGTAGTGCAGCTCTGTACTTATTTATAATTCCATTCCACAATTGAGATGAGCCGATGTCACTAGCGTATGCATAGATATTTTTTTTTAATTCCGCCAAACAAAGTATTGCGTATTGACTTTAGTGTCATGTTTAATTTGTGGTTTGAGCTATTGGCCATCGACTGGCGGCGTTAATTTTGCCAGTATGGCAGTTCTAGCAAAGTATACATGAATAACTCATTTCATGTTCTATTTTTAACATTGCTATAATTTCCGTAGCAACGGAATCCATTGTTGCCACTTAAGTTGTTAAATTTGACAATTAAGTGAAACCACTCATTTCTACAGCTTTTAAGACTCGAAAAAGTGAAAGCGCATCAAACGTGAAATAAATAGAACTAACTGTACTAAACCTCAATGTGGTATATACTAAATCTCACAAGGGGAATTATTTGATGTAGAAATAAGGCATTTTTCGAAAGAGAAAAGTTTTGTCTGCATGCCATAAAGTTCTTTCTTTTTTGATCGCCAGTCACATTGACGTAGTTTTTGTGTTATGTTGCAATCGTCTAAAATTTGCCCTCATGACGTCCACTTTTAGTCACGATTCAAGTATTTTTTCACGTTTTGAGATTCTTCATTACTGGGTTTAATTCGAATTATGTATGTGTAAGGAAAATATGCGTTTCCCACCGTGCGGAGAACGGGTACGCAGCTAGTATTTATTAAAATCTGTACAAATAACTTATTTTCTGCCATATTTATAGGTATAATAAGTTTTACACATGAAGTTGGTAAGTTTATTTTTGAAATGGCATATTTTTAAAAAATCATTAAGAAATGCGTAGTAATGAATTGCGACAATAAAAATGAATTTGTAACTGCAACATGATTACATACATTATATATGTACACTTGTTTTATTTACAATCTTTACAAAGATTGTAACAGTTTTTCCGGTGCTTGTTTTCTCCACTTAGGACACGATATTCATGTTCATTCATGAATGAAATGAACTACTTTCTTCTATTTACCAAGTAACAGTGCAATTAATGCTACAGTTCGCTCGAAATGAATTTGCAAAGAACATATGGAGTCTTATTTATCGTTTTCATAATGTTTGATCTCATCTGCATGCTGATGCCTCCTTTCACACGTGACTTGGGGACTCTGTGATGCATATTTATAAACGAAATGAATAATATATTTTTCTCTATTTACTCAGGTGAATATAAATTACTATTGCACAAAATGTGCATGAAATAAATTTGAACGGATAACATGAGGTATTCCCCTTCGTCAGTCGCCAGGTATTCGCAAATTCACATTGACAATAGCAGGATTCCGACCTTCGTGTAACATATTTTCTATAAAGTTTTTTAAGTCATTTATTGTTAACAGCAGATTTTATTTTATTTTTATTGTTACAGGACTCTTTAACAAAATTTAAAGTAAATATCGTCGAAGATTAAAAAAATATGTAAGTATTTTTATCCTGTATTCTTACAAGTCAAGAACGTGTAAACAAAGGACGTGGAAAAAAATAAAGTAAAATTAGAAATTTAGTAGAAGTGCATTATATCTAGCAAAGTATTATCCATTTAGAAATTCTGAAATTTTCATAGCTTTCTCACAGGATTACTTTTCATAAGAGTGCGTAGTATCAGTTATAAAGATATATTTTGCTATTATTTGAGTTTCAGGCATAATATGTTTACTGATCAGACGTTATTAAAATAACGTCTTTATGCTTCCTTTATCTACTATTCTGCATTCATCATACAGGAAGAGAACAGTGGTGTAAATTTACGTCAGGGCACCAGAAAAGGGATGTCCCTTAGTTATGGACAGATACAAATTACGTGATTTAAATCACGTCCAAAATAATAGCTTCAGCAGATGCCTGTAATGTTCGCCGGAATTGAAGTGTGTTTATTATTCTGTGTAATGACATTTTATTGATTGAAAAATATTTTTTAGGAATTTGGTCATCAAATCTTAAAACGATTGTTCAGATGACTTACCAAATATCTATGTTCTTGGGCAACTACACTAATTATATGTATATCCAATTGATGTTACTAAAAACGTTTTCTTCTGTAGTAAATCTGTCAGTAAGCAATCTGAAATACCTTCTGGCAAAAGTTTACCTCATTGAAATGATGGACGGAAGCGCAGTTGTGTAATGGTTAGTGCACCGCGCTGTCGTCCCACAGATCCGGAGTTCAAATCGCGGGCTGGGCAAGGTAGACTCAGCCTTTCATCTCTTGAGTGGGTAGATAAAATTAGGTCCAAGCTTGCTTGGGTGAAACACTGGGGACTTCGCGTCAGGCTGACCACCTTACCGAGGCATATGCATCCGCACCCCAGAGCCCATGGTCGCGAAGGTGCGGTTGGTCAGCGCAGGCCTTGTCCCCGCAGAGGAGCTGTTACGCCAATGTTTGACTTTGAAATGATCGACATCTTCTTTTTTCAGTGGTGGGGTTCTTCATCTTCTTTAATGGCATTACAGCCCAGGGTGGGTCTTAGCCTGCACAATGTCCCTCCAGTTAACTTTGTCCCTGACTATAATCTTCCAGTTGGATCTCTTTAAAGTTTTTAGTTCCATCAAGCCATCACCCATCTACCTCAGTGGTTAGGTTGGCCAGAGTAAATTGTGAAGGCGTACTTTCAAGTTATTTGCCCTTCTGGCGCTTATTTGCTCACTTTTCACCAGTTGCATGATTTACCTAAACAGCTTCTTGCTTGAAGATTCGAGTTTACCAAATACCTTTGATCGCAATTTCTCTTCTTTTACTCGCAGTAGCACAAATCTTTCCTCGGGGTTGTATAATTGAATGGAATGGGATCCTCGAAGCACACATTTGCACTGTAAGAATATAATCCATTTAAGGAAGCTGAAAATACAAAAGCCTTTGTTATTTGGTTAAATACCGTTGCCCCTAGAGATATCAATTCATGTGGCAAGAAGATGTGATTGGTGGAGCTTATAGGCTAATATGGGACTACTTACGGAGTTTCACAGATTAAGCAATACAAATTTCGAATTCTCATATTGATGTAACGCCATTAAATGTTTTTTTTAAGTAATAGAATTTAAAATCTGTTAAAATTTATGTATTTAAATCCTTCAGTATTAACTCTCCAAGGGCCTCTTATGTAACATTCCAAGCGCCTCTTATCTAAAATCTCGTTCACTTCCCAAGTAGCACACTTCCGTTTTTAAAACGTTGCTAACACGGAATCGCCTTCCGTTGTAAAAACGTCAAGCTGTAACGCAATGAATTCGCAAATGTGTCATCGCTTTCCACCGATTTAACACCCATTCTTTCCCACGTCTTATAAACGTTTGCCGAAACGAAAAAAAGACGATAATGTACCAATTTTGCCACCATATTCAAACGTTTTAAAATCGTTAAAACGGACGTACTAAGTGGCGTTTTAGAACCGTTGCAGAAACGATAGTGTGCCTATATAGCAACCATTTCCTAACATTTTTAAACCGATGCAGAAATCATAATACGCCTATTTATCGACCATTTTTCAACGATTTAAATGCGTTTAAATAACGACAATTCACCACCATTTCTCAGCGTTTTAGATCGGTTGCAATAACGAAAAAAAATCGTTGATGCTTTCAGATTTACAACTATTTTACCACGCTTTAAATAGTATGCATAAACAGATTTATTTTGAAATTTTCTAACGAATCATGAACTTTTTTTCATAAACTTAAGTCGCAATAACAAATTAGAATTTTCAGAAACATTTCTTCTTAATCAAAACGTTCCTTAATTTTTTTCTTTGAAAAAGTAACCCCCCTCTCACAAAAATAGTTGATTAAAATCTTAAAAAAATGTATCTCAATATTAGAAATATGGGAGCGGGTGTATTTATATAAATATATAGTATAGAGTAAGTACTATATATATGCATATATATTTATATAAATACCCTGCCCCCCCATACTTGGAATATTTAGATTTTAAAGTAATAAACCATTTTGGTTAGGGGAAGGGGTGGGGGAGGTAATTTAAAAACAATTAAGGAAAGTTTTGATTAAGAAAAAGTATTTCTGAAAATTATAATTTATTAGATGACTTAAGTTTATAAAAAATCGTTCATGATTTGTTAGAAATTTCACAATAAAACTGTTTATGCATAATACCTAAAATGTACTAAAATAATTACAAATATGAAAGCACGGCCGATTTCTTTTCGTTATTACAACCTGTATAGTGCGCTGAAAAGTGATATACTTATAAAGTGTATTCACAATGAGTTTTAGACTTAAAGTTCTAACTTGTTAAGTAACTTAAATGTAGAGAACATCTTTCTAGAAGGGTTTGAATTTACAAATATATAACTTAATCATTGAAACATCTAAAGAAGAATTATAATTAACAATTGAATATACATACTTTCTTATTGATATATTTGTGTCAATTATAATCTAAAGTATTCAGTTCTCTTAATTCTATATTAACATATTTTCGACAGAGGCTGCATTATTTCAACACGCACGGCAATTTATAAAATTTTTACTCTATATTGCACATATGAACAACCTCCGGCCGCCGGCCGGATGTGGCCCGCCACGGCTTTTTATCCGGCCTTAGAACATATCAAAAACCATATAAAACAATCAAAATCCCATATAAATCCCAATTATACTGCCCGTGTCTTCGCTAGTATCTTAAAGTTTAGTCCGCAACTTTTCAAAGGATCCCATACATGCCATATTGTTTCAGAAGAACAAGATACCGTGGAACCTGGTAAAGGTATTACAGGTATATATCCCAAATTTTGTACAATTCAGGCCTCTCAATTGGTTCTCTTTTTTTTTAAATTCCTATCTTCATCAAAGTTTTATTTATATAGGCTAGTATTTTAATGGTTTGATAGACGAAACCTTAACATCTAAAACAACATTTAACAACTGTTGAAGAAGCAGAAAATTTTACTAGGAATTTTAAAAAAATAGGACCAACTGAGAGGTCTGACAATTTCACTTTGCAATCAGCATGCTTTGTCATCTATAATCACTAAGTGTTCACTTAACACACTAAGTTATGATCACTCTTAGTCATCTGAACCTTTAAAACAAGTAATGCTATTTAAAATTTTAAAAATCAGTTATCCAAAAAAAATGAAAAAAATATCAATAATAATATTAGTGATTGCAATCGCCAAAAAAGTATAGTAAGGAGTTAATGTTATTAACTCCTTACTATACTTTTTCTGTAATAAGTAACTTCCGTACAAAAAAAAAAAAAAAAACACCTTGAAATATTTTTATTGGGACATATATTCAAGCAACGTTTTTCTGTTTGTTTCACATTTCACAGGTACAAGGTCAAAATTTAGAATATATTCCATGCCTTCTTTCATAACTTTTCATCGGCATCTCCAAATTTTCAACTTTTAGCCATAAAACCTGAAAGAAATACGAAAGCATTAATTAGAAATATAGATAAGTTTTTTCGGGGGAGTGGGGGTAATTGCTTTTACACAGCCCTTTCCTATTATTTATTGTTAATATCATTCACATTTATTCTTATAGTTATGTAAATTTTCATGTTTCTTGCTCCTAGTTAAACGCTCTTCGATCTTTAATTCCGAAATCAATTTAACATGTTTTCATCACAATAAACTCAATTATGGGGTTAGCCATCATCATCCCAGCGACGTAGCAAGAGTGGGGCGAAGGAGCAGTCTATCTCAGGCAGCAAACTAAAAACAAAGATGGGGCTGGCAGAAGACTTAAACTTACAAAGAATAGGGGAACAAATTAAAGAACAGAAATGAGTGGGGGGTGGGAAGAATAGGGCGGTAAACTGAAGGACTAGTATCGGCGGCACGAATAACCTTCGTTATGCCAATACATCTTCCTAGACTACTCCATATCATTCCTGCACTAAAACAAGAAGAAATTTTTTTTCAACACATTGGGGTAGAGGGTCTTACACATGTTTCAAACTATAGTCTAAACTTCTTAATTCCACGCCCCACCATGGCTGAGTGGATAAGGCACTCAAAATGGTAGACGGCGAAAGTGTGAATGTCCTCGGTTCGGGCCCCATCGCATGGCTGTCGATCTAATTGGCCAGGAGATTTGGTCGGTTTTCTTCAGTTGTAATGTAAATAAGCGTTACAGCACGCATCTTAGGCAGATACACCTCGTACAGGTTTGCTTCATTATACGTAATACACAATCTTAATTCCACAGCTGGATTATTCGTATTGGGTAAATTCCGTATTTCGTAGCTACATAAATTCCCAGATCTGGATAGACTTATGTGTTTACGGTTATCTTAAGAGAATTTGTACACGGAAATTCTTCAGTTTCCATGCTTTAACAGGCAGAATAGCGACACAGTTTTCTGAAATGCAGAGCAAAAGCTAACATATTTTGAATTGAAAACAGTAGCAAGAACATAGCAGCACCTGTGATACATACCTCTCATACTTGCGGCAAAATGAGAGCCTGGTTACGCCAATAAATACTCCAGTCCACACACATTGGCGTAGCCATAGCTTTCTCAGGGAAGGGCTTCAGCTAATTGGGGGGGGGGAGTTCATTCTTCCTATAAAATTTGATTGGCAGTAAATTTTACAATAAATGTCTATTGAAAATGTTCAATAGCACTAAAAAAATTTTAAAGTCTTAAAAGAGTAAGAGGTGTATGTTAATACTAAATTATAAAATTTGCAAAATTAATACATTCTTGTAAAATTTAATATAAAGTGTCCAAATATTATATAGAATTAGTTTTTTTTTACCGTATGCTACTTTGAGTGATGTATTCAAAATGTGAGTAATTGTCTGTAATTTGCGTTTGCGCGTAAACTAAAGGGGTCCAATATTTTATCTTTTATATCCCATGTCCAAATATCAAGGATAACAAAACTTTTCTGAAAGACCACGGACTAACTAAATAACAAAATGTTTACTTGTTTGTCTTTAAAATTTTAAGTTTAATTCATACTCAGTATTATACTACTCCTTAACGACATAATACAGTGTTCGAACTCGTATCAATTTAAATTAATCAGACTTTACAAAATAGTTTCTAAGTTGTTGAATTATTGTTTTATTTTCATCAATAATAGTGAAATTAATTACGACATTGATCGAACTGAGAAAAATAAATTAACTTTACTGAACGCTATTGTTAATGCGGAAAATAAACATTAAGTATGATTTCCAACATGAAATATTGTGTGAATGATCTTATGTAATAGAATTGAGAGTAAACAAAGTTTGTAGCTGTCTGGACAAAATGGATGTTTATGACAGCTTACTCTTCATTATAAAATTGGAAACATCATGTAACCTTTTTACGAGGTATCAGAAAATTACATTAATAGTAATAAACGGCTTTCATAAGATTACTCGGGAAATGCTGCGAAGTTTGACGATCATCGCAAAAAAGGCTATGTTGTGTTAGAAAATTTTATAATCTGTGCGTTCAGCATGATTAATATTTGTTGTTTAAATATGAAAGGAACACATATCGTTGAGGATATTAAGAAATGTTTATAAAATGTATTCTACGATTATATAAATTTGCCACATATAATGATTTGAAAAATCCCAACCACATAAAAAAAAAATACATTTTGTTATCACGACAAAGCAGTAACAGATCAGATGCGTGCAATATGAAAGTGAAAACAATTAAATAAAACAGTATTGCTGATTATTTCAAAGGTTTCCGTAACAAGGAATCAAAATGACAGATGTTAAAACTGTAGAGGATTTCATTTCTTCCGTTCCAACACGGTTCCGAGTAACAGGCATTATTATTATTATTTAAAAAAATAGTGCACTGGAATCAACATAACAACTCTGGAACACATTCTCATATTTGCAGATGTTAAAAGCAGCAGACGATCACTGTATTTCTTTATTTGCTTTGCGTTATTCTGTTGATAACCGCCTCTAAAAGTGATTTATCTTGCTTCTTTTTTTTTTAAATCACGTAAGCAACGTAGCAATAATGACATTCTTGTAGGAATAATTAAACGTGAAAGAGGCATCGTGGGTAATGCCTCCCACAGAGAGAAAACTTTTGCTCAGATAGTATAGAACAAGTTGCACAGCGTTTGAAAACACTGGATGAATATCAGCCAACAGATAATACAGAACAAACTGCTCGGAGTTAGAAAACAATGGTCGAAGATTGTCTAAAACAAATACTAAGGCTGATGTAAGAAATAGTCAGCGATTGAGAGCCTTGTTTACTTTAAAAACTTGTTTTACCTTTCTTAGATACAGGCTAAATACGTGACACCAAGGCGAGTTGAAAAATATACTTCGTCTTGCTCAACACGTTATTCCGACAAGATAAGAATATACAGAACAGCAATATTTTAAAGACAGCTTTCATGTGAAAAGATTATCCATTATGCGTATCTTTCTCCAAGTAAACACACATCGTTAGCATAAATACAATCATTACAATAATATTAACATTTACTTACTTTTCTAATTCATATATGAATGACTAGAGTAGCACACCATTTTGTAATGGCGGACGTAAACAAGCAACTGCGCTGGATAGTGACTTGACCATTCAGTAGATAACATGGAGTTCGCATGCTGTGCTCTTAAATAACCCAAAATGCAACGATTATGCAACGTTTTCGAAACTTTCTAAACACTGTAAAACGAACCAGTATGAAACGGTTGCAAATTGGTTTTAAAAACGAAATTTTCGCAACAAAAAGAGCAGGGTAAAATGAATCCCAAAACGCAACCTTTCTGCCACGTCACAGGTTTGGCATATTTGCAACGCAACCAATATACAACCTTTGAAACGAAAAAGCAACGTTTCTGCTACGTCAGAAATAGGAATATCTGCAACTTAACAAATATGCAACCATTGCAAGCAAACTGCAACGTTTAAAAACCGTTACGTGCTACCTGGCTTAATTCTAGGTTTCACTGAAATGCACCTACAATTTATATTACTTTAAACACAATAGTATCACAAAGTAACTTTTAATTTTAAAGCTTGGAGTAATATCAAGAGCTATTTTTTTCTAATTATAAATTTTCCTGCCAAAATTTCTTTATTTTCATAATCTTTAAGCTGGATGAAAATTAGACCATGAAAACAACTTTACATTATTTACCCATTTCCAAGACGCTCAGAGGGTTGATATACTTAGTCAAAGAAATTAGTCCCGTGAAAGAAACTGATTAAATATTATACAACATGCTTACGTAATAAGCAATTACGAAGCATAAGTAAGCCGAAACAAACACAATTCGTCAAGCGGACTTACGAGATTATTTAATCTGAATTTTTAAAACGCTTTAAATCGAACTTATGTAAAATACTACTACATGTTCATAGAATATAATTAGAATGTTTTACATAATAAAACTTCACCAAAGAGATCATAATGAAATGAATTCGTAACTTTTATTTACCGCTTCCAAAATATTAATTTAAAAAATAACCTTTTTATGCCTAATAATATTGATCTCTCTCTTATTTCACACATAAATGATTAATTCCTTTTAAAAAATACACTTTTGAACATAATTTTCAGCTTTAAAATTATCTGTAAAACAATTAATTTTCTGAAAGTCTTGAAAAAATCACTCATAAAATAAAAATTAAGAGTTTTGACAATTGTATACTTTGCAAATTGAACATAAATCAACATGTATTTCAAAAGAGTTTTTACTATTTTATTTATCAATTAATTTGTTATCAAAATCAACATTAACAAACATGAAGAAAGAAGTATAGATACCCGGACAATAAGTATTACTAAGAATAAAAAAGGAGAGTGAGGGAGAGAGACAGACGGGGAGGGGGGGAGAGGAATGTTTCAGTAATCAAACTTTCTATGTACGGAGAATGCAGCACAAAATGTTCTCATTCAATTTAAATTTCAGAGGATGGCAAAAACGGAAATAGGTAGGCTGTTTTTTACTTTCTGTAGTTAAAAATGCACTAATAAAATTCTAATTTTGTAAACCTTCCTGGATATATTTTCTCGTTGAAAACATTTCTCTCATGACAAATAAATACTAAATAACGATTTCCATGATGTCATTGTCTAGAATACGAACAAAAGCAATGTTTAATTATTAATTTATACATAAAAAGTAGAAAAAATAAAAAGGGAATCATAATTATCTTTAGGCGCGTCGTACTTAAATAAAAGTCTATCTCTCTATGATATCTTTATCGGATTTTCTGCTGGTAAATCCGCCCATAAAAAAGAAATCGTGTTATGCTTAACATAATGAAACCTAATGAATCTCTGTCACTCATCTCATAGCGGGTAATGTTATAGATATTTGCTTTTGAAGGGAAAAAAGAATAATAGAAAAATAAATAAACGTTGCCATAGCAGTATGAGAAATGATTGATATAAGGAGTATGCATTTCATTTAATCTGTATGGATAAATAAATTCATTTAGTTAAGTGTAAAATGTACTACTAAAATTCTTTCTGGTTCACAGCTACTTATATATTTTATATTTTGAGAAATTTTATTTTTAGGATTAATATTTTAATTCAATGGGCATTGAAAATCTAATTTATTAATTTGCATATAGTAAAATAACATATATTTGCACAAACAAAAGAAGGAACACAAAATGTATCAGTTTTAAAAATTAAATAATAAAAATATTTTTATCATTGGTGTGTATCAGAGTTGTACAAAAACTAACATTCAATTAACAATTAAAACTAGAACTAATTTAATTAGTTGACAGGTAAATGACAATTAAACTAATATAGACTAAGACTCAACTAGCTCTGCCCAAGTTAAATTATTTTTAGTTAAATAGAAACCAAAAATTAAGTTTAGCGAGTTAGTTGGACCTTCAACTAACAAATAATAGTTTTAGTTGTCGGGTCAACTAACTCCGCTCAACTAAAGCAGTTTTAGCTGAAGACTTTTCTTTCATATTTACTTCAGTTTATTTAAAGTTTTTTTAAACGTTATTTTTTTCTTACTCTCATGCAGAAAATAAATTCTGAATCATTCATTACTGTGCAGCTGTAGACCTATATTTATGCTGAAGATCTCACTGTGATGATTTTAGTGTATTCTTTGGAAATTTTACATTTTAATTGTTTGTGAATGTATTTTTTCATATTTTAAAAGAATCACAGTTTATTTATTTTGTAAAAGGAAATTTTTTCATATTTTAAAAGAATGAAGGGTTTATTTATTTTCCCTGAGAAAATATATATTTCAGAAATTTATTGCTGTTCATATATCTAAAATTATGTGATGCGTTTCATGGGTAAATCAATACATTCAACCAAAATCTATATTTAAAAAAATAAATAAAAGTACATGAAAGAGTGAATATTTTCTCTAACCATCTTATTTTTAGAGAAATATGTACGTGCTCGTTTAATCAGTATATAACTAGTGGGATAATAAAAATTGCGACAAGTTGAATAAAAGAGAAGGGCTATATTTATTGTAGTTGCTTTATGAACTGTATGTGCAATAAATTCCAATAAAATATATTTAAGTGTCTTCCTTCTCCGAGAATACATTATTTTAAAAAAAGTATTTTTTTTCTATATTGGCATTCACTTGCCGTTTATAGACATTGCCCACAACCAAGGCCTAAATTACTGGTCTTTTTATTAAGAACACACCTAATAGGTGGACCAATGTTGCCTCCTATGTAGGGACGGACGAATTACACCTACGCCTGGGGAATCGAACCCGGACCCATGGTATGGTAGGATGGTTCTCTAAACACTAGACAACACGTGCGGACAAAAATTAAATATGATAATCCTACTGGGCTGAATAAAAATATATATATAAGTAACTCAATAAGACGTTTCACGCACATACTGGTTTTCGGAAACTTAATTATCTTCTTAAAAGATCCTTTTTATTGAATAATTACATATTTTTACATAAATATGAAAACGTAGAATTCAAAATACTTCAAATGTTTTAAAATAATAAAAATTGCACTTATCACTTATAATTTTAAGAGAATCCAGAAACGATAGCGATCGCCTGGTAAAAAGAATTAAATTGAAAAAAATTTGTGAATTAATTTAAAATAGATACATTTTAAAACATCACGTAGGAGCATTAAAATATATTCCTATCTTATTATGGATCGTATATTGCTCTAAGGATTAAAATATTCTCTTGCATTAAGCTATATTATTTAAAGCACCTTAGCGCTTATAGTACCTACTAAAACGAAAATCTTTTACCTATTGTGATAATGCTTCAATAGTTATGACGTATTCTTAAAAATGAATTTGCAGTTGTAATAAAATTTTCCGTGTACGGTATTATCGTCAAAATCATATTCATAAATTAAAAATATTTTTGCTTGAAGTTCAATTATCTTGTCTAATTAAATTATTATTATTTCTTTTTCTTCATATTCTGAACATTTTCAGACTTTTTTTCGAGTTTATTTTAGGTACTATGTCAGGCGTATATTAGCTATTTTTAAGTGAGTATTAGAAGATCTTTCAGAAAAAAAATTAAACATTTGAAGTTTTTCTTTGAACACATATTTTAATGGCATTAAAAAGCAAACACTTTATATCCCAGTGTTATAATTTTATATTAACATGTAACAGGTATGCGACTGCTGTTTGATAGGATTCAAAATATTATTAAAAATACGTTGATTTTAAAAATCAACCATTCTAAGCTTTTATTGTGAACTGCAAAGTGGTTATAAAATAAAGTATTTGTTATTGATTACGATGGCACAGCATTCAGAATTCTTGTTACAATGTAGGTCATATATATATATAGAGTTTGGAAACGTTTAGATTTTACAAAAAACTATCGATCATAAACCTGCCTTTGCCTTACAGTTTAGAGCCTTTCTTGTTAAAAACATTTCTCCAAAATTAGAGATCGCACTTTCTTAACCGATGAATTGCACATGGGGAATCTGAACCTACATGGTAGTACATTTGCTAATGACAGCACAACACACTTCTAAAAATATATAATTTTATCTTTCTAGAAAGCCTACAGCATTCGTTGTAGCTAGAGCAAATTCAGCAAACTAGCTAAATAACATAACAGACAGCCATTGCTTGGAAAATATATTATGCTTACACATTTATTATATTTATTTTTTTGGTTTTCTGAAGATTTTTCGAGTATTTTATGTTTTGGAAAGCTGAATTTTCTTTCCGAAAACTGTATTTCTTATATCATCAGAAATTTCAGGGAATGCTTTTTTAAATGAGATCTGCTTTAGCATTGTACCAAATTTTTTTTAACGATTTGTTGAATTGGGCAGAACATGCATGAAAAGGTTTCTATTAAAATCGGACAGCTGTCAAAAATTTGACTTCCCGCGGTGTTTGCTTGAGCAGCT
Organism: Cheiracanthium punctorium; assembly: GCA_038373885.1. Lineage (NCBI taxonomy): Eukaryota > Metazoa > Arthropoda > Arachnida > Araneae > Cheiracanthiidae > Cheiracanthium > Cheiracanthium punctorium. The sequence continues at coordinate 1,485,845 of JAWZYV010017968.1, forward strand.
GCCTTTTCTGTACGCCAGCATGCAATCCACAAGCTATAATTTTCATGAAAATTCATTTGGTGATTTTTTTCTGTTTATGAACTTGAATCTGTGTTATGATTTATTTAATTACTAAAACCTAAACACTTGAACTCGCAGATTTTCATTTTATTATTATTATTGATTAATGGATTAAACGAGTTTTTAGTAGCTGAGTCACACAGTGCTTGAAGAATTGTACACGTATGCAGACAAATGTTTTTATAATTCATATTCTTTTATGCATCAGTGCTTCTAAAAAAGGCAATGGACTAAACTAGCGAACATTAGCTGACTTTCTTTTCCTTCTTTTAATTTTGCCAAGTTATGCTCTAATACTTGACGGCGGGTAACGTCGTGCTATGTAGCTAGTTTTCAATGAATCTGAATGCCGTTGTTTTCTAGATTTTATCATAGAAACGTCAAGCACTATAGAGCGGGTGTGCCAGTTTGATGAGCTATACAGTAGGTCGCAAAAGTCTTGAGAGGAAACGGTTTTCTGTCCTACCTTTTTCTGTAAGCAAAATATTTCTTAATGAAGTAAATCAGTATTTTGTAGCTATATAGTCCTACATAGTGCTTAACTAATAATATGTGTGAAAATTTGCAATTAAAAAATTACCGATCGTGAACTTGAAAAGTTGAAAGCAGAAGTTTTGAGAAGATTCAATTTTTTTGTAAACTTTGGTGAAACTAATCGTCTGAATGTGAGGAAATACAGCCATATTTAGCATATAGTTGCATATGCTTTTCAAATGAAGAGTGCAGCACATTGTCCGGGTATGGAATTAAGAAGACTTTCTAAGGTGGACCTAAGAGTTTGAAAGAATTCAGCCTTTGAAGGATGATTCTGTGATCTTTCTTTTGGTGGGTTTTCAAAGGTGTTCAGTTGGATTGAGGTCAGGTGGACTTGGACCTTAATATTCTTAGTCGTAAATTAATTTATCACCACTTTGGTGGTGTTCTTCAAATCATGATTCTGAAGCATCCATTCCTTTGGTGCCTTTTTACGAGTATAGGCAACATGCATACCTCTGAATTGCGTGCACGGGTTCCTGAAAAAAAAAGCTCACTAGGAAAAGAATAGAAAGATACGATTGAAATTTGCTAAAGGGCACAAAATGTGAAGAACCAAAATAAATGGTAAAAAAAAATTGGAGCGATGACTCCAAGTTAAGTTTGTTTAGAAAAGATAGCCGACACTATATTCGATATGTCGCTCTAATGGATTCTTGGTACCAAGGTCGAATTGTAAAGGAAGGAATTAGATCAGTGAGTATCTCTGCAGCTTTCCATCACGATGGCGTCACGTCTCTCGTACGCATTTATTGGATTATGCATCCAAATGTTTATATAAACATTTTAGTAGATCGCGCGCTACTTTATTTCTTGCAAAAAGATGCCTTGTATATAAAAGTTTCTGCAGGAACATGATTCAAAGCGCATCCTTAAAATAGTGAAAAATTGGTTCGCAACTAATAAAATTACAGTGTTGGACTTAAAGAGTCAGTCATCCAATCTCAAACCTATGGAAACACATCGTAAGAAAAATCGGGACATGGAACTATTCTTTGAAGACAGAACTTCTTCAGGATTTATAATCGCAATAGGCAACGAGCAAATAAGACATTAGCAGATTGCTGATATGTGGAGGTTCATGATTCTAGCTTACCGCGCACCAGTTGATCTAACGGTCTGAAGTTTTGGGAGGTTTTCCTCAGCCATAATGAGTATATTTGTTAAAACCTCTTGAAAAGTCCTCCGACCAAGGCTACCCACACTCCCTTTTAGACATATAATGCTCGTTAGCTTTGTCTTAACAACAGAATGGGCAAAACTCTCTTCTACCTTATAAAACCTAGTAAATTCCATGTTCAGACAATGTTTTTAGAGGGTTAACGCAAAAGTATGTGCAACTCTCCTGATAGAACGGTGACCTTCACAATTCGGTCCCGTGTAGTCGTTGTGATGTCGATGTGTAGGCACTGCGAAATCGATGTGTTCTACTCCTGTGACCCGCAACGTGGTCACAAAGTGAAGTCAAAGAGCTTAACAGGAAAAAAAGTGCGAACCCTACAGGAGAAAAAACAAAACAAAAAACTTGGTGCTTCTATCTCTATTGACAATTCGGAACCTTCTATAGGGATTCTGGTTCCTATCAAGAGATTCCAATCTACAACACACTGGTTATTAGAACGACACGCTTGCCTACCGCTGCACCGCCTTTCACCAGTCTCTTAAAAGAGGGCAGAGATTATAAAAATATTTTTGCAATTTTTGGAAACAGAAAACTGTAGTGGCATACTTTAAATACAGATGAATAATACATTTACCATAAAGTATTAACTAAATTTTTGGAATTTTTTTCCCAAACAATATTTTCTACGAGTCTGAATGCTTTTATTTATCCATTTGCTATATGTAAATGCTGATAATTTATTGAGCATTTGCATTTGAATAATTTAATAAAATATAATAATAATAAAATGATATAGATTTAATTTTGGGAATCCGCTTCTCTCCAACACAAAAATCTCTTTTTTTTTCTTTTTTGGTTAAAAAACTTATTTTCTAGGAGTCAGTGCTTTTTTTTTCAATTTATTACTAGAAAAGGCTGATTATTTTTTGAACATTTTTTTCCATTAAAAATAATCTGATAAAGCATGATATTTTAACGAGATTTCATACATTACACATACAAGTGCAATTACAAACTCATAAAAATTCAATAACTTACGTTCTTTCAAATTAATTCACTGAAGTCTCAAAAATTTTTCCTAAAACAAGATTTCATCACATTCCCTTTTTATTATTACCAAACTTGCGCTTTAAGATATGTAACAATCGAGTGAAATTTAAAAGTGATACAAACGGTCACTGTGACGTCATTTAGAGCCACAAGAATCAGCAGTAACATTCACAGGGACATCACTTGGTTATTATAGTCACAAAGAAGCGTCATATTAACTGCACAGTGAAGTCACGTCACTTACTAATCACCATATGACTATTTTGTGGAACTGTTTGTGACCGTCTGTGCTGTTGGAACACATGCTAAATATTGCTGTATATTGTTACCTTCAGACAATTAATTTCAACAAAACTTTAGAAAAACGAGATCGTCTCAAAACTTCTGAAATTCATGCTTTCTTTTTTTAAACAGTTTTCCACATATTATAAGTTGTAAACAATGCAGGAGGACTAAAGCTGCAAATTACTAAGCTACATCATTAAGAAATTTTGCTTACATAAAAAGTTAGGACATAAAAACATATCGTCTTAAAATTTTACTCCCTAGTGTATTTTGCTATTATACTATAGAAAAACGGAAGTTTAAGAAATAACTAGATTATGTATTTCTAAGACTTTATACGCAGCTATATATAAATATTAGACCTCACGTAGCGCAGCCATTTGAGAAGCTCATCAAAATTTCCATTGAAGGACGTTTCGAATTAAATTTTAAAACACTGCAGTATGGACTATCGTATATTTTCTTCCGCTTTCCTAAGAGTTCTTACCATCATAAAACTACTTTTGAATTTACATCCTTTTTAAAACGAAGTACTGTTAAATTTGTGAATAAATAATAAGCGTTTCTCTTTAATGCCTTTTGAAGATATTCAATATATTAAATATTAAAGTCATTCCGAAGAAAATGTTTGAAATTTTCGCAAAATCTTAAAATATATTCAGAAGTTTGATCAAATTTGACGCTTATTGTTTAAATATAGTAACATGTAGTCAAATTTTAATTCATTCATTTGAGCTATGATCCAGGAACAAAAAATTATACAATTTACAAAACGTTTGAAAAGGTTTTCGAATTTTTGAAAAAAAAGTCCACACTTCAAGTAATGTTTGCGCCCACCATAGTACTAAATTTTATTTTATTAACCTAAGTTGCTTTTGCGTAAACATAAATGTATAAAAATTTCGAAAATGTCAAAAACTATTTGAAATTTGGACACCTTTGGCTTAAGTTGAGGCAATACATGTGATGTTTCTTGATTTTATTTGTTATGCGCGCAGAGGTAAAGAAACACCACGGACATTGACTGGCCGAGAAATCCGACACAGAACACGGCGGATGGGTGAAGTATGAAGGTCCAGGGTTCTGTTTGAAGGTTCTGTCTGAAGGTCCAGGGGAGGTTTTCTTCAGCTGTAATATGAATAGATCCTTTAAAAAAGACCTAGAACCAAGACACCTCTCTAGGCAATTTCCCCTTACACAACATCGCGGACATTCAGACAAATTAATACAAGCATTCCCCCAATATTGCAGGACTGTCTCTACCTGAGAGTAAGCAAGGGGTGCAAAAGTACCTAGGGCGAGCAAACCAATCGCCTTATACACATATGCGTAATCTGCTAGTTTTGAAAATTGCTTAACAAACACTCACTATACCTATAAAAATATAGGCACCAATATTGTTTACAAATACTTTCATGCAGCTTTCGGCTCAGTTGTGACTTGCGATGCGCAATTCAATTGAGATCCCATTACTGAAATAATTAAATTTATGTTCCAAAACACACGCTCGACAAATTCAAAGAGAGCGTGTTGCTTAACAGGGTCTTTTTCAAAAGATTTTCCAAAATTCAAAATGATAGAAAACTATTTACTACAAACTATTACTAAGGTGATCAAACGTCCCCAACTTCAGGGACAGTCCGTGATTTCAAGATTTTTTTCACTTCCTACCTAAAATGTAAAACAGCAGTTGGGGACAAAGTTTTAATTGAAATGGACAGTTCTTCCAAAACTTTTAAAAATAAATCATGTTCCCTTCATTTTACAAATGTTAATAATGCTTCAGTTGAATAAATAGAAGCTTAATTGGGAAGAGCATTGAATTTATAGAAAGTCCCCAACTTTTATTTTAGAATTGGGCACACCACTCTGATTTGTCCCCAATTATTTGTTCAAAATCTGGTCACTATAACAATGAACCCCAGGAGCGAAGTCAAGGGGGGGGGGTTAGGGGGCTCATAACCCCCCATGGGGAATTTTTTGCCATACAAAATGTATATTCTCCACTACATTATCACACACGCGTATGCATATATATGAGTTGTAGTAGTCGTAACCCCCCCCCCATGAAAAATTTCTGGCTACGCCCTTGTCCAAGATAGATTGACAGATTTGGACATGATAAGTATTGAATCGAAAGTAGATTTCCAAACAGACGATGTCGCTAAAAAATTTGCAACCTTAAAAGCCCCAAAAATTAAATTTGATGTTTTAAAATATTCCAAACTTTATTTGAGTGTAAGTATAAAAAAATAAAAAAGAACGTAATTTTTCTTTCTTATTTTTCTTTCATTCTTTTACAGGAGGGGGGGGAGAAGCAGGCTGATTTTAACACCCGGCACGCAATACCGTTAAGACGGCGCTGGATATTGTATCGCGGTTTACTGTTCTTCGAGAAAATAAGTAGTATAACAAAAATTTTTGAAATTTTCAAATATTTAAATTAACATACAAAATAAGAAATATTACACTCAGTATTAATTCTTATGAAAAGAATAGTTGTTCTAAACAGTGCAGCTACTCCTAAGAATCGTCCTTGCACTGAGTAATTAAAGTCGCTTAATTTTGATATCAATATATATTAATTTGAGCGATTGGATTTAAGATATTCTAAATTTCAAAATGTTGAAGAACATACTTTTCAAATAAAATATTTCATTAAACTATACATAATTAATTTTTCAGAGCATATTTCACAAGTTCTTTTAAAATACATATAATAAACACTTTAGATCATAGTAAAGCGATTTTAAAAAATAATAACACGACTGTTAATTTCAAAATCCGAAGAATACACTAAAATGGTTTCCGAATATCTATTATATGCATAATTTAAAGAGAACAATGCTATATAGTACTGAGAACGGAACTCGAATTCCATGAAATTCTCTATTATTTTATGAGGGACATAAATTTTGGAGAGGGGATTTTTATTTCATCTGGAATTTCTCATAGTTTGGTTAGAATTATGAAAGCTCTTTTGGCTGCAGATAAATCTCTTTATTCCCAAGGATTTCTGTTACATTTCCTTTAAATTATAATATAAATATCGAGTCTGAATCTTCTTCTTGAAATTGAAGAAGGCATTGCAAGAAATACTTCTAGTATTGAATTTTTGTATCTGTTTGAAAGAAAATTAGATATTGAGTTATGTAATTCCTTCTATGTAACTATTTTATTCTTTACTTAGAGAATGTGAATGATTTTTAGCACTTGGGTTTTCAAAATACTAATATTTTGTTTTCCATGAATGGTCAGTAGAACATTTGTGTGTTAGAATTTATCTTTTATTGTAGCTGGAATGTAACATGTTATCTTGATATTATTTACATATATTAGAAATGTGTATTTAAAACCGGCTTAAAAGCTAACAAGAAAAATTATTCTATTACATAGTCTGAAATGAAAGGGACTTCCAGATTTCTACGAAAATCATGTTCTTTATTCGATTAAATTAAAATTTTAGAAAAAAGTACTGAATAACTATATATGCATACTGTATATTTTGGGATCACAATTTCTTTTCTTTTTTTCTTTCGAGATTTGCAGGACGTTTATTTGTGTGGATAAATATAATAATTATATATATATTTTTTTAAATAGACTTTTCAATCGGAGGGTGGGAAAGGGTTCGTCACATCACCCTGTGCGAGACGCGGAAGATTACTGCCATCACCATTACTGCCAGAAATCCGGTCAAGGCCTCATGCCATTGTTCTATAATTATACTTTGTCAGGGCCCGATTATGAACAATAGGGGCCCCGGGGATTGATAGATTTGGGGGTCCTCATCTATAAAATTTGTTTTCTTTTCCATAAAATTTTGAAATAAAAAAGTATATTTCAGAGCAACATTTGAAACTGTGGGCCCCGGGCAAAGTCCCGATTTGCCCATGCAATAATAAGGGTCTGACTCTTGATAAGATTCGTTCCTCACAAGAAAGATGCATTCAGTAGACAGGAATCTAATAATTCTGTTATAATTCGTTAAGAACTTCAATTTGCTGTCATCTGAATCCTCGTCTCTCTGATCTTAGTGAAATAATCAACGTGCCAGCGAATGCTTGAACGAATTTGTTGTTGTTGTTGTGTTGAAACATGTATTCGGATTTGTGTGCTTGTTCACGAGGAACCGCTTATAAATCCACGTCAAAGACCAAAACTCCAGACCGCAACACCGACGGCCACGCGAGAGGACAGAACCCTGTTCCTCTACTTGAGCCATCTCCCAATGTCAGTGGCTTTAACCACTGTGCTACACATTGGTTGAACGAATTTTCCGTGCCACCATAAAAATGACAAGCAACAGACTGAGCCGATTCTTTAGCTATTTGAGCCCTCATAGAAAACTTGTCTTTAAAACTTCAGGAAAGTTAAACGCAGTTCTGGGGGGATTTTTGTTCAGTTTGTATCAAGGTTGAGATCTATGTCGAACTGTTATTGCAAACTCAGAAAAGTGTTTGACATGGATAGCGTGGTGCAGCTTGCAGATTATGCGTGTTTTCATTCAGCGGCTGTAGAGGAGGTATTTTTCCACTGCGTTATGTCACAGTGAACAACCCAAAGAAAACTCCGTCCAAAAACGTTAAACTTGATTTTATTGCAGATCGGAAAAGTCTTACAAAGTCATTGGATGGCAAGGGGATGGAGAAGAACTGCAAATTTTACTGCTGCTTGGGTGTTTAACTGGAGCTAAGGTGAAGTCCTTTAGGAGCGAAACAATTAGACTTTGTCTATAAAGGTGGCGATGCAATACTAACAAAATACGTCGACAATCTCTAAGATAGGAGCACATATCCGGAGCGGTTAAGAATAAATCAGAGTGTTAAATTTAAAATTCCAAACAATCAGGCGCAGAAATTTAAAAGGTATCAAAACGTGTCAGTGAAGAAAATCGCCAAGAACATCTGCGTGAGAGACTGCTAGGCTAATCAAAAATTGAAGGCCTCGCCCAAAGAGTTAGCAGTTGCAAAAAGAACGACTTAACGTACTGAATAAGATCAGCAAATCTGAATAAAATCATAAACCACAAAGAACCGAAAAACATTGAGCGGATATGGGGGCTGTTTACAACATGCACCCTTAAAATCAGGACAGGGTTATATACGAGTGCCGAAAAGCAATATGTGATATTGGCATCATACAGCTAATAGTTATCGACAAGTTGATTTCCCACATTGATACTGAAAGTTCAACTCACACCTACTCAAAATGAGGAGAAGGTTGGCTGAATCCAAAACCAAAAGATTTGGCTAGGGAATGCGATGTTTCCTTTGTGGCAAAAGGGGAGCATAATTCTGAGTTCTCAAAAAAAATGTACTCGGTCGATACAAGACAAATTAACACGAAAAAACGGGATCCAAACAAAATAGGGGATTCCACGGAAAAGAATAAGAAGTGTTATACCTGTGGGTCCAAAATCGATCTCAAACCAGATTGTGATAAGAAATACGCGAAAATTAACAGGACGAGCAGAGTGGAAGATGTGGATTCTTACTCAAATTACGACCATTTTCATTACAATGTTCTCTTTAAGATTAAAAAGGGTCATGAGAGAATCTGAAAAAATCTGAATAAGTAAATTTTAATAAGATGAAAATATACTTACTCAGTTGAAAAGAGGCTCTAATGACTGATTATTGATTGATATACAGGACCCTGTACATTTGATGTTTCGCACTTAGTCTGTATTGTCGAAAGTATGAGAATAAAGAAAAAATATTCGAGGAGTAATGAATTTTTTTCAGTTTAAATCATTGTAATGGCGGAAGGAAAATTTTTATGCAAAAATACATTATGTTTTTTATGGAAAACCTATTGAATTTCTTTCAAATGCCAACGCATTCTTTTTGTCATCAAAATTTTTCTACAGTTGCATAAGGTTTCCAAAATAATTTTCTAAGCAATTAATTATTAGGTTGTAACGAAAGTTTTCCGCCACTGCAAGTATTGCCTGCACAAGCAGTTCGCGTTGGTGTCTTTGCCACTATTTCGCCAAACGATTTTTGTTATTTGAAAGAAAAAGACTTGTTTTAGAGCACTGTATTGTGAAATCTGTAAAACAATATCGTTATGATTAAGTATAAGGTGATGAAATGGAACTATCACGCTACCAGATTGAACCATCATTTACTCTCAGTTCTGTTGCAAAAAGTCAGCTACAGAATGACACCGAATCATGTGTACAGCTTAAGGTACTACTGTTGTATCATATGAAGCTGTGAAGATTTGGTACCGAAAGTTAAAAAACGTGGACTAGGACATTAAAGAAGCAGAGCGCTCTGGCAGGCCTAATGATGCTGATGAGGCCCGCCTACGACAATCTGTAGAAGAAGATAAAATATTCATCCACTCGAGAGCTAGCTAAAAGAGTTAGACTTTAGTGCCATGTCCATTAGTCGCGCTAAGCATCGCATAAACTTGACATATAAGGTCAATAGCGGGGTACCGCGTGAGCTGACTCAAGCAAATCTGGCGGAAAACTTTCGTTACAACCTGATATATAGAATATATTCTTGAATAACCATAAAAAATCTATTTTCAATTCTTAACTTCATGGACCATATTTATACACTTTAATAATAGCTATTGATTTAACAAGTACGGATGTATAAATGCGTCTTTCTCAAGTTCGTTCCTCAAAAATTTCTTGTTAGTAATATAAATAGACTAACTGCTTCGAATTAAAAAAAAAATTAAGAGGCTTTATCTGGATATGAACATTTCTAGAGTCGGCGAGCTGTATGTTTCCGATATGGCAGACAGTTAAGCCATTAAAAGTATTTTAACCTATTCTTGTCTATTATTTGTTATATGATTTTAATTTTTACTTTAAGCTTTGTTATCTATTTTCTTGGTCCATTTCGTTTATCAATGTTATTATTGTTTCCTTACCCTAATAGCACAGATGGTCACAAAAGAGTCGTTGTGACGTCACAAAGGGTCACAATTGTCAGAGGACTGTCACATACTACTCACATTGTGATTTGTGAGTGATGTGACTCTACTGTGTGGTCATTGTGAAGTTTATTTGTGACCAGTCACCAGGTGACGTCGCCGTGTGACTAGCATGTGATCGGTCGCTAAGTGACTCCACTGTGAAGTCACCACGTGACTAGTATGTGATCGGTTGCTCAGTAACTCCACTGTGAAGTCACCATGTGACTAGTATGTGATTGGTCGCTAAGTGACTCCACTGTGAAGTCACTGTGTGACTATTTTGTGACTACTGATTTTTTTTTACTTCAAAATGACGTCACACTGGCCGCTTTTGCGACTTTGGAAACAGACTCATTTTTTCTAATATTTTGTGGCAATTTCTTTCGTGAAACATTTAATAAATAAATCCGAAAGTAGTAATTCAATAAAACTTCGCAGTTATGTAGTAATGGAATTTAATTTAATTTATTAACTTTTAAATTATTTCGTTTAAACAAGACAATATTATTTATAAAAAAAATATTCTTCTTAACAATATTAGAGTTAAGAGTTCTAATCACAATGGTGAAAACTAAGTATCTGTGAGTAAAATTAACAATTTCTTTCATATCCCCATGGCATATATGTTTCGATAGCGTATGTAAGGTTTAAATTTCGGATGGATGGAGGGACTATCCGGTATTTTCAACCTTATTGTTACTAGAGTAAATACAAATGTCTCATAATTGCTGTTTTTTAATAATTGGTTTAAGTTTTCAGATTCCCTCCCCCTTTAAATACGTCTCTGGTATGTTTGAAAGTTCCACTACTAAAAATTTGAGATGAAACTATGGGTCTAAGTCAAAAATACTTTATCATTTTATCTAATGCATGTTTTTCCAATTAATTTTATTTATTTTTATATGAAATCCCTTTTAGGCAAAATATAGCAAAAATATAAATCTTATCCCTCATACCTTAATATACATCAAACCTCACATGTCGCACATTACAAATTTATTTCATAACCGAATAAAAAATTTCGGTTCTTTTCCGTTATCTCGTCACCAGCCAAATTAGGTGATTTTTCCCGGTTGTAGAGGGCGATGCTTGGCGACAATATTTTCTGGTAACCTATCCTCGTTTGCGCGGCGATCTTCATTTTTTTTGGTAACCCGGATTCTTAATGCGTAGTACAAGCGCTACTGTTTCAAAAGGAAAGCAAAACAAAGAATGCGACGTACTGATTATACTAATCTCCGAGTGTGTTGTTTATTCATATGCAAACGCGTATCCTGAATCGTGCGGCGAGCTTTTTTTTTTTTTTTTACTAACGTTGCTTCTGTGTCCGTAGTATAATAGCTTGTGTTTGAATAGTAAAGGATAACGTATTTTTCTGATTTGTATTCGTCAACCTATTTGATTTATTAATCTTGCGTAGGCCGAGAGCATGTGTTTGCATGCAGAAAAACGCCGATTGGGTCTGTTTTGTATCCTTCCGCGATCCTGTTGTTGTATTGATGTATAAACGTGCATAGTATGTATAAGCGTGTGTAGCTATATTTACTTCAGTTTAGGTGAGTGTTGCTTTTACATATATATTTGTATAAATATGAATTAATAAGAAATGTGGCGACGAATGAGATGATAAAATAAGTTTTTGGCAGAGTTGTTAAAGGAATTGTTTTGTAAAGTGTGAATGCCGCCATGTATATTTTGAAATTGTGTGTCTTCATAGTTTGAGCTTCAAATTGAAACGTTTGGAATTTGCAAGAAGAAGCTGAAAATGTGAGTATGTTATGAGGGAGTTGACGGAGGTGGATTAAGAGAAACATCCTCTCGGCCGTTTACGTGACGTATAGTGAAATTAATATATCCATGAAATACGCTGAGGACTTTGCAAACAGGAAGACGGCACGAATGCAGAAAAGGTACGTTTATTGAAGGTAACAGCAAAAACAGTCTTGACGTAAGCAACTTCAATTACGTACAGTACATTGTTTCATAAAATAACACCAGGAATATATCTAATTGTTCCGGCCACACGGCATGCCGGAGTTCCATAAAAAAACGAACACAACCTCCTCTGACGGAGAGCAATCGAGAAGTCTTGCTAAAATCTTCCTACAAAACTGCCAGCTCTCTACAGGTTGGCGAGTAAAATATGAACACTCATAAGCCACTGCCCCACGTGACAACTACCGTCCGGTAGGCGTAAACAATATAAAAATTTGAAACAAACGGATTAAATGATTGACGCCAAGACAGAAGTGCCAGAATTTGGCGAATGCCAATACTTAAGGCTACAACCCCGTGAGAAAAGCGAAGGGGGCGACCGGGAGGCGCCAAGAACTTTACACAGCATATGCTAAAGCGAAATTAATTTGGAAGGGAAACCCCGAAAAATCCCAGACATAGCGTCGCGAAAGAAAGAATATGTTATCGAGCCGAGAAACAGAGTGGAGTGAGATTAATACGGGATACGAAATTTTGATTTAGAAAGACGAAACATAGGAACATTATTTTAAGACGCGAAAAATATGTGAACTTCGTCACATATATCTCGCCACAGCCCAACAAAAAATTTTGACGCCAGAAATTTTTTTTTAAACAAAGAACTTTAACCCTTGAATTAAACAGAAAGCCTAACATGCAGCGCTTATGAGGGCTCATCAGAAAAATACAATACCAAATAACATTACAAATTATAAAATTATACATCACAAAATACCATTTGCAAAAATATCAACATTATTCTGCTACAAATAAAAACAATATAAAACGATTCAATTATCCATTACATATCAAAATTACACATGTGCAAAAACTAAAGAAAAATAACCTTGAATATTCAAAATAATATATGTACATATGACGTCATAAATGTGAGATCTCTTTATAAAAACAACTTTGCAGATAACATTGCACGTGCAAAAACATTTACTTTCAAAGTCCTTTGCATTATCAACGTCCATGCAAAATAAGAAATGAAAGTTTCTCAATATTATTAACAAATCTCAAATATACTTAGTGCACTTAATCAGGTTTAAATTTTAAAATAAAGTTCAAAGATGAAGCTTCTAAATAAATGAATGTCAAAGAAGATTCCAATAAAAGTCATGACATAATCTAAATAAATCAAGTCAAAATTATTGCAATCAAATACCTGAAATGTGTCCAATGCAATTTACTTGCAGTACAGGTATTGCTATCAACTTTCAAAACAAACTCTCTCTTTTTTTTAAAGTTTATTTACTTATTTATTAATATTTTTTTAATATCAAACACAATTTACTTCATGAAAAACATAATAAAATCTTTCAATGAATAAAATATCAAAACATATATAAATATTTTTTTTTTTTTTTTTAAACATGAGCTTCAAAACAAACTAAGATTTTTGTGACCAAAGACAGGAAATTTTCAAACAGACGAAACATGAACATAAACAATATTTGCAAAAAAATGGTAAACACAAAAGAAAAATGTATGTTTGTGTGTGTAAAGAAGGTGCAGGTTAGAAAAACCCATTAAATTGTGTAGAAAAGAAAAAGAAAAGTCAATTGTGCTGACACAGCGACAAAAGACGGATGCATGACAAGGTTGCCAATGCATCAAAGGTTAATCTTGTTACCAAAAAAAAAACGCGAGCGTAACAAGTATCCTATGGGGACACGGGCGAGGCATGCACAAGGCATTCAAGTTCCGACAGGAGGGAAAAATAATGTCAAGTAGCACCTATATGTGTAGCAAAACATGGAGACCAAAGTGTCAGTGTGAGAAAGTGTAAGTTAAAACTTACAAAAGTGCAAAAAGCACGTGTGAACAGAAGCTAAATCTCTTCTCAACAACGGGGCGCATGGGACTTGTAAATTTGGAACGACTTAGCTTCAGGGAAAATTACAAAAAGGGACCGCCAATAAGAAAAAACAAAGCATGACACCAACAAAAGAAATGATTCCCAACAACCATAAGCTCACCTACAGACAACTATTGTTCCTTTTTTTTTTAATATTAACAACAACTTGATTAACTAAGTTTCATGAAAAAGAGATACATATCATACAGTATACTGAAGTGTACATCTTTAAAAATACTGGACCAGCCAGATACAAACAAGATATTATACAACAGTGTACAAAGCAAGGAAGTGTCTGTGGGTACCTTCACGAACACGCCATTACTAAAACGAAAATATGCATCTACTTTCTAGGTCTTAAATTATACTGATTATGTGAAGTTGTAGGTAGATCAAAATTATCTGTAAAACCATTATGGTAGTGATTATTACTATGTAAAGAAAGATATTCAGAACGTGGAGGAGCTAAAATTAATCTATCAATATGTACTCTCTGAGGTTCGAGATGGGGAGCTTGCAAACGTCTAATAGAGAAAGAAACAGGTGAGTGTTTTTCAGTGATCACATAAGGACCTGTGAATTTTAATTTAAATTTATCCAAAGACTTTTTATAAACAATGTCATTTACATTTAAATCTCTGAGCCTAGCCTGTTGTGAGTGTCTCTGAAAGCGAATCGTTTGTGAAGAAATAATGTTTTGATAAGCTTTCTTATAAATAGAGTCTAATTCTTGCATTAATTTATAAGTGTGTATGTCATTAAGATTTGGCGGAGTTGTCTCAAAGTTAAATGTGTCAAAAATAAGTGATAATTCTCTGCCAAAATGTAATAAATTAGGTGTAAAACCAGTAGTTGAATGTGTTGAACCATTATACAAAGATTTGTGAATTAAAATTGCATGTTCGAAGTTGTGGCCATCAAGTAATAAAGAATTTACAGAGTATTTAATGGAAGTATTTATGCGTTCAGCAATCGAATTACATTGTGGATGACCAGCCGAAGAATGATTAATTTTTATACCAAGTTTGTCATGAAAATGATTATAAACTGAGGCAACAAACTGTGGCCCTAAATCTGACAAAATCACTGCAGGACGACCAAAAGTTGTAAAATATTTAAAAAGAGCCTCGACTATTACATTAGCAGACGTAGAAGTAAGAGGCACAAGCTCCATATGGCGAGAGAAATGATCAGTGATTGTTAGAACAGTATGACCATTACTGAAGGGACCAACAAGGCCAATAGCAATAGTATGTCCTGGATAAGTTGGTGTGTATGTTTGTTGCAAAGGAGCAGGTCGAGTAGGATGATGTTTCACCTGTAAACATACAGTACAAGAGGCAACAAAATTCACAGTATCAGTATAAATACCTTTCCAAAAATACTTTCTTGTTAGAAATTCGTAAGTCTTTTTTAAACCATAATGTGACAGATGAGAAATTGTTAAAGCTTTTGCTTTTAACGAATGTGGAACAACAATTACATGATGATAAGTTTGATTATGAACATTATACTTTTCACACATCAATAACATAGTTTCTGGATGAATAAAAAAGGCAGGATGAGTTGCAGAGGAACCCTTACTTAAAATTTCATTATAAATGACATACAACTCAGGATCAGCATTTTGCTCTCTGAAAAAATTTCATTTGAAATTTCCAACAGTGGATCAGTACTAGAGTTTTTTGTAACTAAAAAGTTCACATATTCATTATTTTTAGGAACATTATCAACAATTGGTATAACACCTTTATCATAAATTAACTGAGGATCACTGTCAAGAGTTTCAGTATTATTTTCAAAGTTGTCCCTAGATAAATAGTCAGCAAGTACATTTTTAGATCCAGCAATGTGCTGAAAACTAAATGAATATTCTGACAACTCAAGTAACCACCTTGTGATTATGTCAGCTGGGTTGGTAGTCTTTTTATATTTTTTCAAAGTAGCACTATCAGAATAAGTAGCACTATCAGAAAGAATTATAAAATGTCTATTATACAAATAATATTTAAAGGCATTAACAGATTTATATATAGCCATTAGTTCCAACTTCAGAGCAGGATACTTTTGCTCAGCTTTATTTAACGATTTGGAAAAATAAGCAACTGGAAGTAGTTTATTATCATACATTTGCAAAAGACAAGCACTTATAGAAATGTTGGAAGCATCAGTGTTTAAATAAAAAGTCTTATTCCAGTCAGGAAGTCTTACCATAGGTTCAGAGAAAAATATTTGTTGCATCTTTCGAAAATTTTGTTCATATGTAGAAGTCCAAACAAATTTAGCTTTAGGAGTAGTTAATTGAATAAAGGTTGAGATAACTCAGAAAATGCAGGAATTAAGTGTTTGTAAAAAGTTGCCAAACCAATAAAGCGTTTTAATTGTTTTTTTGTTGTAGGAGTTGGAAAAGAAACAACTTTTGCAATGTTACATTGAATAGGCTTGATAAAATTATTTTCAATATGAAAACCCAAATAGTTTGTTGATGTTTTATGAAAAGAACATTTAGTAGGAGCAAGTGTCAAATTATATTTACATAAAACTTTTAAAACTTTTTCAAGTTTATGTACAGTGTCTTCAAAAGAATGTGATCCTATAATAAGATCATCCTGATATGCGAAAATTCCATCTGAGTTAACCTCGTCTAGTAAAAGATCCATAAGAGCCCGAAAAGTTGAGGCAGCGGATTTCAAACCAAAAACCATTCTTTTAAATTTAAATGAGCCAAACTGAGAAGTGAAAGTTAATTTATCTTGTAAATCTTTTGGTAAATCTATTTGATGATAAGCCTGTTGTAAATCTAAACTGGTGAAAAATTTATATGTTGATAGATTAGCAATAATTGTCTGAATTTTAGGTAAAGGATATGATGAACCTTGTATGACAGAATTTAACATACGCAAATCAAGGGCTAACCTATACTTTTGTTTGCCAGAAGAGTCAGGCTTTTTCTTTACTAAAATTACAGGACATGCCCATTCAGAACAGTTACGTTCAATTATACCTGCATTCAGTAATTGGTCTATTTGCTCTTTAGCTTCACTTTGAAGAGCCTGAGGAATTGGAAATGGCAATGTTTTTATTGGAAAATCATTAGTAAAGTTCAACACAGGAATAACTCTGTCAGTGTGTCCTAAAGTAGACATATCTTTTGAAAAAGCAGCAAAATTGCTTAGTAATAAATTACTTAATTCACTTTGTTCATTACATTCTAAATGTTCTAAGTAAAAATCAGATGAAGTTAATTGCTGTTTTCTTTTATTAAGCACTTCTGATGAAGGCTGTATTAAATTACACATTTGAAAATTCTCAGAATCATCGGTTAGGTCTCTTTCTTTAACTTCATCAATATCATAAATATTACCAATCTTGGTATTCTTATTTAAATGAATTTTATGTTCAGATACATTATGAATAAATATAGAAAATTTTTGAGAGCACTTGTTACCATTTTTTTTATTAAAGTGTTCATTTAAATAACAAGCCTCATAAGAAATGTAATTTTCAGCATCATTTGGTGAAAAAAGAAAATATTCAGTGCTAGACTTATTGTCACAACAAACCTGAGTATAAATATGCCCATCCGGTTCTAAAATGACCTTTTGACATAGATAAACAGAATTGTCATTTACTTTAATTGAATTAAGACCTTTTTCATTATTATCAGTTGCACACACATGCATATTGCTAGTCTTTATTATTTAGAAAATATACCTTGACATCATTAACCATAAGACAAGAATTTATCATATCAATTGAAATATTGTTTTCTCTTAAAAAAGGAAAACCCAAAATACCATCAAAATGTTCATTAACTGGAATGTCAACAATATAGAAGCAGAGGTGAAAAAACATTGATTTAATTTTAAAGGTTAATTTAATACAAGCAGATAATTTTATTTTTGAATTAATTGTAGATATAGTGACTGAAGAAGCCAGGTGTTTGTAATTGATTTTAGATTTAATTTCATTAAAAACATCCCTTGTAAGCAAAGAAATAGAACTACCAGTATCAAACAAGAATTTAAGTTTTTGTTTATTCACCATCACTTCAATTATTGGTAATAAATTACAATCATTGTTCACATTTGCAATAAAATAATAATTTCGTTTTTCATCTTCAAAAAAATTATCAGTCTGTACATATTTAGATTCAGCAATGGTAACAGGTACAATAGTCTGAGTCGAACAAGAACGAACTCTACGCTCATTAGACACTTTTGGTAAATTTTTTGACAAAATTGAGAAATTATCTGGTGTATGTATGAAAGAACGAGATGTGTTCCCACCAGTCAAATCACACCTCGAAATTAGTTTAAATTACAGTCATTAGAAAAATTTCTTCTTGAATTTCGGAAGTTGGGTCGACGACCAAAATTATTATTCTGTGGAGTATTGTGCAAAACTTTAAATTTTCTACACTGGCGTGCAGAATGATGTCTGCCGGAGCACAATTGGCAGATAATACTACTTTGACCTCTATTTCTGTCATAATTTTGAAAAACTGTATTTCTGTTTTTAAACTGTGTATTATGAGGTCTACGTTGTCTGAAAAAATTCCGTTGCTCAGAAGCAGAAGCATTACGATTGGTGTCGGCAGAACCAGAAGTAGAATTTTTAAAAGTTAAATCATTAATTTTTGAAGCTAATTCTTCAATTTTTTCAGAAATAGCAAACACTGGGGCTTTTTGTTGATTAGCCAAAACAAGTGATTCAGATTGTGTAATATTTTGTAATTGCTGGGCACGCACCACAGCTTTAGAATAGTCAGTTATGTTATCCTCCAAAATTTTAACTCTAATGTTAGATGGCAAAGCCAACATCAATTTAACATATTTAATATCATCAAGAGCTTGAGAATCTTTAATTTTATATACCTTAGAAACCAAAACATTTAATCGATGAACAAAATCAGTTACAGAGTTAAAATCTTCAAATTTCAAATTATTAAGCTCGGTTACTGAAGCTAGGATTTCATTATTACAAAAATATTTTTCAAATTCTAATTTAATTACATCAAAATCTCTCGCTTTATTTACAACCTCATTTTCAATAAAAAACTGTAATGCTGGACCAATTAGTTTAGTCTTGAAATACAAAATAGTTTTTTCTTCTGACCATTTGTTCAAGGATGCTAAGTCTTCTAATATACCAAAGAAATGTTTTAATTCTACGGCATTACCATCTAATGATGGAATATTAACAGAAAAATCAGAAGTTTTAGACATTCTACAATAGTAAAAATAAATGACTTACCTACAAAAATGACATAAAACACACAAAACGCGAAAAATTATCTTCTTATGAGTGAAAATCAAAACATTTATCCTTGTGACACACATAAAAGTTCCGAATCCATTATAAAAACACACATAATTCTGAACACCACACACGTCTTTCGGTTTCCGCTAGAGTTGACTCAGAATTATCGGCGAAATACAGGAAACATAGGACTTCGGGCACAACTAACACGGTAGCGGAAAAAAAACACAGGGCCGCGAAACCAGAAGCGCGAGGCGAAACCAGAAGAGCATCGTAACACCGGAACGGTCGCTACGTAAAATGTAGATACGAAGAACCATACAAGTCTATGACTTTCGATTGCGGGAGCGTCATACACACCGCTGGCTAGAAGGCACAGGTATCAGCAAATTCTTTTCGGTCGCACAACGCTGGGTAATCAAAAATATTCTCATCCCTCAGTAAAATCCGAGAAAGTTCACAGCACCAGGAGCAGTTACTGAATCACCGCAGGCAGACATCAAAATTCCGATAATATGGAGACGGGAGAGTCCGCAGAACATATGAATTAATAGGAAATGTGGCGACGAATGAGATGATAAAATAAGTTTTTGGCAGAGTTGTTAAAGGAATTGTTTTGTAAAGTGTGAATGCCGCCATGTATATTTTGAAATTGTGTGTCTTCATAGTTTGAGCTTCAAATTGAAACGTTTGGAATTTGCAAGAAGAAGCTGAAAATGTGAGTATGTTATGAGGGAGTTGACGGAGGTGGATTAAGAGAAACATCCTCTCGGCCGTTTACGTGACGTATAGTGAAATTAATATATCCATGAAATACGCTGAGGACTTTGCAAACAGGAAGACGGCACGAATGCAGAAAAGGTACGTTTATTGAAGGTAACAGCAAAAAGTCTTGACGTAAGCAACTTCAATTACGTACAGTACATTGTTTCATAAAATAACACCAGGAATATATCTAATTGTTCCGGCCACACGGCATGCCGGAGTTCCATAAAAAAACGAACACAACCTCCTCTGACGGAGAGCAATCGAGAAGTCTTGCTAAAATCTTCCTACAAAACTGCCAGCTCTCTACAGGTTGGCGAGTAAAATATGAGCACTCATAAGCCACTGCCCCACGTGACAACCACCGTCCGGTAGGCGTAAACAATATAAAAATTTGAAACAAACGGATTAAATGATTGACGCCAAGACAGAAGTGCCAGAATTTGGCGAATGCCAATACTTAAGGCTACAACCCCGTGAGAAAAGCGAAGGGGGCGACCGGGAGGCGCCAAGAACTTTACACAGCTTATGCTAAAGCAAAATTAATTTGGAAGGGAAACCCCGAAAAATCTCAGACATAGCGTCGCGAAAGAAAGAATATGTTATCGAGCCGAGAAACAGAGTGGAGAGAGATTAATACGGGATACGAAATTTTGATTTAGAAAGACGAAACATAGGAACATTATTTTAAGACGCGAAAAATATGTGAACTTCGTCACATATGTTTTAAAATATTTCGATTTGTGTAGAATATTCAGGATATAGAAATTGGTGAATGCAATTAGTATAGCAGTCAAACTTTCTTGCACATGCTCGGTGTGTCAATGAACTTGTTAAAAAGAGAATCCCGTAGGTAATTTCGTTGTCGTATTGTGTCGATATTTAAAATATTCATTGGTTTGAAAATTATCGTTTTAGTTTTATAATAGTAATACGTTTTATGAATTGTTCATATTATGATTTAACATTCATTGAAATTTTTCGTATGTAATGGTGAGTCTATTTTGTATGTTTACATTTTTAACTTTGTATTTTCTGTTAAAATGTTTGTTTTGTAGGCATTGAAAATGTTTAAGGCGAAATAAATATCCGGTAGGTAATTGCGGACAGGAAAAATCGCCTAAAAACATCGTAGCTACTTGGCAACAAAAAAAAAGTTGCCAAAAAAAAAAATCGGAGCTACTTGGCGACAAAAAATAGTCGCCAAATTTGGGGGGTGTCGAGATAACGGAAAAGTACCAAAATTTCAATAAATCATTATTTTTTTCGGATGAATACCTAAATAAAACAGCACATTATCTCCTGAAAATAATTTATGTGGAAAAAGAAAGATTTCCAAGATTTTTAATTTATATTTATTAATTATGATATTTTTTATATTATTTATAAAATAAATATATATATTTATATATAAAACTTATTTATAAAATACTCACAGAAAAATTTTAAATTTCCAAAAGAAGTCGTCAGAACTAGCTTTTGCAGCCCTCAGTTTACTTTTAAAGGTTCCCGAGCACGGTAATCACAGCGTTGCGGTAAGATGCTGGGCAAATAACCATTAGATCCCTGGTTCGATTCTGGACCTCAATTTTTCTTGCCTGAGAGTTTGGTGCTTCCATCTGGTGTATATTTTCGGTAACTCTTTTTCCCCGAATTTTTTTGCTGTCGCAAAACTGTCTCATCGTGACTTCTCTGAACGGTCGCAATGCGACTACACAGCGAGAGGACATAGGGACTCTGGCGTGACTTTGCTGCGGAGTCGCGGCGACTGTTTGTAACTCAATTGTGACAGTATTGTGTGGTCGCATTTCAGTCACAGGGGACTGTTGTGCTATTAGGGTACTTGAAATATTCAATTCTGTAGTTTTTGAAAAGAAAAGATAAAGATGAAAAGGGCTCAGTCAGTTGTAATTTATACACATTGAAATAGCGTCTTACAACTGGTAAAATCTTTTTAAAAGGCCCTAGCTACAGTAGAAGGTTAAACTTTTTACCAGTACAGCGGTGTCACAGCAGTAAATGCAGTGATCAAACAAGAATCTAAAAATGAACTTCTAAATATTTATTGATTAATATAGTTAAAAACACGAGTTTATTACCCACATGAAAAGGATTACAATAAGATTACTTATAAATAAATAAAATATTCTGAGTAATTTTGCAATCACAGCATTGAATTTGTTTAGAAGGATGATAATTACAAGAACTATCGTTGAAATTAAAAGAAAAAAGTGTATGCGTGTAATCTTTACGCGCGATTGAAGTAAAACTTCTTTGACGTTTACGACACATATCACTGAAATGATTAAACTTAAAATAAATATCATATTATAATTTAATTATATTTATTATTCATGTACTTTACAAAGATTATATAAATGTTATATTCATATTATTCATTGGAAATAGGTACTTGGATGTCATCATAATTTTTATGTATGAAATTATAGGTTTGTGGTAATTATAATGTGAAACATAAATTTAACTCTCTAAATTTGCTAATTTTCTTGAAGATACAGCATCTATCGTTGTACCGAAACGCGTTGTTGATTGAAGTCGAGAAGTATTCCTAGTTAGATCAAATTTTTCTTTTAAAAAATCAACTAACGACTGAGATTCTTGAGAGCGAAAATGAACATTAAAATCTCCAGTAAGAATCATCGGTAATTCATGATAATTACTTAGAATCCAGGAAGTGTCCATGTTGTAGTATTATTCTTTAACTGTTTCTTTATACCATTGTTCCGTCTGAAGGTTGGGTCTAATGGGGGGGGGGATGTCCGTAGTCTTGTATTATACTTCAACTGTGTTTTTTAATTGATGTTTTCCTCTGTTTGTGGGGTTCGAATGCAGGTAGTGTAATTTTTGCTGTGTTTTTCTATCACAGTGTTCTTAAGCGTTGATTTCGTCTGCTAGTACGTTTCGAATTAGTCTGTATCCATGTATTTTAAACTGCAGGTTCTGTCCATTGTTTGGGATTGATTGCAGCCAGGGTCCGTTTCTTACGTACTAACATTTCTTAAAATACATGTTTTGGGTAAAATAATAACAGACACGACATACATAATATTTTGGAGTTTGATGGCCTCACGGCCAACGCAACTGGCATTTGACAAATAATATCACTTCACTTCGAAACTATTCCCTATATTGTCTATGCATTTAATTTTTTGAAGTTTTGATAATTCAGAGATCTCCATTTACTTCGCCTCGATGGAAATATAAACAACCTGAGATCCGCAGTTACCCAGTGTGCGTAGCGCCATCTGTTTGCAACAACGGCGTTATCCAACTTTCTAAGCGAAGTGTCCCCTCCTATAAATTTACCTACGTGGGATCGAAGCATGATATCCTCCAACAGTGTTCTTAAACGAAATTTTCCCTCTGCTGTTTAGGTACATTTGCAGCCACTGTCCCTTTAATTGTGGTGTTCCATCTCCTTGTTCTTAAACCGTTGTTCTGTCTTGAAGTTGGGTTAGAATCAAGAAAAAGTGTTCTTAAACTGACGTTTCCAACTACTTTTCCGGTTCGATTGCAGACAGGTTCCATTTCTTTGTGCTTTTCCAAAATCTTGTATATTATTCATCTAAAAATAAGGATTATCGACAACCTCCTGTGAGGTTGGGATTACATGTAAAATATTATGTTGGATGTACCTCCAAAACGCTTATTGATATATAAATAAAGATTGATGTCTCAAAGAAACGGCGAGAAATCGCCGTTTCTTTCCTTAACAGGTTCCCCGTACTTTTACACGATGAATGTCGTATCAAGAGTTAGTCAAAATCCTAACCCAGCTTTCTAGTAAGCGGACGCCAAATATTAATCACTGCACCAAGTCGTTTATTTTAAAACGCGTTTGGCATTTGTATGTTCATCAAATACCACCACAGTACATAAGTACTGTACCATATAAGTAACATATAAGTACCATAAGTACATAAGTACATAAGTACTAGCCACAATCTAACGATACACAATCAAGAAAATAAGCGTTAGACCTCTTAAAAACAATTTAATTCAAAAGTTATGTCCCTACGGAAATCTTCACAAACTTCTCAGAGAGTATAGAATTTTATAACTAGTTGCCATCGACAAAACCAGATATTTAAATACATATTTTGTGGATAACGTTTCCATCTCAAGAAAAAGTAAATAATGATAATAATGATAATGCATTTTCAATAATGAAGTCGGCGAAAGGAGCGAGCGGTCGAAAATGTAGGATTTTCCGCGGTTTTTCTTTTTCAGGCGCACTTGTCGTGGAGTATATGACATATACGTCAGTTCCTTTACTGAGCGTTACTTCCGTCAGAAAAATAAATCTGAGTTACTCCGTAGTCGCGACTAAAGAAGTTTTACTTCAAAAAGTTAATACTCGGTTCTGGTTATAAAAAAATGCACAGTATGATTGCAAAATTTTTGTACAATAATTTTATAACGACTTCATGTGTCGAATTTGGTGAACATTGCTACATACTTAGAAAAATAGAGCGATAAAATACTGTTTCAAAATTATAAATAATGAGACTGATAATTCAAGTAAAATCTTTTACAACTTGTTTTAAATGATAGAGCATTGAAATAGAGATATTGAAATTTTCAGTTTTTACTAAAAAGTAAATTATTGATAAAAAATATTGACTTACAAGTTTAAACGCACGTTTTAAAAAAGCTATGCTCTTTTATATTAGATTTTATCTGGCAGTCAAAGCATATATAACATACTTTATATATTGTAAAAATTTTGTCTAACCTTGTCAGTTTTACATAGAAAAAATATTTACGTTTCGTTACCAATTTTTATGAAACTTAAAAATATTTTACTGAAGAGATTTCCAAATTGTATATGGTGTATATGAATATATAATGTTTGTTAAACTTTGCATTTTGCTTTTTGAAAATAAGTATAACTAGAATTTATCTGGTGAATGCACTAGTTGGTAAAAAAATCTTGCCATTATCATTTAACGATGTCAAAATGTACAATACTACAGACTAAAGAAGAAATGTTTTGTTTTAAGCTTAACAATAAAATATTTCATCTATTCTTCATTACATTTTGTCAGGTTAACATTTAAAAATGAGAAGAAACAGTATTGCGTTTTTATGTTGGCTTTTTTTCTATATAGCCGGAGAAATTTGTTTTTTATACGAATTAAATTGCCGAAAGCAAATTGATACTATTTGCAGAGGGAATTTAATTATTTTAATGATACTGTCACAATCAATTAGTCTGTTTTTAATACTAAAAGATTTATTATGATGAATAATACTTGTTAAATTTTTACAATGATAAAAAACCCTTAATAATAAGTATAATTCTTTGTTCAAATAAATATATATTGTAATATTATCTTTTACAATTTTTTAGATTCTTGTCTAAATTATCATGTATTTACTGTGTGTGTAAACGAATAAACATAAGTTAAATGCCATTAAATTTTTGTGTTCGTACGTAGATTGTATTTATTTGAATTACAAATTGATTTTCTCAATAAAATATGGTTAATAGAATTTAAGATTCTTATTCATTAGTGCACTTTCTTTGCAAATCTTGCATAATCTATGAAGTAATATTTTTTAAAAGAACAAATCTCCCCATTTATTTTAATATTGTGTAAAGTTTTATTATGTTTAATTATTTATGCATTAATTTTTTATCCTCCCCTCCTCAAAAAATTGATTCAGTATGTTGGTTATAGATAAGTATGATTTATTATCATTACATATCTATTATGATTTATACTCTTTACCCGCCTTAATAACCCGCAGTGGTTTGGGCGCTAAACTCCGTTCCCATAAGAACACAAGTGAAGCAGCATACGGCCTGGCCAGTGCTTGGGAGGGTCATCTCCTTCTCGGCCCGACTGCTGTGGAACCGTGTAAGTGAATGGGAGCTGAAGCACGTAAAATCCGTCGTGGTTCCAATGTCCTCCAAGTTGTTTAACGATAACTCTGGGGGTGCCGATTTCAGGTGGTGGTTGGTCCCCCATCTGGAATCGGTTCAGAAGTAGGGACCAACAAATAGAAGTCCAACCCCCTCGGGGGCAATGGCACCCATCTTTCCATGGATAGTGCCGTCTATCCATGGACACGACAACAACAACAACAACAACAACAACCTACCTTAATAAACTTTACCTGCATTTGTATTTATCATATTCAGTATGAAATATTGCGATTGTCAAACTTAAACTTTAAAGATTTGAAATTTTTTAAATGCTCAGTTTAATAACATATCTTTTTCAGTAAGAGTCATTATTTTACCATACTTGTAAAATATATGGTTCTATAAAATTGAAGTAAGTGCTGTTATTGTTGCATGTGGATGTTTGTTCAGAAATTTGAACACGGAATAGTCATTTGATTGAACCGTGAGACCTACATGACTTTTTCAATAGATATTAGCTAAATTTGCTTCGGTTCATTCGCTTTTATAAGAACTTTTGGGGCAAAGTGTCGCAGCACAATACAACTGTAAACGAAGTGTTGCGTTCTTCTAAACTGCTCGCCAAGTCAGAAGAGCAAAAGCCATAAAATAAAGAAACCAGAGTGATTGGTATCATGGGTGATTATAGATATTCCCAATGTTCAAACATTTAATTTATAAAGGAAATGTTAAAAATAGATATAAACTCATTAATGATTGTTAAAAAAAAAGTTATAAGTTTGAATCTTTATTTAATCAAAGCGGTTGCACTGTCAAGGGTAATCCCAAAACTCTAAAGAAAGAGATAAAATAAATAAACTAATGTATGAGTAAAAATTTGAAGAAAAAATTCTATTTATTCTATTTCATGCTGTCATCAAAACGCATTGTCTTACAGAAATGCAATAAAACACTTCTTAATGCATATTTCCTGAAACATATTCACTTAAAATAAGTCTTAGTGTTAAATCTTTTGGAACAGACATATGCAGCAAAGTCGAAATCGAGCCTCCATTCAAATCAGTTCGCAGAGATGAATTTAACATCTGCATTTAATGCAAGTTCACCGAGTTCTAAATATGTAACTACAAGCAAGCAACTTCATTGAAAAAGTCTTAATCAATTTCAGAAAACATTTTTCATGCGATACGAACTGTTTTAGGTATTCCGGCATTTTATTTTATTAGGATAAACTTTTACAGCAGTTTATAGTGGATTATTGTCATTAGATTCAGAAGAAAATAACTTTCCTTCTTTTCAACGTTGATTACAGAATTTTAACCACGTCCGCTGTAAATTTGTTTGCTGAAATTAACTGGTGTACATATGAAACTTACTGGTTACTTTCACTAACTTAACTAAAAAGTTCCCTACAGAATGGAAAACGGGACTTTAAAATTACTGGACTTTTCCAGTTTATGGCTAGTGAAATAATAAAAGTTTTTCTCCTGTCACAGTAATGTCAGACCATAACGCAAAATCCCCGATATTGAAATGCGATATTCAGAATGACAGCCATGATGTGTCCCAGAACAAATGTACTGTCTTTGGTTGTGTTGTCTAGTGAAACCCAGGATTTAAAACAAGAAGCAAGTTGCCCAGTTTTATTTATTTGTTTTTCTTTATTAATAATAATCTGAATGTCTGTCATTTTACATAAATATTTTGAGTAAGAATTTTCTAATTATAGTCACACATTAAGCCTAAGCACATAAATATCATACTTGTAGGGAGCCCGTGAAATTTTGACAGATTGTGACAAGCGGGGCGGAGGATAGAAAAGACGTGCAACATCACTTATTTTTCTTAAAATATTTTGTGTCATACGTCCAGTAGCTAAACAAATCATTTTTATAATAATGCTCTTGGATGCCAATAAAACTCACAGTTAAAGTTTAAATTTGAAACCTAAAATATAGTCTGTGCGTTGTGTTTCGTTTCTGAACTGCAAGTTTATGTTTAGAAGGGTTATACTATCGGACAAAGGGGAAAAAGGCTAAAAAATATTGAGAAAAAAATTTATATCTTTACTTATCTTATAAATTTATATCTATATAGTACATTTTCTTGTGTATTTAAAATTTTTCTATAAAAAATTATATATATTTTTTTTCATTTTCAGAAAATTGTTGACATAAACCCGCAACGTGCAAGCTAATAGCTCAAAGATGGGAAAAGGTGTGAATTTCAAAACCCGTTTTTAATCTTGTTCATTCATTGGGAGCTTTTGAAGGGCACTTTAATTTGTGATGCTACAATAAAGTCTTCTTGATATTGTATTCAGTTTTATCAAATTTGTTTTGCGTTCATTTTATGTTTTACATTAGGTTGTAACGAAAGTTTCCCGCCACCGCAAACATTGTCGGAACACAGTTCGCATTGGCGTATTTGCTGATATTTTGTCGAACTATTTTTGACATTTGAAAGAAAGAGGCTTACTTTATAACACTGTGTTGTGAAATCTCTGAAAAATATAGTTGTCATTAAGTACAAGGTGTCTCCAAATGGAACTATAGCTCTAGAGGATTTGAACCATCATTAACTTCCAGTTGTGTTGCAAAAAGTCAGCTCTAGAATATCAACAAATTATGAGTACAGCTTTAAGTACTATTGTTGTATATTGTGACACTGTGCAGGTTTGGTACCGAAAGTTCAAATACAGTTATCTAAGGAGTTAGAAGTTAGTTTTTCAGGCAGATATGGCGGAAAACTTTCGTTACAACCTGATAATTTCCAATATAAAATGTGAAATAAAAGCAAAATAAAGGTGATAAAACTTTGTTTCAGTAAATGTGTTATATCTATCCTTTGGTTTCATTGGAGTACAGTAAGTAATTACGATTAACTAATAACTTATTTTAGAAAATTCGTTTGAAATATTAAGTACTTTTTGCAACAAACCGAGCTTTACATGTACTTTACATGAACTTTACATGCACTGTGGTCAAGGTTTCGATCATACTAATTAATATAATATTCAATATTCAATATTTGCACTTACTTTGTGTTTGTCTGGTCAGAATATTTCTCCCAGACCTGTTCACCGTTAGAGTGTGATAAATAATTCTATACGGTCTTATGAGAAAATATTTGATCATGTAGCATTAAAAGTAAAAATACATCAGTATCAACTGTATTATGAAACGAAAGTTGAACACTAGTATAAAGTTGAACACTCAACTCAATGTGTGAAGTCTGTGTGTCAAGCACATGTTCACACCTGCCAGGGAGCCGCTACTATATTGAACAATCGGGTAAAGAAATGAAATCCTCACAAATAACAGTATTGGCATAGGGAAGTGTTTACACATTTCTGAGGGAGGATTTCAAATACAGATTTTGATCTGGTGTTACAAGCTAAGTTACGTTTACTTAAATTTCACTTTAACATTTGCCTTAGCTTGTTATACTTCATGAAACGTGCATTTGTATTGAGCGTTAATGTATGGTAAACTTAAATGTTTTTGCTTATTATTGTCATATGTAAAAGTGTTGATGATATGCTACTGTTTAAATAGGGATGGGTATACTAATTTTTGTCCAGCTAGTGAAAAAACAACCTCGCAATTACTCTAAGTTAGATAAAAGAAACATTTTTCTCAATGACATACCGCTCATATATCTTATAAAAGATATTTCGGTTTGAGAAAAATTCGATTTCTCCATGCTGTGATCTTTCCATGGAAGCGTAATTCGAAAGAGGTAGCTTTCTGCATTCGAGCTTTGATGTTCTTTATGCCGGAATAACACACAAAACTAGAGAAAATACGCTGCACAAACTTAAGTAATAAGGACTAGGAATCTACAATAATTACTAGCTAGGCAGTTTAATTTATCATCAAGGAATGCAATGAGATTAGTGTCATGCTAAATATATTTACTCTTCTAATGCTTCTAAAACGACAAATTAACTTATTTTAAAATCCACATTATGCTGTTTGGAGCATTCTATGGATAAAAATACCTGAAAAAGGAACACAGTTATGTAGTAGTTTAATTAAGTAAATTATATAAAAGATCATAACAGGAAAAGTGTTAATGAGTTAATTTTATTTTCGTTGCAAGGTATTTTTGGTTTTTCCCGATTTTGGAAAACATGCGTATTTAATTTATCACATAAATTTTATTTAATTTATCATTCTCACATATTGAAAACGGATAATAAACGGCATTAAGTTGGTAAAAATATTAAATTTCTACAATTTCTACTTAAATAAGTTTTCTATTAAAGTACATTTAGATCACGGCAAACTAGATTTATTTATGGCTTCAAATCTGCCATTATTTTGCAACAATGATCTAAAAATGTTGAGTTAATGGGAAATGCGTGTCTTGTAATTTTGTTTCCCAACTTTTTAGGTACTTGCAAATGCTTTATGATTGAAAGTACACAAAGGTAGTCATTTAAACTAAGGATATAGAAAAGCAACCGATGGGCCGTGCAAGGAATTAATCTTGCACCTTGTTTTACCAGAAGGTACCAGAAAAATTGCTCCAGAGTCGATCCAATATATTTTTTGAATAGTAGATACACTTTCAAGCATGAGAAACACAGATTAGCATTTTTTTATGAATTAAAAATCAATGACCACACAAAAAGTTCATTTATATGCATCTAATGTATTCTTATGAAACATTCATTTCTTTACTTCTTTCTAATGTATTTATTGCAAACAAAGACAATGGAAATTTAACACTAAAACAATTGAAGTTTGTATTTCATTCCAAAATGCGCACTACAAACAAATTATTTCTGAACTAAATTCCCTGTAGTAGTTATAAGCAATCAAATTAAATTGAATTCCTAATACGTTTGTACTTAGTAGAATCAACTGAAAACACAACTGCTGGCACTTTGTATAGCTGAAAACAGAATTTTAAAGTGTAGACTCGAAACAAGCAATAGAGAGAACTATTGTTACTTTCAGCAGTAATTTAGAAAATGCATTTGTTCAAAAGCGTGAAAGATTAATTTTATAAACATGTACAGACTAACATTTAAAAAAAAATATTCTTTTGCAAAAATGTCACTCGATGAATTAATTTTAATACTTTTTTTTCAATTTAGAGAATGAACTTTTTTGTAAACAGGCTTAAAGTAGAGCTACAATACTATGTTCAAAATAATTTTGTGTAATTTACCTAGAAGTATAAAAATAAAATTAATCAGACTTTTTTTCCTTTACGTTTAAAAAAAAAAAAACGTGAAATTTCTAATTTTATTTTTCTAACGAATACGCTTTAGTACTCGATTTCCATGGTTTATAAACAAACATGTTTTGCTACTATATTTCTTTTTTTATCAATGATTTTACTCATGCGTATTTGGTAAAACGTTTGCTTTCAAGCAAAATGACACAACTCCGTTTTTTCTCCGTGTATATGTGTGAATTGTGCACTAATTGTTTAGTAAGATTCTGCTCAATACACTCAAATACTCAACTACAATTATTTCGAGGCAAAACACATATATGCTAGCCCGATTAGTGGAGTAATACTCAAAAAGAATTTTTGACTTGCTTTTGTTCTTCTTGCTTTCAAGAATTATTTGATTTATATACAGAGTGGCCATAATTAAACTGCAAGTGTTCAAGAAGTGCTGGAGAGAAAACTACCGAAAATATTCCATTTGGTATTTGGTATTGAAATTTGGTATCTACACCTTTCAGAACACGCGCAAGCCAAATATGCAAAAAAATAAAAAAATAAAATAAATCGTCATTTTAAACCGATAGATGGCGCTGTACCGTATCACAAAGCTCACCGGTGGCATATACAACTTCCAAAACCGATAGTCAGAGCATAGTGACATTCTAAGAGGCATATAAACAATTAAAACATCATTTACAGTTTATCAAAATTCCATACAATTCGCTTCAGTAATTAAATTTTTACAGTAACATGTAATCAAAAATTAACGTAAATTAAGATCACAAATTAAACAATTCATAAAGATACTTTGGAAACAATTAAGCCATTATTTACTCTCATTGACACTCATTGCACCTCTTCTTAATCGTTTCATACGCCGGTATTCTTTCAGAGTAGCTGAATAATTGCTACCATTCTGATAGAATATCTTCACTAACAATGCACGTTCCGACTTATTCAGAGTCATGATTGGCCATTACTCAATGTGGTCTTGTTTTTACACTGTTCAATAGGCTTAAAATTTGCATATATGAAGACCATAAGCATTGAATCACGGTATAGCGCCATCTATCGGGTGAAAATGGCAACTTTTTTTTCATATTTGGCTTGCGCATGTTCTGAAACGTGTAGATAGCAAGTTTCACTGGAATATTCCTGGTAGTTTTCTCTCCAGCACCCCTTGAACACTTGCAGTTTAATTATGGCCACCCTGTACTATTCTGGGCATTTGTTTCATATGCAGGGTAACTCGAGAATGTCTGTCGCAGTTTTAAATGGCGGTAGAAGGAACAAAGACTACTCAAAATTACAGATCAATGCAGAGTCAAAAACACCGTCTTCTTCAATCTGTTAAGAATTACATTGTGAAAGTCGTTAAGTGTTGATTAGATTTCCAGACTATAATTTGCTCATTAAGTTTTCTAAAAAATACCAAACTGAAATCGATAGTTATGAATCGCACTGCATTTGAATGATGCACTTTTCGGATACTAAAGTTATTTTTATAAAGTTTTAGTAGGAAAGACTACTAACGTTTGAGGATCTTTTGTGAAGTGATCTTTGCTAAATGAATGAAAAGACAATTGCGTCGACACTACATAACTATACAGGGTGTCCACAAAACGCTGACCTAGAGATTTATTCCTTAAATATTGATTATATAAGTTACATAAACAATAAATTGTAAAGTTACGTAAAAAAGGTGCATAATTCTATGAAATTTTTAAAAATTTTTTCGTAGATTAAATCTAACTAAGTGAAAAATTAAAAATTTTGCGCAGGCATCCCCCTACTTCAAAAAATTATTTAGTTGTGCCCCCATACAATAATCAGGGTATGTTCAAAATTTAAGTCTTGCACCTTAAATGGATTCAAAGATATGTTTAAACAAAGTTGATAATAAGTTATGCAATACCAATAACATCAAAAGTATTTTGTTTTCATGCTGTCATTGTCTTCCTTCGTAATTCGTGTACAGCAAATGAAACGTGACGATCTGATGTGATTATTTATTTTCGAGATTCACTGAAAAGTGTTTTAAGTTATAATATATTTACTTTCATACCTATTGGTCTTTTTATAATGAAAAACTAAAATGTTATACTTCGCCTAATTAACGTATGGGCCATATTTTAGTTCTTGGGGTTCTTTTAGCACTCACAAGATAGACATTTGCAAACTTCATGCCTGTTAGATTTGTATGTCATCTATTTTCCTGTTCATGTATAGGGTCATTCCATGGTGACTGACGTTACAATTTGACTACATTTTTAACCTTTGGAATTCACCCGTGGCCTGAAATATATATATATATATATATATATTTATTTAAATTGATCAATAGTATCATAAATAAGTACTATACTGATATCCATTCTCAATATAAGAAGACTTTTTTTTTAATTAAGGGAAATCAAAAAACGTGACTGATGTTACACATTGTAACATCAGTCACGTTTTTTAATTTGCCTTAATTTAAAAGAAAAAAAAACGACTTTTTATATTGAGAATGGATAACAGTATAGTACTTATTTATGATACTCTTGATCAATTTAAATAAATAAATATATATATTTCAATCCACTGGTGAATTTCAAAGGTTAAAAATGTAGTCAAATTGTAACGTCAGTCACCATGGAATGGCCCTATATGCTTTATCATTATAGTTAATAAAATTAGGTTATAAAATTTACCAAGGATAGAAACCCCGTATCTACTTACGATGCTTACTTTATTCATCATGATCATCATCAACAACTTCAAGGATTAGGCACTGTGCCTGTTCCGGCTTCATTGGTCAATCCACCGCTTTCTAGGACGACCTCGGTCTCTTCTGCCCTTCGAGGTATACCATGTTTACTTTATTACTTGGTAATAGGTGCAAATAATTTAACTTGGCAGAGTTGGCGACGAGTGATGTTATTATAATAAAAAAGTACCCGCTAATAATAAGTTATAATGTTTAAATATAGTTATACAATAAAAATACTATTCCCAGAGTAGAAATGTCGTGGATTTTGTACCATTTTGTGTAATATATATATATATATCCACTCCCATACGTGATGCTCCACAAACTTCAAAGCAAAATTTTGGAATATTCTTCTGCGATCTCAAATATCTTTTATTTAGGTTTTCAGTTATAAACGGAGAGGATTTTTGAATTAATATTAAGTGACATCTTAAATGTAAAAATAACTTCATTTAGTAGTTCGCAAGCAAAAATATTTAGATAGGCAACCTTAGATTGAAATTACCTTCTGATCTTACTCAGGAGTATTATATTATGAGGTAGACGTTTTTATTTTCAAGAATGACACAATAAAGGAAGTCCCATTTAGCCTAAGCAGGCAATTAATTTAGAAAATGTCTTCTACCTTCATATTTATAAAATCAATCTATTCGTGTTAGGCTTCAGTAGAATTTGAAGTACTCTACTGTTATTATTACAAGTAAACCATAGTCAGAAAGCTCATTTCACCAAATTTACTTACGTCTCAAGACACATTTTGAAGACTTCTTGTATTACTCTGATTTTCATGCTGTCCTTTAGTGTACTCATAGACTCATACTGATCTATAAAGCTGAAAGAACGTAATCTTATTGTGTACTTTTTCCATGTTGAATTAACCAGTTAATTTAACTGGGCAGTGTACATGCATTGTAGATCGTAGAATAGTGGATCATAGCATGATATGATCAGTGCTCAATTGTTATAGATTTATGGTAACTTAATACACACACTCATAAACGTTTGCAAATTTTGAATACCAAATTAGCCAACAGGAAACACAAAAATATATAGGAGAATACAGGGTACAATGAAACGAAATTTACTATTTTTTTTCCCTGTTCATACATTTGCATGTACAAAAATAAAATTAGTGGACGCTTTTAACATACTCTTTTCCCCATCTAAATGCATTTTTATGAGTTTGTAAAAAGCAACTTCATATATAAAAAATCACGCCAAACGCATCGATTTTAAAACACTTTCCAACATAACGATATTTTGGAGCCAAATTTGGCGATTCATTGTCTTTAAATCTGGCGAGGGTTTTGGAGATACTGTTATAAACGCATTTTTTATATCTATTGTGCTGCGCTTGAAATAGATTAATGTCTCTCAACTGCTGTAGATCGTAATGTATTGGAATTCTTTTGAGTGTCCCTGTAGAAGAACTATTTATTACACAGGCACTATCTTCAATGTATAACAATATTTTACGATCTTTATTATATAAGTCAACTTTGCTTACGTTGAAAAAAAGCTTTTAAGGATGACCGACTATAGAGCTTGATGGATTGGACTGTCTTTATTGGCTCCTGTAAAAGAACTATAAGTGCTACGTGCACCATTTTCAATACGGTATGTGTCACTGTACATATAAAACACATTTAAAATTTTCGCACTAATCAGTGTATATTTATGGCAGTTAGAGCACTGACCTGCGGACAGAAGAATGGACAGAAAAATTTATATAAACACCTCTAAATCTCGCCGGAAAGATGAAAATATAAATATGTATTCCTCTTATACAAAATATAACGGTATTGCACAAACACGAAGAACGAGATATTTATTCCTTTAAGGTTTAAGAACCTAAATTAATGTTGCATAGCCTAAAAAATTAATGTTTGCAATTTTGTTGCATGTAAATCGGTTAATGCATTAGAAACCCTTAAAAATTCCTCGACGAAAGCAACCCCCCTCTCAGGCAGAGAGCCCGCGCTTGCGCAACAACACACTAAATCAGCCAATTCAAGCGAGAGCAATGAGTTTTCAAAATTCCTATTAACATCGTCACAGATTAATATTATCACATTAGGTATATTTTTTTTTATTTCCCGACAAATAATGAAAAAATAGCCAAGCTAGGGTTCATTTTTCGAAAAAAATAAATTTCCTCCCCCTGTATGACGATTTATCGTAAAAGTCGCCAATATTGGCAACTTTTGGCACAACTTTTGAGGGATCTTGCAATAGTCGTTAGATCATTAACTAATTATGTGCAGTAGTAGGATACTATTGCGCTTTAAACACATGCCTGTCACTAAACTACCATTGAATGTAATGCATTGGTGTTATTTTGAGTGATCCTGTAGAAGACCTATTAATGATACAGACACTATTTTCGATGAAGAGTTTTATCTTTTATTCCTTAAAAACATATATAAATTCTGGTTCATTTGAAATAGCAGAATATCTCTTAAATGCACTTTAAAGAATGAAGGCCCTTAGAGTGTAATTAATTGAAAATATTTTGAGCTCTCCTGTAGAAAAAGTATAAATGCTATATATACCATTTTCAATAGGGTACATGGCGCAGTACCTAGGAACAACATATATCGATTTCGTCAAAATCTATGCATATTTACGCAAGTTAGAGCATGGATAGACGGACAGATACAAACCGAAATCATAACCCCTTTTCAAATTTTTTGGAAAGTGTTAAAAATTACAAAAAGTAAATGTCTGACAGTGTTTCATTGCACCCCGTATACTGGGATACAATGAAACACGTAATAACCCTTCACAAACACTCAAATACTATGAGTCAAACTTCAAACTTCAGCATATACGTTTTATGTACAGCTGCGGAAAAAAAAGTCCCACTTGTACTTTTTTCGGCCGTCGATCGTCGTACAGCAAAGTTAAAGATACCAATTGTTTTCGATTGACGTACACTTTAATTTGCTATGCATAAAAATTACTTAAGGGGCCATCTACATATTAAAATTCACACCAACTTTTTTTCCCAATAGCAACCCCTAGATTTCAGTTCATATTTCAAAAATTTAGCTCATTTAAACCCCGGATACCCATTTTCAATAAATTTGAACCGAAAATGGGTGAGTTATGAGCACCCAAAATCCCCCTCCGCATATGTTAAAATATTTTTTCATACTTTAAATCATATCTTATATAATATTGATAATAAGAAGCTGATTTTTATTCGTACTATTAGATCTAAATGACCCAAACATAATTCACTATTATTATGATTTTTTAAGAAAATATTAATATGAATTATGAATTATTAAATTAATATTCAAAAAAATTTTTGAATAGCGACCTAGCCAAATTTCAATGGAAATAGATGCAGAAAGTAATATTACATGGCCGTGCAAAATTCACATTTTTACGCTCAGTAGTTTAATTTATATTCAATAAAATGTATTTATTTTGATGAGTTAAGGGACCATATATAAATTTATTAAGTGACAATTTTTTGAAAACTGCTTAAAATAAGCGTAAATTAGATTTCTTTTGCTCAAAAACACAGTAAAAGATAGCGGTATTAAAAAAATCAAATTTTGAAGCAAATAAATGAAAGGCTTTTAGAGTTTGATGGTGTTCTATAAAGCTTCTATTGTTGCGTTCGCTATCATATCCCCCCAAATAAAATATTTTCCAGGTATAGAATTAGATGCAGTAGATGTATATGTCTTCTAATACAACATCCTATTTCTGAAAGACTAACATCCTAAACATTCCAGGCATGAATTTGACCTTTTTTAATATTGGAAACATTAGGTCTTTAGACTTCCCCATATTTTCGCAAACATTCAAAAAACATTCAAAATCACTTTTTTTCTGTCTAAATTTTTATCTGACAATAAATTAAAATGCCAGCAAAAGTCTTATAAGAATATTGCTCATTGTAGACAAAAATATTAAATGAAGAAAGTGAAATAACAAACACAGTGATAATATTGGCTCAGCAAAAAAATAACTGCGTTTTTAACATGAAATTCAAACAAATAATTTTTCAATCATGAAACCGTTCTTCTAGTTCGACCGTAGCTGGGTAACATTCATGCTTGCAGTCAGAAGAGCAGAGAACAGCCTCTCACTCCTGCCAACATTTCACCTGTCTAAGAGAACCATGAAGGGAAATACTTAATAACAATTTCAAAATTAGAAAGATTTTCAGAATCGTGAGCAGTCGTTTTGCATTTTTCCTTTAAGTCTTGAGTACGAGCCAAGAAGTTATGAATTCACGGGTCATTTGGACCTCTGACTAAACATTCTACTTTCTACCCTTGATATTCTCAGTACAAAAAACTTTAAGAGAGATGGTAACAATATTTTTCTTGAAAATAACATTTATTTCTTTTAACTCTCTCGAGCGAAATGAATGAAAGGCGAAATGTTCGGAACCTACAAATAGCACTTTTCAATTTGTAGAAAGTCCCTTAAAAACGAGCAAAAAATAACTCGCAATATCTCCGGAAATTATCGTAGAAAATTGGTGAAAATTTATATTCAGGGTAATTTGAAGGCTTTCTTTCGTTTAATAAAGTCAAAATACAGTGTTGCCATTGAGAAAAACGAAGTTGATGCAGAATTAAATATGAAGACGGTCCCTTACGCAAATTAAATTAATAGCAAATTAAAGTATGCGTTATTTGCAAACGAATGGTGTATATAACTTTGCTGTACGACGAACGACGCCGAAATAAAGAGCAAGTGGGACTTTTTTTTCCGCAGCTGTACATTTATAATAATCATCAGTGAGACATAAAGATGAAATTTAAATGAAAAAAAAACAATTAAACTTTTATAGCTTAAGATGAAATCAATACTTTTATAAAATAACATAACTATACACTTATAGGCTGCCATATACTTATAAACTTACTTATAAACTTACCATATACTTACTAACCATTTACTTATAAACTTAATAGCTTTTCATTTGATATTAAGTTTAGTTAAATCAAATTTAAAAAATAGCATTTCTGCTTTCGTTTCTGTACCACCTGGAGGAACAGGAGGTGTTAGTTTTGATACTATTTGAGTTCTTTCAAAAATTTATGTTTCCAAAGAATGTATAAATTTAAATCTTGGATGGAGTTGTTTGACGTACGTAACTTCTCAATCCGTTTGATATAAGTTAATTATTTCCCCAGCAGGTTGAATGTCTTTACGTGTAAATTCACCTTCCTTAATTAAAACATAATCATTTAGAGCGATACTGTTTGTGTCCATACATGTTATTTGAGAATAGCTCATAATCTGTATTGTTTGAATTGTTTCTTGAAAGACAATCTGGATTATATCCGTCTTCAGAGTCTGAATAGGATGAAGTGCAATTTAAAAAACAATACCTTGTTAACTTTGCTCTATGGCGATCGCAATCTCAATATTCAACCATAACGTCTTCCTTTTAAGTGAATGCATCCACCCTAGGTGCAATAAAACAGGTTTCATTGTACCACGTCTACAAGTGTTTAATAGTTCTACCCCGCATTGAGGTTACGAAACCAATAATTTTTTTAAATTAATTCCTAATATTTATTTTTTTAAATTCTAGCTTTGGGAGAATGAAGAACATGGCATAGTGATCACAATATTTGAAGAATTAATAGTTACGCATATGGGAACAAGGAGGTAAAACAAAATTACTTTTAGTAATGAAATTTACTTTCAAGTATGAAAATTCAATAACTTTCTTTTGCTCTTGTTGTAAAAATGCGATTGTCTCCAAATCGTATAAGTAAATGGAACATATAATGTTATAAAAGCTGTGTGAGTTACATTTTTCTATAACAAATCCTACCGATTTTAGACAATATGTTTAATTGTACGCCGTGTTTCACTATATCCCGTCTTCCCCCACTTGCAAAAGCTAAAAGTATGAATTTGCAACGAAAAAAATGCTATATTTTGTCTTGGTACTGAAATATAATATGGAGCTTTACTTTAAAATAAACAGAATATTTTCTAGGAATTTTATTTTATCATCTTCAAATGTATGCTTAATACCTAATAGGTTAACAACATATTTGATATTTTATACAGAAGAAACTAAAACACTTTTTTCTTGTGATACGAATAAATCGCCAGATTTATAATCACCGGATCTCAAATGAATAAAGTTTTCAGGAGACTTTCATATGAATGGATTAAAACCCATTTTAATCAGATTAACATTTTGAGATTAAATATGCTTATTGACCAAAAAAGTATTTTTGAAAGCGTGGAAGGGAAAATATTGTATCTATATTAATTAAAATGTTCCTTTGAGAATATCGAAGACAAGCTCATCTTATACAACGGCATTAAGTGGAAAATGTGTTTTTATGTAATTTGATTAATCCCATATTTAGATACTGCTATAATTACAAATCTTGAGATCTCATGTCAGATTATTTGATTTTTTTCAGTTTTAAGACTTAGCTGTTTAGAAAATAATTTTTAATGTCTTAGAGAAGATACTTAAACTGGTACTTGTTGTACAAATAAAATTTCTTGAACGCAGCTGATTATAAGATTTAATAGAAGAATGTATTAAATATTGAACTCAGTTTGTTATTTAATTAGAAATCTTTGTTTGTTTTAGGTTCCAAGATACAGAAAATATTACAGTATTGCTGTTTCTAATCGTTGAAAAAATTTTTAGTTCTATGTTAGTGATAACAATAGTATTAAAAGTAGCAAAAATGAAAAAATAGATTTAAATTATATTAGGAAATTCCCTCCTGCTTTTATATATAACAACTAGCTGAAGTACCCGTCCTTGACGGGTTAATGAATGCAAATTTCCAAAAAGCAAGAACTTTCGTCAGCATTGTAGGAGTACACAGAATGGATGTAGTATGTTGCCAAAGTAAAGAAGGCTAAGTTATAATTCTTATGCATTGTTAAAATATTACAGGTTAGAGAGTAACTAAGTAATATCATTTCATTCGCTTTAGTCGTAATTATGTGATGCGCGAATGAATATTTAAGTAGTAAAGAAGGCTAAGTTATAATTCTTATGCATTGTTAAAATATTACAGGTTAGAGAGTAACTAAGTAATATCATTTCATTCGCTTTAGTCGTAATTATGTGATGCGCGAATGAATATTTACGCATATTGAAATATTTTTCACAAAATCTGAAAATCTAATCAACATTTTTGAAAAATTTGAAGCCTAGAATTTAAGTTGAGTGACAACCTATCATGTCACCCAATTTCGTTTCATTCCCTGCAATCTTTATTTCGTGATGCTGGAACAAAATTTCAGCATTTTAAAACGATTTTCGCAAAATCTCAAAATGTAATCAAAATATTTTAAAAATTCAACGCCTATAAATTAAGATTAGCAGCTACCTATCATATCACTAAATTTCGTATTAGTCGATGATGTTTGAAGTGATGTTTGAAGAAATATAAACGTATTTTGAGAGAATTTTCACAAAATCTCAAAATCTAATAAAAATGTTTAAAAAATTGGACACCTATAGTTTATGTTGAGCAACCATCTATCATGTGACCAAATTTCATATCATTCGCTTTAGTGGTTATTACGTAATGCGGGAACAAAGATTCACTCAGTTTTAAACGATTTTCCCAAAATCTCGAAATCTGATCGATTTATTTTTAATTAGATGCTTATAGTTTAAGGTGAGTGACCACCTGTCATTTCACCAAATATCATTTTTTCACCTTTGCAGGTATTACGTGATGTGCGAACACAAATTTACGCAGTTTGAAATGATTTTCGCAAAATCTCAAAATCTAATCAAGATTTTTTTTAATTCGATGTCTATGTTTTAAGTTGAGTGAGCACCTATCATGACACCCAATTTCATACAATTCGATTCAGTCGTTTTTACGCGATGGTTGAACACAAATTTACGCAGTTTGAAAGGATTTTCGCAAAATCTCAAAATCCAATCAAGATTTTTTAAAAATTAGACGCCTATGTTTTAAGTTGAGTGACCACCTATCATGACACTCAATTTCATATCATTCGCTTCAGTCGTTTTTCTGGTAACTATACATAATTACATCATGTTTTGGGCTTTACAGACTCTGAGCAAAACATATTTAGCAGCTTTTCAAAATTATGTTTGTAATTAAAGATCTGAAAAAATTCCTTCTACCACCACCCAATTCAGAAATTAGAAAATCAAGTCAAGTAGTGTCACCCAGTAGAAAAGTCTGCATTTCAGTAATATTATTAATTTCTTTTATTTAAAAAAGAAAAAGAACATCTTTTTAACATTGGTAATCGATTCGATTGTGAATACATTGAGCTGACGTCACTATGCCTCTTAAGACTACTAAAAGTCGAGCTTATTCTAGCATTGGTCCTTCCGTGTTATCAGAATTATCGTCTGCAGGAGGCCTTGAGTTTAGAATTAATAGGTGGCATTTTAGTCCGTTGCTTAGGTTTATGAATTTAATTACTTTAACTCACTCAGCTGAAAATGTTCTTCATTTTGAATGTTGCAAAATTACTTTTGAAACGTGATGCATTAAAAATTTCCCATTTACTCATTTAATTTTGTATTTAACCATGCTACAACCGTGACATTACGTAACATATGCATGCTGCAAAATAAAATTACTTTCCGATTGCATTTCACTATTTTTGGTATATTTCTTTTTATTTATTAATTTTTTTTAGATTTTAGAAGAAAGTTTTAGATACCTAATACGAATGTAGTAAAATATAAATCAATACGGTAAAATCTTCTTCCAGACGCAATCATACCTTAGTTAAGCCCTCCCAAGGGTAAAATAAATCATTGGAAATGTAAAATGTTTTTTTTTATTAACGAAAACGCTGGAATGTTCTTTCAGTGGCAATCAAATCTAGTTCAATCATAGCACAAAGAATAAAATGGCGGCTTTCACAAGTGTTGCCATATTTTCACAGAACGTTGCAAGGATATGACTGGTTTAAAAAAAAAAAAAAGCGTCATCTTTAATATTGAACTCCTGGTATCCAAACGATCTTGCTATTTGAAAATAGTTAACTTTATGTTAACACACGTATTTATTTCTCGTGAATCTTAACTTGGCGTAATTCCAACTTCATGTTTTTTCGAATCCAGCATACTTTTAAGAGCTTTCCTGCTTTCTTGCGAAAGCATAAATCGTTTTTTGCTGGAGCAAAGTCACCAAATATGGTAACCTAGATGCTCATTTCTTCTGTTTTTAATTAATATCTTCTAAATAATTTGAATTTCAAAAATTTTTTTTGCGGCACTGGCTTTTTTTTTAACCTATTTAGTCTCTGTGCCAAATTTGACCCGGATCCGACAAGCTCTCTGGCCACCTATAGCGAACACACACGCATACATCTCATTAGCGCACTACGCTATTATTAAAGAGGATATATTCAATTTACAAAAATATAGATTTAATGTAATTTTTTAAAAATTGGTTTCTTTTTTTCCCTTCTCTTTTTAA
The DNA here is from genome assembly GCA_038373885.1 of Cheiracanthium punctorium. Taxonomy (NCBI): domain Eukaryota; kingdom Metazoa; phylum Arthropoda; class Arachnida; order Araneae; family Cheiracanthiidae; genus Cheiracanthium; species Cheiracanthium punctorium. Next base: position 1,528,979 of record JAWZYV010017968.1, read on the forward strand.
GAGATCAAAATATTTAAAAAGAGAACTTGCCTTAATAGTTTTTTCTCGTAAATGATTTTGTGAAAAAAAGAATTATAAAATTTTTGTAAGAAATACAATTATAGTTTATTATAGCCAGTAACCAAACACACGCAATTCAAAACTGTTTTTAAGTGATAAAATTAATTGAGACATGACTATAACGTTTCCTACAACGCGCTGAACTCATAGCCGGCATAAAGAAAAAATAGTTTGCATTCAATCTTCTTATTTTAATATCAGCCACTAACGATAAAATTTTAGATACCCTGGAAAAATTATAATGGCTAAAATTAACTTAAAAATATCAATTATTTGTTTAATTCGAAATGTTTTAGATTCAAATAACATTTCGAATTTCTTCAAGCAGCAGCAATAATTCAATAATATTCTTGCCTATCCCATACATATAGTAAGCACACTTTTATAATTTTTGCGATGCCACAACAGAGTCTCTAACATTCTCTTACGTAAAATTATAATGGTATCAAAATAATAAAATATAAGTTTTATAAATTTAACTAAAATAATTTCTTTCAGAGCAGCAATGAAAATATTTTCCCGTTTTGTAACGTATGCTTTTCTCGCATTAATATCGTTCGATAAAATTATATATATATATATGTTGTACTGTAAAATAATGCAGCACTGTGTGTTGTAATTTCACGACTGAACCTGGTTTATTTACCACAAAGCTGAAATTTAAACTATATGAATACTTCCCTTCTTAAATTAATTATAGCAGTAATTTTATTGAAATAAAACAGTTAAATAATATTAGCTTCCAGATGCGATTAAATATTTTTCTTTTATAAAACTGAACAAAGCTGTATTTAATTACATACTTAAAAAATATGTTATTATATTTCAATCTTTTCTAAGGTATAAATTAAAAAAATGCATTATTTTATTTTTCCAGAGCAGAAAAAAAGGCAGGGTTCTATTTTAATATATGTTTCACGGAAAAAACTAACTACAATACGTTTATTAAACCTTTATAAAAAATCAAAGTCTTAAAAATTATATGCAAATTCTTACACAAGTAAAAAAAAAATGTTTTATGTAGGTAAATTTCTTTTATTTTCCTTCTTTTTTGAAAATACTTAAAACAACACGTAAATATAATATTTATTGCTTTGACGTTTTTTGAAAGACTTTGGAAGTTTTTTAAATTGCGAACTGTGTGCTAGTTAATGGAAATAATGAAATAAATGACTGTTAAAACAAAAGGGATATCATTATTAAACAAGATATTTGTCTAGACTATGTAATTCGTGAAATTAAAAAAATATATATTAAATATGTTCAACCACATATTTAATTATTATGCTTTATTTATAAAAAAAAATCATAAATACACTTATAGAGTAGATCACTATATAACGCTAGATACGTTATGTGTTATAGGAATCCGTGTTACAGGGATCCTTGTAGTACGGGTACTGAGCTATGCTCCACCTGGAGTGTAAACCACGCTGTTCAACCTCTGCACATCTTATTTGAGCAATTTATTTCACATTTCACTTAAATACCGCTTACTTGATATTACGTATGCACCAGATATAACTGATATGCAACTCCTATAAATTAAATCGGGTTTCAATTCACAGATTTATTTTAATAAAACATTTTATTTCTCAAGTTGTAATAGAATAAAATAAATCATATATAAGTTCTTTCAGATACGCATAATGTACACCACAATTAGAAAAATCAGACGATATACGAGTTTCTTTTAAGGGGGTCTTGTATCTTTTAAAAGTGATGAAAATCGAAAAAAGTGCTTTCATACTATATATGACTCCATATTTACATAAATAATTTATTGACATGTGAGGAATTCTGCATATCAATTCAATAGTCTTTCGGTTTACATTAAGGTCTTCAAAAGTTTTCTAACAGGCGGAGGCTCAGACGTTGGGATCACCGATTTTGATGAAATGTTGTTCGGTTATAGGGGACCCATAATGAAGTAAAATGCCAAAATATTAGCCGCCAACTCTCGCTTATTTTCCAGAAAATTCCATTTAAACATTTGACACATTGTTAAATACCAAATATTTGGTAAATCGGTTGCGTTCTTTGTGGCGCCGTGGTTCCGTACGGAGACATAGACCAATAGGGCCCTGGTTCGAATCCAGCTCAGTGCTCTGAATTTCCCCCCCTTAAAAATACATAATACAGTTCAAAATTATTGTATAAGAAATATATTGAGAATTATTTTGTAAAGCTGCAGAGTTGTTTTTTGTGTATATAGTTGATAATTTACCAATATTTTTAGGACGCGAGGAATGATAAGGATTCGCTTCTTTCTTCGTTTTCAATTATGCAATTATTGTTTTAAGTTTTTCATTCAGCTAAAACGTGTTACACACATGAAATTAAAATTAGAGATTCAATATTCGATATAAACGATAAGTGCATTTTTTATATGATTAAAAGATTTATGATTTGATGTAGAATGTAAAATGCATTTAATGTTAAATTTATCATACTTCGCTAGAAGTAGATAACGAAATTAATAATACTAATAATCCAGAAATTCATAACAAAATACTTGTATGACGATGAAAGTAATTCACCTTGCCCCTAAAAGAAATTCCACCTAAATGTACATGGCTTTGTCAACCCTGTGATGCGTAATTTCACTGACCCCACCCCAAAAACAACAACAAATAAATTAATTAAAAGCTACAAAATTCTCTTATTGATATGCTAATTAACGGAAATAGGAACCTGAGAAAATGCAATAAAAATTCATTTAAGTCAGCATTTTCTGCTATCATCACCATTATTTTCTGACATCAACAAAATTTTCTGATGAAAGCAGAAGTATTTTTTTCCCACAAGCAGAAATGAAAATACCATGTGAATACAAAAATATTTATTTCACATGTTGTAGCAAATGTCCAGACAATTTGTTTTGCATACTGTTTTCAGGACAAATATCACAATTCCTCAAGTACTCATCTGTAAAAGTAGGAAAATATTTTTCCAAATGTGATTCATAAATAATGTTTCTCATTTTCGTCCCTTTCATTTGCGGTTATTCAATTCTATTTCATAGAAATAGTGTTATTTCAATAAATCACGTCAGTTTTCTAATCATTTTAAACTATTACGTGAATTTTTAAGGGAGAAAGAAAAAAAAATGAAAAGTCGATAACACCGAATTGGATTCGAACCTCGGACCTTCTGATCGCTGACTTCGTACAAAACCACGGCGCCACGGATAAAACAAATGACTTGCCAAATAATTAGTATATATAGCAATGTGTCAAATGTTCAAATGGAATTTTCTTGAAAACAAGCGAGAGTTGGCGGCTAATATGTTTGCCTTCTTTTTAACTATCGGTCCCCTGTAACCCACCAACATTTCATCAAAATCGGTGACCCAACGTTTCAGCCTCCCCTTGTAAGTTAATTAAGAAATTTAAATTAATTAACAGATAAAAGGCAATTATTTGCTATATGTGGTTCATTGCGCGCACCCTTACATACGTAAAAATCACTTTACAAAATCAATACTTTTTTCTACATACACTCTGATAATGCATAATTAAAATGACCAATTTTTATACACGTCGTTATAAAATTTTGTATAATTGATTTAATTTTTTAATTAGTGAAAAAAGCTAATGAATTATAATTTTTCTGCAGATAGGTATTATGAGATGTATTATGATTATGTATTATGAGAATGTTTATAGAAAAAATACTGAGTTTATAAAATGATTTTTATGCGCGTTAGGCTGAGCGCAGTGAACGAAATATGAAAAATAGTTGTTCTTAAAATCAATGAATAAATTAATTGTTCGTAATTGACTTAGAAAAATTTTGAAGACATTAATGTAAACAGAAAAGGCCATGGTATATATATATATATAATTTCTCACATTTAATTTTTTTTTGTAAATACAGGATCATGTACATAAAATAATTTTTTATTTTTTTATTTGCACCATTTTTAAAGTGCACAAAACCCCTTAACGTGTTAGAGAGAAACCAATCGCAATTTTTTCGTCGTGTTCTATGAATCCGCGTCGTATGGGCCAGTGTTATAGGGAGGGGGGGGTCTACTGTATTCATATATAGGAGAGACGGGATATTTGATCCCCATTTTAGTAAATCATTTCTTTCTCTGCTGTAAATTGTCAGTTTTCAGAAATATTTGACATGAATGGTAGTACTTTTTTCCTCTAACAGATTATATATTTTTTTATTTGTAAATAAACAGATAATTTTAGTAAAATATATTCAGTTATAAAAATTCAGTTAATATTAAAAAGCGGCTTCCCGTACAAAAGAAACTGCGGCACATATACCAGAATGGCAGTACTGCATGTATCCCATTTAGAACGGTACAGACATAACACATCACAGTTGCCTGTGTCTGCAACCGAAAGTGGCTTAACCAACACAGTACTCTATACAGGTGCTACACATAGTTTTGACTTCGAAATCATGCATAGATTTAGTAATTAGCGTAAGAAAAGCACTTAAGCGCAACGTGTTTAAAAGTTTGCACAGTGATATTATGCGCTTTTCTCAAAATAAGGATTATATACTTACAGCTAAAGCATTAAAGGAATTCCTGCAATGCACTAGTTAGTGAAATCTCACTGCACAACTATACTGCGCGTGTGATTGCTATCTATCGACAGTTACAAGAAATACAGGGGGTGACGCATCTGTCCTGGATACGACCAGTATCCCGGAATTACCCTATCAAATAGAAGCGCAGTAAAGATATATAAAGCATAATTAACAAAAGGCAGAAAAGCTTCAAAATCAAGCGGGGATAAATCCCCCAAAATGACCAAGCATGATGAAAGAAAATGAAGCGGGTTGTGACGAAAACTAGGGAAATCAGACAATTATACACTCTACAATAGGGTAGGTGGTTTTTTACTTTTTTAAAAATCGAAATCGCCTGTAGTGGAGAAAGTTGTGTGCTGACATCAAATGTCTGTAAAAAAAGGATTTTTGAAATTAAAATATTTTATGACACCCCTAGCCAGGCCCATGTAGTTATATTCGCTAAATATGTAAAATTCCATGGTTTTTATTTACTTTTGAATTTTATACTTTGAATGTTGTAACTTTTTTAACCGCCTGTAGGGGAAATAATTGAATAATAAGACTCTTCGTTTGTGGAAAAAAAAAAATTATTTGTTATCATATCATATTTCAAGCTCCCGCCAGGCTTTTGAAATTTGTATAATTTGTTATTTTTCAATAAAGCGACTCCTTCTGTACCATTTTCACTATACGATTTTGTGCAGTTTAGTTTTGAATATTACTGATCGATATTGCAATATTCCCCCCAGGCCTTTAAAGAAGCGCGCACCGCCCAGCTGATTTTACTGAGCGTCCGGGTAAAAAAAAAAAAAAAAATAATGAGATCCCTGTTGATACTTAAGTTAGCTTCTAATCGACATCGGTCAAGGTCAAACGAAAATTCCGATATCCCTCGCCCAGTTGCCCCGGTTGCACAAACTGAGTACTGAATCATGCAAAAGTGAACTATAAACTGCTGTTCTTTTAAGATCGGAAATGTAAATGTAACAAAAAAAAATAATGATGAAGACAGACAATGGATATCGAGATATATAATAAAACAGACAGTCAAAGGAAGAAAGTTCTCCTGGACTTGCGAAATAGCTTAGCAAAGATTTTATTTAGATGGAAGAGAGGACTGAACCTTAGCTATTGTTAAAGAGGAAGGCGTTTCACACTGAAGAAACAAAGGGAAAGAATATAAAGTGTTATTGCAAGAGACCCCGATGTAACTATTCCTCAAATTCTGCACTGGGTTTATGTTGTTTTATTTCCTCCCATATGATCGTTTGCCTTTGATCATGGCAATCAGTAGGTTTTCTGGGTGACCATAAAAACCATTCCTTTAAATTACAGGATCCTGAACTAATTTCAGCTCTTCACTCAGATATCTTGAGTAATGTATAACTTCCCAAAGGTGCTGTGGACTAGCTGTGCATAAAGACTGTGTTTTAATGAGAACCCATATATTTTAATTACAATTTTAGTATATATTCCAGAATAATTTCTATTTCAAGTGATGGCTTTTCTGTACCAATATACAGACAAAATGCTCTATTTGCCATTGCAAGCAATCTGGCATAGCTTTCCAGTTGATTTGGTGGATAATGCTTTTGGACAGGACAATTTCCAGATGATATCGCTTGAGAGGTTTGATAAAAATATTTTTTATCAACACTAAGCCCACCCATACTAAGCCACTACCTTTAATCATCTTAATATTATGAAAAGAGTTTTAATATAAACTTCAATTTAGTAGTAGTTTAATATAAACTTCAACTTAAACTTCTAGCAGTTTTTCAATTCATACTTTACACATTATGTAAATAGTATTTGCATTTTGTTGCAGGTAAATTGGCAAATTAGAGGGCATGCTATAAATCTTTAAAATCCCTTTGGATAACATTAGTATTCTTTAATTTCTCGACAAATACTAGAATTAGCTAGAGGCATTCAGTTTTGGCAGTTTATTTTTCGCATCACATTTGGTGATATTTCTCAGAAAGAAGCCAGCGTAAAGAAGTTTGGGGAAATTTTCAAGGGTGATAAGGTACATCGGCCATCGTCGTTGTGCCATTGAGGAATTATATAATAGGATTTTTAAATAATTTTATTTCTTATAATAAAACGTTAAATGAGTCTATATTACAACGAGTGTAATGAAAGAAAAAAATCTAGAACTCTGAATTAGTTGACAAATTCAGACAGAGCTACCATATCAAAGGCTGGTTTATAATATTGATGGAGAACAGATTCTAAAGTTTTTATTGAATCAGTAGAAAGTGTCACTGGATCAACATGAATACTTATTTATTACTGAATACTTACTTTCGAACTCCCCTTTAAAAAAATTAAATAGAGGGTAATTACAAAAAATATTATCAACAGCTGCTTCTGAGATTGCACAGCTTGTAAACAAAGCATGACTTTCTTTGCTTTCTGTAGAAATGAAGCCTACTTTTCAATCACGTGAATGTTTCATGGTCATAAAACTCGAAAATACTTATAATGCAAGATTTTTCAGGTAAGTATTGACATTTTTATCTGATTCTTTTTATTTTTATGTTATTTTACTTTTTAACAGTTTATGAATATTTTCTTTAAAACTTTATCATGTACTTATTTTTATATGCATAAACCTGTTTTATATTTTAAAAAGACGTTTCAAAAATATTTTCCAGTATACCATAAGGTCAAGTATAATGCAAAGCTTTTTTATATCCCTTAGAACAAAACTTTCTACCAACAATCATTATTCAATTAAATAGTTTCTGAAACATGAAACGAAATATGCATTATTATAAATTTTTGAAAAATACTTAAAATACATTACGTTCATCAGCTTTTCTTTTAGAACAATTCCTTTCAATGAAAAAATTAAGGTACTCATTTCTAAACCTGAATCGAGTATTGCGGTTTTACCTAACATTTTTCGCTTACAGAACCTGCGCAGAATGATGATATCGTATAATAGATATCAGATTTCTCTTTATTCATTCGTTTTGCCTCCTTATTTAAATTAACTAAATGCCTATATTTATTTTAAAAAATACGAATCATGCTATTTTATATGTAGAAATTGCATTTATATTATATTAGAATTTAACAATTTTCTAAGCCACGAAATTTTAAATATGAAGCATATAAGAAAATCTCACACCCAAATGCTCTTAAAATTTTGTGTTACTTCAGAAAATTAAAGTTTTACAGATAAAAACTTTTAATAGTATTAAAGGATATAATAAACAAAATTAAAGTCAGTTAAAATACATTTATTTATCGTTTTAAAAGGTTACTTTTATCATCTCTGTTCTGTGAGTTTGTGTCTCACATTTTCAAATCTTCTGATCGATTTTTCCCCCGCTTCAATGCACATACAGCGTTTCCATTTTTACTATTGGTGGGATTCCTGTGATAATGCAGTATCAATCGAAACACTTGTTTATATGTTTACTTCATTTAAAGCTTTCATTTTGATCCATTGTTCTGCTGAGCTGCATTCTTTCAAATCTTAGCGGCCTACTGTTGGCTTGACTTCTTCGAGGGTCCGACATGTTGATTATTTTATCATGGGGACTCCTAGTAGGCAAACCAACGTTACCCCTATAACTGTATCCCCTAATTTTGAACCAATTCCATATGAGGGCCCAAGCACCAGGATTAGCAAACCCCCCCCCCCTACCAGTAATACCGTATGAACATGGAGGAGATGTGAGAAAAGACAGATTTTACATGCATCAACTCGTTCTACAGCAATACAGAGGTTTTCACCTTCCAAAGCACCTATCCAAGCAACTGTGCTTCACTTTCCAGGTTCCTTCGTTCTATACGAACAATGCACGCTTAACGACTAGGCCTAAGCTAACGAGGCCTAAGCTTAACGACTAGGCCACTGTGGGATATTCTTTCAAATATTATCGTGCTCCAGCTTAAATTTTAGCTTTGGAATTCAGAATGGCTATGTGTTTCAATTAACAATTAAATAATGCAAAAAAATGGGTTATGTAGGGTGTCTCATGATGATTAGGGCAGTTTGGTACTGTTCGGCGCGACCGTTTCGTCGCGGCCGATTCGGCACCACATATTTGCATTCTGAACTTTTTAAGTGTTAGAAATATTCAGTTACAAAAGTAGGGGGATATAATTACGAGGATTTTAAGTAAATGTGGAAGCGTGTTAAAACATCTTTATATCGGTTTTAAAAAGAAATTAGCCAGGAGGCAGAGTGAGATAGTGCTTTGACCCAAAATCAAGCGTAAAAAAAATTTACTTTACATAATGTACGAAAATAAATCCACAAAAAATGTACGAACATGGAGACATTAGTAGGATTTGTAAAAATTTTAATTTTTTACCTTATAAATTACATTTTTAGTTTAATTAGCCATCTGGTAATTGTGAGCAATGCTCCTCAGATACTCTATTGCAGACATAGAATCAAATTTAAGAATACTCTCTGTTATCCTTTTGTCTGCACCTTTATTTGAGCTTTGGGGTTGGTTCATGACCGGCTAACAATCTTTCAAGATGAGCATCTCTTCCTTTTTGCACTTTTTCTTAGGCCATCTATAAGTTTCACCGAGAAGGCAGCGTCAAAATGAGTTTCGCGCCAAAACGGTCGCCCCGAAAGGGCTGCGCCGAAATGGCTTTCGCGCCAAAACGGCCACACTGAAAAAGCTGCGCCGAAATGGTCACGCCGAATAGTCCCATCCAGTTATTGGGGACAATCTTAAGAGGAGGTTGGTCACATAAGAAGGAATCAGAATCACATAGCTATGTGTGGTCACAAACATTGTGTACAATTATCCGTTAATAATCACTCTGGGAAAATTGTTGAAACAATTGTCTATAAGTTTGTCGTTCTTAACCAATTTTCATAAATAATGGAGCCTTGTTTACAAAAATTTCATCAATGGAATGAAAAGGGATTTTTCAGTCATCAGATTTAGTCACGTGTTTTCTGTGAAAGTTACATTAGTTTTGACGAACAGTTGTGGAATTTTTCAATTTTAGCACTTGTTCCGAAGTAATTATTAACAGCTACACGAAGACGAAGTTTCTGATACAATATTGCTGTCTGATTCTGTGTCCTACATCTCCATTAAATTTTCCTCATTCATTATACTACACCCTGTATACCTAATTCAAACCTAATAAATAAAGCCATTTCGAAAAAAAAATATTATAAACATATTTGGCAGAATGGCAGAGAGGTCTAAACCGTAAAATTTACCCTCTGCCTATAGTTTCCTCGAACACCACCGTTTTCATAATATTAATGGTTTTTTTTTCCCTTCGAGCTCATTTATGAAAATTTTAAATCACTGAGTTTTTATTTTAAATGTGTCATTTATTTCATAATGAAATCAGTTGATAAATGAAGGAGATATGATTTTAAGGGAAAAAAAAATCCAACTCTATAAAACAATGATTCTGACTAAATTTAATCTTTTAAAAGATATTGCACGGTGTAAGAATACTTTGCTAGAAGAAAATACAAATCCAACTAAGAAACATTGTTTTCACATAAAAATGAGAACCTAAGAACTTAAACTCTGAGCAATTTAGTGAATTATGTTGTTTGCTTATTTTCAATTATGACGTTCAAAAAGCTCAGTATTATATCCGTTAGTTTACATAAAATTTAGGCTATTTCGTTCTTTTACAATTCGATCTCCCAAAGTCGGGAACAAAAAATGCAAATTTTTACTAAGTCTCTTTTAAAGATATATATTTTAACAAAAACATGGCTTTGTGTTACTTTGCTTATCTCCATTTTCTACATAAAGGGAAACAGTAGAATTTGAGACTGTACTTATTAGAAATCCTCTCTGGGGATACCATATGTAAATAGTTGTTTGAACATTAGTTCGTAGATGCTTCGGATTCAGATGTTTCTATTTTTTTTTTATTAAGAAAAACATAAAACTTTTTATTACAGTGCAGGCGTTAGTATTTAGTTTTTATTGATATATATTATACCGAAAGAATGTTTTCAAAATTTATCTGGAAAGCAAGCATTGATTTTGAATGGAAGAGAAAGTACTGGGTTGATGTGTTTTTCTAGAATTAAGACAAACAAATCGTGCGTTTTTCTCTTTAACGTGGAAGATGTATTTTAAAATAAACCATTATTTAAAGACCATTATGTATGCCTCACTAACTTTTCTATTATATTAGATTCCTTTTAGAAAGTTTTTCTAGAAAAAAATTATATCTTTTTATAAAATTCTGTACAACGGCTTTAAAAAAATGTTAAACCGAAAATACAAATTAAGAAAGAAAAGAAAATATACATAAATATATAAATAATGCTGAAAACCTGCTGCTTTAGCATATATATAGAACGACACGCAAAGCACTCTACGGAAAACCAATGTCATACAATTTCGAATGTTTATGATGAACAATAAATGATTAATGGATTTTAACTCGAAATGGCATCAAAATTCTTTCTTGAATACAGAAACTTAACCGATTTGAGTCCAGATATTTTTGCGACTTTCTTCGATTTTTGCCAATACCAGCAATAATAGCTAAATTTCTGATGTCAACTTCTTAGACAAGGGGTGATTTCTTTAAAAATCATTATGTATAAAAATTGAAATGTCAGCATCCTACTGGGTCATGTTAAAATATTTTGTGGAGTTGAGGTTCAATACTCGTGAATAAAGGCTAGGAAAAATAAATAACGTTTTCGTCTGATAGCGAAAATGCAGTCCCAAAAAATTGACGCTAGGCATAAATGGGTTAAAATTTATTAACACAAGTACTGGACTTCTAATGGTTTTTTTTCCATAAAATAGTATAATCAGAAGTCTCGTTGTTGTGCGTTCATTATATTAAGTGTGAATTGGTAAAAATTACTACACATTGAAGAACCAGTCATGAGCGCGCTCTACAAGGACACAAAGAAATGCAACTAAATAAATTGCAGAAGTATTTACCAAATAACTCCGTCAGTGGCACAGATTATTTGAAGACTTCCACATTCAGGCTGACACAATATGAATCGAAAGAGACGTCACGATTAAGCCGATACCCAACAGTAGCTTCGTTTGCAACAGCACTGAAGTTTTAGATCAGGCTGAAGTCATTATTGCACTTGCTGTTTTGGAAGATTTGGGTATGATTACCGAAACAAACACATCCAATATAGTTGATATAAAGGAAATAAAGAGATAGGGCGATAATAAATGAAATAAAGAGATAAATTTTGGAGAACAATATCAAAGAGGAAATGAAAGACAGTTGGAACTACTGAAGGGACTTTATTTTGACGGAAGGAATGACAAAACTCTAATGCATAACAGCATCTTAGGACACAAGACAATTGTGGATGAGCACATTACAATGACTAAGGAACAAAGAAGCAATTACCTTGGACTTATAGCACTAATCTCATCATCAGCTTTGAGTATTTCTCAAATTTTGTTGGAATTCATATTGCCATTCATCAACGAGTATCAAAAGAGTTCAATGGAACAAATTGACATAATTCGCCGTTTTGAGGAAGCCATTGGGAAACATTTACACTGGTTTATCCGTCAGTTACACGCAAAGAAGTTAACACTCCGACATGAAATTCTGCATTTAGATAGCGGAAGAAGTGGTCCCAATGCATTTTGTGGTCCAATTGAAAGAGCATTAGAAAATTGTGAAAGCCTGTCCATTGACAGATTTGAAACCATTTAAGGAAATTTGCTTAAATGGACATAAATGATCATAGCACAGACCAAGATATCGTTGAGATATTTGCCAAGATATCACAAATGGAAATTGATGAAGTTCGTCACGAAAGCACCCTTTGAAAACATGCACATTAGCTAACAACCGAAAATCGCATAACGTGTTTATACATTATCTCTTCAGACACTTTAGACCAACTTCAAACTGTGGAAGATTTCATCATGAAAGTTTACACACCTACGTGATTTAAAATCAAATTACATAATTTCGCATTGCATGGACGGACCACGGAAACTGTGGAACGCAATAAAAGTTTCTAGCTTTCTAAAAACGGATATAAAGGCTGTGGTTGATCCCCTTATACAGAGAAACGAACATTTTGGCTACCCGGAAGCAATAATTATATCCATGGTCACAGATGACAGACGCCCCATTCAAGAACTTGGACTACATAGAAGTTAACGAGGAAGAAGGGAGAAAAAAGAACGGATCACTACAAGATTCCATCACTGAACTTCGAGACAGTTTCATATGTAGACTTTATTCATTGGCTTAAGCGTGAATTATTGGAATCTCACTTAACCTAAGATGATCTGAGAAATTTTATTTTCAATGGAGAGTATATAATTCAACGCTTGCGAAACCTAAAATTTCCCTGCCGTATCCAAACTGCTGAACATTTTGTGAAACTAGTAACAGAGGTTTCTGCAACTGTATATGGGGAAATTAGCGCGACTACTTGAACGTAACGAGAGAATCTATGTCACCGTTTGAAACCAAAATGCGAATAGAAAGCAAAACCATAATAACTTCAAAGGCAAGGAGTTAAGCATCCAAATGGTTCGGTGGATTGGTGGGCGTGGTTGGAACTCTCAATGCAGCCACTTCCTAGTAGCGTTTTTTTTCTGAATTTTATTTCACAAAAAAATGAAGGGTTGCATTCTAAAGAATTTAATGGAAACGGAGGATATTTTTTGTTTTTCCCGAAATTTTCCATACGTGTCCGAACCACCATTGCACAACTTTTTCGTAATGGGGTGTAATAGAAATCGAAAGTTTATTTTTCATACTCCACCCTAACCAAACAGTTCAGGCTTAGATATTAGTATTCAATATTTTAAAAATCTTTTTCTATAGATTCGTAATAATGAAATGAGATGCTCTTAAATGTATGAAAAAAAATCTGATGTGGACACCACATGACTTCCTTGTACGTCTATTAAATCATAAATATTTTTGGTGAACTTCATGTAAACTTATTTCATTTGAAAGTGATACAGTACCGCGATAATACTAAGGTTTAACAGTTTCTAGCCAAATAATTGAAATATTGCCAATTTGTGTTCAGTTTGAAAGTTTTATATTTGTCACTTAATTTATCGATGTTTCAAAAGCCGTGAGCTTGAGATAGCTTGCGAAATTTTAGACATAGCCAAAATAGTGATTGACCACAGACTTTTAATGAATTGATGGTATCCATAGGCCTAATGTATACATACATGAATACGTTGAGATTTCTCTTAAAAACTTTTCGAAGTAAATTTAGAAATAGTTCAAATCGATTTTTTCATCAGAATCTGCAAACCGAAGTTTTTCAACAAATTAGTGCTTACTTTTACTTCGTACAAGGAAATAATAAATATCTAAAATTTCAGAGCACACACCAGCAAACACGCTAACATTTGCGTTTGATCAATTTCATTCAATCTACATCATAAATTGCCTGTTTTACATAACTGAATGGATATTAATTAATTAACGATACAATGGCAGGGAGATTAATTAACTTTTCACTGACCTTTCGAAAAACTGTTGCAGTTTATTTTATGTCACACAAGATAATTCTAATTTCCTCGGGATGATAAGGAAATCACCATAACTTATTAAAATATGCAACGTAAAATTAATTAGCTGATCGATAAAAGTATCACTGTAAATAGCTTCAAATTTAAGTTTTCCGAAAGAGCCTCATTTGTCTGATGCAAATGATAGATCGTATACTAATTTTGATTTTAATAAAGATTAAAAATGCAAAAATACGTTTTCCTAATTGGAGACTATATTTAAGTTACTCTAAATTACGTGTTCTCTTTAGAGTAAAAGTTTATTTTTAAGATAATACATGTAAAAGACTACCGCTACATATTACATGTAGAACAAATTGAAAATAATAATCATTCGAATGTGTTAGATTTCATTAATAATTATTAATAAGTAATTACTCTTAGTATTATTTGTTTTCGAGTGGTGGCACTAGAAAACGCAATGTGCACGCTATCAAGAAATTATTCTAGTTTAAGTTAGATTCCCTTTGTCGGTTTGATATGCAAAGTGATATTTAGATTAATCATATATTATGTCATATTCAATGTTCATATTCTTACCTGCTGTGAGTTTAAAAAAACTGGCAGTTTTCGGTTACTCTCGAATATTTTTATTGAGTGGCTATATTTTAAGTAAAAAAAGTTATAACTTTTCAAAAAAGTTCAATATTTTCAGTATAAAAGTTTTAAAAGAAATTAAGTAAAACTTTCTTTTAAAAAACTTCACTATTTTGAGATTTTACAGCAAAAAGTGGAGTATTTATTCACTCTGCAGCCTATTTTTATAATTTAGCCGAATCTAGGAGCTGACAAAAATAGCTAAGTTACTGAGGATAAAGTGGGTTAGTAGCATTCAACGATCTTAAATATTGTTTAATTTATGAATTTATTTTGATGCCTTTTTAGGAAACCTCTGTAAATTCTACTGGAAATGTGTTATGTTAACAGTAAATGAGCAATCAAAAGATAAATTTAAATAAAGGAATTTTTATTGTGTTTGATGCATAAGACGACAATTGAACAGCAATTTCTGGAAGAACCTAAATATTTGTTATTGATTAACATTTTGAGTATGTCACAAATATAAGCAAAGTTAGGAAAATCTTTAAAAAAGAACCACCAATTGTGCTAGGGAAGATAAATCATCTTCCCTAGCACAATTCAACATTCTTGGCATGCATTTTGTATTGCTTTTATCATTCAAAAAAGATGTAATTAAAATAAACTGCTTGCTACATCCGGCACCAAGGCTGGCCAGTTGCGAAGAGTTAATCTGCGTGTGATTACGGCAACACTACACTAGGGCGATCTGTCAAGGATGGGATGGATGCCTAGGTAGAAGGACTTTCTAAGGGTTTCCAATGCGTATTCATGTTACATCTGGAGAAAACCTACCAAAACGCGACCGTTGGATCGGCAGCCGCGCGATGGGACCCGAACCCAGGATCTTCACACTTCGGCCGTCTACCATTTTCAGTGGCAAAACCACTGTGCCATGGTGAGGCTTGCGAAGGGTTAAATCGAATAGTCAGTAGCCGATCCTTCTCGCACCAAGAATGACTTACAACATCGATGTAGGTATCAGAATCACCGGGTTTTACACTCTAGGGAACTTCTCGTCTCTCGTACCCCTTTTTTACCTTTCTATAAGAAAGGTTTTAATTTAATCACATATGCTTTGCGATCAGAGGCCGATCAGCTTTATTCGCAGAGCCGCAGTTATTATATTATTCCATTAGAGCGTGGTTGAAAATAAAGTGTAGCTCTTCGTGCAATTCCTAATTTCAAGAGATAATGTGCTTCGACCCCATGAGTTCATACATTTTTTGTGAGATGCGCTTTTAATCCACTGAAAGGAGCTGCCATAGCAAGTAACATTTTAGCGAACTGTTTCACCAAGCCACCTGGGTAGCTACTACACCTGTGTGCATAATGTTTTTTATTTTTTATGTATTTTTTATTTTTTTAAGCATCTGTATTTGTACTTCTTCCTTTCCGATTCAACATCTCTTATCATTTTCTGTTTGCGTACGGAAGACTTTTATCTAACGTCTTAAGATTTATTAAATCGTTGCTAAATTTCAGTACACACACACACACACACACATGCATATATACTCACACACTCTCAAAAATTGTTTCTTCAGTTCTTGAAATTTTACTGTCAGCACTGCTGCCGGAATATCTCCTTTATTTGACGAATATTTGTTTCTTTTCTTTTTCCCTGTCAGTTGAAGAAACTTCTTCAACGAATTTTTTTCCTCTTCAAATTTTCCAGAAGATTTCACGGAATATGGAAATTATTCTTTGAAAAATGAGGCATAAGTTTGTGTATAAAGACGAGTTTTTTTCTGAGAGTGTGTATATATATATATATATAGGGTGGTCATAATTAAACTACCCCTATGGACAGTGCTCTGTAGTTAAAACGGGCGAACGGATTGTAACCAAAATTGGTATATTGGCTATACATGATAAGCGCTCGAGGGATTCGGGAAAAAAAAAATTAGTTCAAAAAATGTGCACTTTTACACTTTTAACACTTATTCACTTTAAACACTTATACACTTTAAACACTTTTAACATTTATTCAATAGATTTTGGGAATTTATTCACTAATTTGGGTAATATGCGAGCTGATTTCACCATGCAAAGTGCCATCTAGCGGACATATTTTTAACTAAACGTTCTGAAAAATTCGCTTGAGAGCATTTCGTGTACAGTCCATGCGCAAAATTTGGTAGCAATCTGAGCACAGGTTAACAGCTTCAGAATGCTGTTTGTAGGGGAAATTTAACTATAACCACCCTGTATACACATACATACATAAATATATACATTTTCAAATTTAGATACTGACATTTTATTTATTAGCTCACTCACTGAATTTGTTCTCTGTCATCATTATTACAACCTATACAAAAATAATCTCAGATAAAAATCTTTGACAAACTATTTATTTGTTTCAGACATAAAAAAAACTAAAATCAAAATCTCATATTTTCTTCGCCAGAAATAAAATCTGGAAACTAGTACACAGATTTACATAACACGAGAGGAAAATAACTCCAATTTGCATGTCAAAAAGATTATTTTGCTTCATGTTATCGAACAACCCATTCGGAAGGCTCTGAATAATTTTTCAGTCAATTTTCTGTCGCACAAACTTATTCAAATAGCGCTAGCAAATTATTCTGTCAAGATATTTAAAGAGACGTGAACGAGGATGTAATGAATATAGTGATAAAATTGTATGAACCAAAGATTTATCTCAGCAATATTTAAAGATACTTGTTACTGGAACAGGAACACACACACACACACACGTACACAAAAAAGTAAATGTTGTAGAAATAAGGAAAGTATTGTCACTTTTGCTTTCTTTTTAAAGGATTACTATCTTTTTTAATTAATAATATCTAACCTCCTAGGACTCAACATAAATGTCACATCTCAAATTAAAGATAAATCTCATAAATGTGTTTAAAAAAACCTATTACACTTTAAAACGATACGTAGAAAGCGCATCTGCAAATATTTTTCGAATAAAATCCTGATTCCTAGCCTCTGTTTCAGGAGTAAAAATTTGTTATCACCCTTAAACCAAAGATTGCCAAGAAACTTTTAACGAGAAATGATATCCGGCAAGTTCTTTTCAGCGATAAAAATTTTGAAAAAAAAAAATCACATATTCAACTTAGCAAATTTAAATCACATGCAAATACTATTTTGCGTAATGCCAAACAAAACTAAAATAACGACAAACAGAATAAAATGTTTTCGTCAGTGTGCAGAATTTACACTTTCATATGAGTTAAAATCATTTATTCAAAATTAATGCATCCGATAACATGTGCTAAATAATATGTACACGTACTTGTATTAAATAAAACATATATTCTCCATCAAATTATATTTTTAATTTTAGATGAAACCAACAGTTTTTATTGAAAATAGTAACTTAATGTATTCATATATTTCAGATTTTACAATTACTCCAATCATTTGACCAAATTTGTAAAATACATTCTCAGAAGATTAATTTCTGAGAATAGCCAAAGGCGCAGCGAGTCTTTATGATTGAATCTTGCAACTTTTGTAACCTTATTACTGCGAGACACTCGTGAGATCTTGGCCAAATTTGGCACAGTGATAGCGACCATAGCGTAGATGATTTACAAAGCAAGATGGTTCTGCTCGGTCATGTCGTTGAGGAATAATCACTGAAAAGAAATTTCCGTTAATTCACAAATCTCTCCCAGACCGTTCATTTGATCTTGACTAAATTTATAACGTATAATCGATACTCATTTTACATTATGGCTGTCATTAAAGCAGTTCTCCATATATTTTTATAAACAATACTGGGCAGATTGGAATATTTACCACCGTGGATTATTTCATATTGCAGTGGCGGCAAATATCCAAGCTGTATGCAATAATTAATATGTCTTGCTTTTTTATTAAGTGTGTTGCATAAGTTGATGATAAACAAGGGAGATTTTTTAAAAGGAAACCAAATATTTGAATCGTTTATGTGTTTATAAGAATTTAAAAAATCCGATTATATTGTCGTTCATTTTATCATGAGAACTTGACGAATTAATATGGAACCACTTCTAAGGTACAGCTTTTCTAATAAAAAAGATTATTGAAATTTCTTTTAGTACTCTTGTAGAATATCCATAAATGCTAAAAATTCTACTTTCGATGGACAGCATTATTTTTAAATTCTTCATATCGTATATCAATTTTGTTTTGATTTAAATAACATAATATTTGAAAAATATGCTTTTAACTGTAACTGGCCACAAAGCGCTTTCTATTGAAATTCGTTTGGATGCTTCTGTAAAATTACGATATATTTTACGTACTTTATTCTTAATAGGGCACATTGCAAACTGCGTAAAAATAACATACATAAATTTTGTAGCAACCGAATTATAAATTCTTTATAGATTTTGAGAATTTGTGAAAATTTAGTGGATGTTTGTTCCATTCCTGAAAAATGGCAATGGAATAGAATGAAATTTGGAATTATGTTAGGTAGCAGGTTAATTTAAACTATAGATGCCAAAATTGTTTTCAGTATTTCATAAATTTTGCGATTTTGTGAAAGTCGTATAAGTGATTGTTTTCGCATCTCACAAAAATGTCTTAAGAAAATAGAATGCAATTATGAACATGATCAGCAACTACTGAACCAATAAATATAGGAATTAAAAATAGGGTGTTGCTTCTTACAAAAACAAAGTTGAAGCAGAATTAACTATGAAGACTGCCTTTAATTCAAATTTTAAGAATATCAGATTACGACACACGTTTTTCGTAAATGAAAGATATAAATACACACACACACACACACACACATATATATATATATATGAGACGTCAGATATTTCAAGTAAAGTTCCAGAGTTAAGGCAGGTAATATGGTTTATTGAACATTACATTTAAGTTACAATTTAGAATGAGAAGAGGGGAAGGGAGCGGAGACGGGTACAAAAATCAGCATGGACTAATTAAGCAGTTCCAGTGGCAGAAGTCTCTCGATTTTCGATGTGCGGGTGTATTTACGCTCACCACAGCACGTGGTTTGCGAAGACATAACTCCACCTCTCTCTTATCTCTAATCGAACCACACACATTTACCAACATGACCCGCATCCGGGGCTACAAAGGCGTGGGGACACGTGAACACTCTAAAGAACTCAGAATCGACAGCCTGATGTCTGACAAATAACAAAATAAATAAAACATAGCTCCAGAGCGTGCGTGGCAAGTAAGACAGGAAAGAAAAACTTACAGTGAAAGTACCCGCTTGAACAATACCCAAACTAGTAAAACCCAAATTCCTTTTTTATACATTACAATATCCCCCCCGGCAAAAGAAGTCTGACGAGCAATATCATCGAGGTGGCCAGTCTCTCACTTGCGAGTCAGACGTCCTTGCAACCTAATCTTAAAAACTGCGAACTAATCTAATTTTCAAGTTTAGACACCTTAAGTTTTTCTGACTAGAATTCTGGAGTTATGTTGTACAACACTTGAGGGGCAGGATGCAGTTTCTAAAATTTGACAAAACACATTGATGCAATAGTACGAAAATCCTACAATAAACAATAAAACAATGAGTGCGCACAATTTTTTTCACAATATCACAGGTAAAATATTTACAACCTAGGTGGGATACAATAATACTGTACAACAATATAGTAATATAATTAAACAAAATGGAATAAACATGGCTGACATTCATTTTCTTTCGCAAATACTTATGGCTTTGGCTTGCATGGCATAAAGTGAATGGAATGAAAATAACTTGGCAAAATAGTTGGCAAAATGCAGTTGGCAAAATGGAGTAAATTTATATAGTGTAAAGGCAATGTAAAAAAGTGCGTAGTGTGTAGAAAATTTCGAAAACCATAGCTGTGAAACAGCAGTATTAACAGGAACGCTGGCTAGAAGAACTTTTCAAGGTAATACAATAAATGATAGCCTGCATGAGGTACTGCATTTATGTGACCTAACATTTTTTTATTTCTAGCAATGGCTTATTGTGCTTTCTTAATTGGTTATTACTAGTACTTCTTAACAATCTGAGGGCGAATACTCTCCTCAGAGGTTTTATTACTAGTTAACCGTCTAGGCAAATTTAAATTTTATTACATGAAAAAAAAATGGTTGGCGTCATTATTCAATAAAGGAAATAATATACGATCATTTTGGCACACAAAAATTTTGCACAGTAAATATTCAAAATAAAACATCTACATTTAAGCAAACCTAATATAATGCATGAAAATTTTTTATTTACATTTACACAATAAGTATTTGTTGTTTTCATTTAAGTTATCGTACCCGGGTGCATATAAGCAAAACATACTCTGCTAGAGACATGACGGAGTTTTAAGGCCTCTGATTGGTTGGTTTTGTATACGTCATTGTTTACGCCCACTCTTGTCAAGCACTTGACTATTTTATTCTTGCACTGCGCTATCTATATATCGTTAACGATTTCACCTTGACTTTTTTCTTTCTGAGATGTCATCCTCAGAAGCTAATCTTCCGACTTTATTTCTGAAGGAAGGTAAATAAATTTTTCTAAACTTAATTGTGGAAAGACGTAATGTTAAGAACGTAGAAGAATGCAACCAATGGATCAAGGAATATGACAAATTTACTAAAACAAATTAGAATGCAATGAACTTAAGACCATTTGGAGAAAGAATAGTTTGCTCCTAACTACTCATGTAAATGCTACTTAAAATAACTTCTCATGGTTTTCTACTATTTTTTTATTTGTAAATAGTTAATAGTTCACAAATCGATCGAAATTAGTTTAGACAAAATGATTTTTTACATAGTGGCGCCATCTATTGCAAAATAAAGTATATTGTAAATTGTTTTAAAATAACTTCTAAATAAAGCTGCAACTCACATTTTTGTAATTTGGAGAGATCAGACTATCAAAAGTTCAATATAGAAAGATTATTTATTTATTATTATTCATACATATATTGAATTACATTACAGCTCATATATATATAGATATGTGTGTGTGTGTGTGTGTGTACATAGAGAGTATCCCAAAACACACAAGCTTTTATTACTTCAATATTAATCATAGACTATAGACATGTACAATAAATGACGAACTTACGTAAAAAAAAATTTTTTAACGTCATTTAAAATTACTGATCATGATCAGAATTTGAGAGTTCATCGGAAATTGATTTGATCTCAAGAATAATCATTTTAATTTGCAACCAAATCTAAGTAAATGCAAAATTTAAAATTTTATATAGTCCTTGTACGAAAAAATTCCGAATTAGTAAAATGCGCACCATACATTAAAAGTGATGCACAAAATTTCAGCTTTTCATCATAAAAAAGGCTCTGAGATATGAAAATAAATAAATATTGACTTAAACCAATTTTCAATAGCTCTCGAAGAGAAAAAAATCACATCGTAAGATCACGATTTAGGGATGCACACAACATAAATTAAGAAAGAAACAGAGATTGCATAAATAAATAATACTTTATATTATTTGCCTATTTTCAAGACGCTCGGCTGAGAGGATTAATCATACTTCCTTTATTTTATTTTCTATATTTTTTTAATGTTCTTAGTTTTCATTATATACTACATAAACTGTTATTTTGCAATCCATGTTTAACGATTATGATTACAAATTTTTATGCACTGTTATTCAATATATATATGCTATTCAGTAAGAACTGAATAATATATGATTTTCTACATTTACCATCATATCTGTATAAATGTCTATATTTTAGAGGCTTAATTAAATAGTGCACAAAATGTTTTCTTCGTATGGAGTTCAAAATATGATGTAGTATTTTTGTTATTTCTCTATTTCTTTTTACAATACTTATCAAGAAACATAAGCATACATATATGAAAAACTAATTTTGGTTTCACTATCTGGTTATGGAATTGTTTAAAAAGTCTTTAAATCACATAAGAATTTTTGTCTGTCAACATTTTATTTATTTATTTATTTTTATTTATTTTTTGTCGATATATACGAACGAAAAAGAAAAAATCTGGAGTGACTCCACTCGACTTTCCGAAAACTTACGATTAAGATCATTACCAAGCATTTAAATAAATTTTAATTAAATTTTAATAAATAAATGATAATTCAAACATATATACCAAATTGAAACTCAATCGAATGCACCGTTTAAACGCTTTCGCACTTTCAAGAACTTCTCCCCATATGCCATTATGCCATAATATAAAAGAAATTTTTGTCGTAGCCCTGTAGAAAAACTAGGTCTACTAAGTCTTATACACACCAAAATCAATACCGGTCTTAAGATGGTTATTTATAACATATATACCCGATTTCAGCTCAATCGAAGGTACCGCTTAAACCATAGGTTCCCAACCTTTTTTGAACTGGCGCGCCCTTTTCTAGTGAATATTTCAATACTGCCCCCCCTCCCATTCCAGAGAAACAAGAGCGTACATAATGCATGGTGAAAACAAGAATTAAATTTTAAAAAATTACTAATAGATAGAATATTGTTGGAATTGAAACGCTACTGAATTTCTTCTTCATTTAAAAAAGAGGAATAAAAGTTTTAGCTTCACTGTTATAAGGACAGGCAGGGGTTTTGATGATACGAAGTAATAGATAATAAACTATTGCTTTCTAAATAAATAAATTGACTATTTCAGGGAACAATCAAAACGCATATTTAATTATATTAAAATTTATTTTTATTAAAATATTATCAGCGTAATTTTTAAGTCTTTTTTAGACTATATTTGCTTAATCTTCCCACGCCTCTCCGTGCCATATCAACGCCCCCTAATTTTCTCTGGGTCTTACCGCCCCCCTGAATGCTTCAAACGCCCACAAGGGGGCGTTAGCGCCCACGTTGGGAACCTATGGTTTATACGCTAGCGCACTTTCAAGAATTTTCCCCCATAGGCCAGAATGTAAAAGAAATCTTTGTCGTAGCCCTGTAGAAAAACTATAAGCCCTATACACATCCAAATTAACATCGGATTTAAGATACCGGTTTATAACATATCTACCCAATTTGAGCTCAAACGAATATACCGTTTAAACGCTAGCGCACTTTCAAGAATTTCCCCCCATAGGCCATAATGTAAGAGAAATCTTCGTAGCCCGTAGAAAAACTATAAGTCCGATACACACCAAAATCAATACCGGTCTTGCGACGGTGGTTTATAACGTATATACCCAATTGGTGCTCATTCGAATCTACCGTTTAAACGCTAGCGCATTTTCAAGAAATCCCCCCATAGGCCATAATGTAAGAGAAATCTTTGTCGTAGCCCTGTAGAAAAACTATAAGTCCGATACACACCAAAATCAATAACGGCCTTGCGACGGTGGTTTATAACATATATACCCAATTTGAGTTCCATCGAATGTACCGTTTAAACGCTAGTGCACTTTCAAGAAATTCCCCCCATAGGCCATAATGTAAAAGAAATCTTTGTAGTAGCCCTGTAGAAAAACTATAAGACTTATACACACCAAAATCAATACAGGTCTTGCGACGATGGTTTATGACATATATATCCAATTTGAGCTCAATCGAATGCTCCGTTCGGGAGCTATCGTGTTCACTCACATACACACAAACACACACACACATACACACATACATACATACATCTCGTAAAAATAGCATAAATGCATTCAGAAGCCCTCAAAACGTGTAAAAACACCAAAATCTCGAAGTCGAATTTTTTCATGATTACAATACTTTCCTTACATGGTACATGTTCGGAAAGTAAAAAGGGGGAAAGAGGGACTTTCAAAATAAAAGCACACTTTTTTAATTTTTTATTTTTCACATCAATACTTATACATAATGAATAAGAAATTAGTACTAAAATTTGATATTGTGCTCTCTTCCAGTTGCATTAGAATAACTTTCATTTGATAACAAATGAGTGTTATTTTATTCAATATAACTTAAATTAATTTTATTTCTATGTAAGTATGCAAAAAAGGGAAAGAGGTGAGATGGATGGAAGTATAATTTAAACGAGTGTATAAAAATACATGCAACCCCACATAAAAAAAAAAAAAAAAAAAAAAAAAAAAAAAATGAAGAAAGAAATAAAAATATTAATTAAGAATTTTGCACTTTGTTTGCGTTTAAAGTTAAAAGAAAATGTGTATTTAAGTGTATAAAAATAAGTTAAAAAAATTCCCATATTAAATTTTGCTTCTCTGCAATTTCAGACATTAGAAAACAAAAATCATTGTGGAAATTTTAAGAATACGTTCAGCACTAAGATGTCATAAAGTGACATCACGAAAGACGCAGGCTGAACCAACCAATCAGAAGGCTTAAATTCCGTCATGTCTCTAGCGAAGTATGGTTTGCTTATATGCTACCCGGGTGCATGAATTTGTCATAAATTTTCAAGTGACTTTTCAGTGAATAAAATGACATAATCTGAAGTAAATTAGAATTTGTGTCAAGTTGAGAGTCCCAATCGGTAAGTCATTTCAGGTAAATAATCAAATGAATCTAAACTACGTCATAGTATGCAAATAACAAAAATTCAAATTTCAAATCTTCAGGAAATATAGGTAATGCAGTAGTAATTTAAGCATTAATTTAATAATAGTAAGACCCGTATAAAACTTCAATTGAAATAAACTATTTAAGAACACAATTCAATTGTAAACTTACCTTAATGAAAATACTATACTAATGGGGAAAAATGCAGATATATCACTATATATATATATATATATATATATATATATATATATATATATATATATATACTAGCTGAAGTACCCGTTCTTCGCACGGGAATGAATGGACTTTTTGACATTAATATTTGTTGTGATTACTATTTATTGTAATAAAGAAATATAGCAAAATGGATATCGCGTTATATTGTGTTCAATAATCATGCATACTGAATTTCAAGACAATCGTTTTTATGGTGCAGAAAGAAGGCGAATGCGGGCGTTAGCGCAATCTAGTGGCGAGTTTTAGCAAAACGGATACGGCGAAAATATTCTTCGCATTCAGATATCGATGCATACGAATTTTCATGACGATCGGCTGAATAGTCCTGAAGTTCATGTGTTGACGCGACATCTAGTGTCAAGTTATAGGAAAATGGATCGTGCCAAACTCTTCCCCGTGTTCAAATATCTATGTATACCTATTTTCATAGCGATCATTCGCACAGTCAAGAAGTGATACACTGCAGGGCCATCTAGTGGTTAATTAAAGTAATGATTTGCTACAGCGTCGTCATGTGGCGAGTTATAGCAAAATGGATAACGCTAAAATATTCTCATTGTTCAAATAGCTATGTGTTCTGATTTTCATAGCCACCGTTTGAATGGTCAAAAATTTGGCCTGCTGCAGCGTCATCTAGTGGCGAGTTAAAATAATAATGCATTGCAGCGCCATCTAGTGCTGAGTAACATCAAAAGTAACACAGTTAGAATATATTCTTCGTGCTCAAATGTGTAAGTATAAAAAATTTTATGCCGATCGGTCGAACGGTATAGAAGTTGATGCGTTGCAGCTCTATTTAGCGGTAAGTTACAGCAAATGGATAGTAAAAAATATTCTCCGTGTTCTAATGTTCGCGTGTACCAAATTTCATCGAAATTGGTTGGACGATATTCGCATAGCAAACGGCTAAACGGAATAGAATTCGACGTTCTGCTGCGCCACCTAGTGGCAAGTTAGAGGAAAACGGATAGCATAAAAACCTTCTCCATGATAAAAGACTTAGGTGAACCAAATTTCATGGTGATCGGTGAAACGGTGCTGAGTTTTTCAACCTCCTACACACATACCAACATTCATTTTTATCTATAACCAGTCTTATTATATATACCAGTCTCAAGTAAAATCCAGTTTCAAATCTAAGCCTCGCCAAAGTGCCAGCATACGCCATTTTGCAAGAGTTTTTTCAGGGAATCATTCGAAGCATTGACTTAGCAGCAATCAAAATGGGAAATGGTTCGACCGCCAGGCATTTTTTTGAAAAGTGGAATCCCTTAATACAGCCTCATTTTTTAAATTATCAACTATAACATGTTTTATTCATCGTTACCTCGATGTACTAAATGCGAAGATTTCAATTTTCTGAAATTTTCGGATTTCCCCCAAGTTAAATCAATGTACTCAATTGGCGAGAATTCTGAAGCTACATAGCTTGAAATGCCCTAATAACTGCATTATTTCTGCACGGATAGTTAAAATTTAATGCTGTATTCTAAGAAAACCTATACACTTGTTTTCAAAAATGCTATTCCCTTAAGCTCTCAGTAAATTGCGCCAAAAAGCCTAAAACTGTGCAAACCGCTAGAACTCACTTTCTAAAAATCGGCCTATCAGCCATTTTATTTTTCGCCAAACTAAAAAAATTTACATATTAGTCTCGGAAATCTTCGATCCTAGTTGTTTTGCGAATAAAACATTTCATTTCTGCTCTCATTTCTTATGCGCACACGATATTATAATTAAAAAAATAATCTTACAAATATAAACTAAAAAAATCATTATTATTCTTTTATTTTCACTTTAAGAATTTAAAACATTTTATTCGGCAAAATCGCCACACACATGGCAACCCAAGATGCTTATTTCACACACTTTTTTCACTACAGGGGTTACAATTACATAAAGCTTTCTGCGTGGAGAACATAAAAAATCTCTTAAATTTCGGGAACGGGTTGACTTTCAAAGTTTTAAAGTGGTTTATCATTTATTCTATATTATTTTACATATATCTGTGTAAATTTTCAGGCTGACAGGTCCATTTTTATGGAATTGTATACTACCCAAATCAACAAATTGACAAACAGAATTTCATTTTTATTTATAAGATTACCTACGCTTGTTTTTAAAAATACCCTCTCATTAAATTGCGCCAAGCGCTAGAATCATAGAAAATCTGACACACTTTCAGATTTTAAATACGAACTAAAGTGCTATATATAAAAGGAGTTATAATCCATGGGTCTTCCCTATTTTCGTTCCTTCTTTTATTAAGTTGGAAAGTGTATCATTATTCATGAGTGTGATTAAACAAAATTAAAATTGATATTTCTAACATCCTTTTTTCTGGATGTAATATATTACAAATAGATGCAGAAAAGCTGCTCAGAAAAATGCACAATTCCAACTGAATGAAAATTTCAAAAACTTATACGCAGGTGTATTCATAACCCAAATAGCAGACTATTAAATTACGATAAATAGCGCCAAGCGTTAGAATCCTCCTCAAAATCGCACATCAACCCCTTTTATTTTTCGCCCAATTAAAAAGTTGCACATTTATTTTCGGAAAATTTCCAGATTCTATTTTTGAGTATAAATCATTTCATTCCCGCTCTGATTTCACATGCACACGATATTTTAATTTAAAAACAACCTTACAAATAATCTAGTCAAAATAGAAAAAATCGTTATTCTTTTATTTTTACTTCAAGAGTCTGAATCATTTAATGAACTGCCGAATGTGGCAACCTAGATAAGCTTAATTGTCCCTTAATGCACTGTGGGGTTACAATCACGAAATGGCGAAAAGCAAAAATTAGCCTTTTGCGATACGTTTTTATCGATATTTCCTAAAATAGTTCGAATTTTGAAAAAATCGCTTCGATGTGTGTCGGGACCTGTCATGGAGAATTTCCGTTCAAAATTTGGAAGGTCTACGATCACCCGTTTGCGAGCTACGCGAGACACAGACAAACAAACAGTTTACACACATTGTTTTATTAATATAGATACCAGTCTCAAATAAAATCCAGTTTCAAATCTAAGCCTTGCCAAAGTGCCAACATACGCCATTTTGCAAGAGTTTTTTCAGGGAATCATTCGAAGCATTGACTTAGCAGCAATCAAAATGGGAAATGGTTCGACCGCTAGGCATTTTTTTGAAAACTGGAATCCCTTAATACAGCCTCTTTTTTTCAAATTATCAACTATAACATGTTTTATTCATCGTTACTCCGATGTACTATATGCGAAGATTTCAATTATCTGAAATTTGGCGGAATTCCCCCAACTAAAATCAATGTACTCAATTGGCGAGAATGCTGAAGATAGATCGCTTGAAATCCCTTAATAACTGCATTATTTCCGCACGGATCATTAAAATTTAATGCTGTATTCTAATAAAACCTTTGCACTTGTTTTCAAAAATCCGTTTCCTTAAGCTCTCAGTAAATTGCGCCAAGCCGGAAACAGTGTAAACCGCTAGAACTCACTTTCTCGGCATTTGAGCCATTTTATTTTTTCGCCAAACTAAAAAATTGTAACATATTAGCCTCGAAAATCTTCAATTCTTATTGTTTTGCGTATAAAACATTTCATTACTGCTCCGATTTCCCATGCACACGATATTATAATTTAAAAAAAAATAACCTTACGAATATAAACTAACAAAAAAAAATCATTATTATTCTTTTATTTTTACTTTGAGAATTTAAAACATTTTATTCGGCAAAATCGCCACACATGGCAACCACGATCCTTATTTCACACTTTTTTCACTACAGGGGTTACAATTACGGAAAGCTTTTTGCGTGGAGAACATAAAAAATCTCTTAAATTCCGGGAACGGGTGGACTTTCAAAGTTTTAAAGTGGACTATGATTTATTCTATATTATTTTACATATCTGTGCAAAATTTCAAGCTGATAGGTCCATTTTTGTGGATTTGTATACAACTCAAATCCACAAACAAACAAACAAACAAACAAACAAACAGAATTTCATTTTTATTTATAAGGATATATATAATTTTTTTTTATCAACACTAAAATAGCACTTTAAAACAACACACACAATTAATAACCATTTAAATATAATGCTCTAATGTTCACTTCAACTCTGAAAATATACGTACTTCACTTAATCAATATCCACAAGTTGAAATCGTCATTCTTCAACAATAAACAAAACACACATAAAAAAATATCTTCTCTCACAAGTTCAATGCAGGCAGGAGGAAGAGGTTTGGTCAACATAAGCTGTACACGCGCACCACACATAAACAAAACATTCGGCAAGATGACGAACAGCAAAACACTTTTCTCCCCCTAATTACTGTAAGAAAGAGGTGAGTTATATCGCAGCTGTCATGAGATGCCAGGCGTTCCTCGGTGGGCCCCTTGGATTGCAATGAAGGCAGTGAAACTCCGTCGATTTCCATACAGCGAACGTGCCGGAAAAGAAAAAAAAAATGAAAAACGAGGCGCAGATTTCTGGTTGATGAGAGCTGAAGAAATTCGGCATAGGCTGTTCATCAATGCAGACATTCTATTTTGGCATTCACAGCGTAGAACTTGCAGGACGTTCTACGAAGAGCTTTAGACGATCCTGACGTGTTGAAAACTCCCAGAGCGGGGCTCGACGACGTGTTGGCTGGCGGCTGAGAGCGGTCTCCATTCGCGGAGCTGGCCATCGGCTGGTCGGCGAAGAGGCGCGCTGCATCTCCTGCGAACGGTGGGCGATGAACCCGTCTCCCGGACTATTGAGCGTTAATTTTTTACAATTTAAAATTTTTAATTGGCACACAGGCAATCATCCTGCCGACTATTTGAGACGTCAGATATTTCAAGTAAAGTTCCAGAGTTAAGGCAGGTAATATGGTTTATTGAACATTACATTTAAGTTACAATTTAGAATGAGAAGAGGGAAAAGGGAGGGGAGACGGGTACAAAAATCAGCATGGACTAATTAAGCAGTTCCAGTGGCAGAAGTCTCTAGATTTTCGATGTGCGGGTGTATCTACACTCACCACACCACGTGGTTTGCGGAGACATAACTCCACCTCTCTCTTATATCTAATCGAACCACACACATTTACCAACATGACCCGCATCCGGGGGCTACAAAGGCGTGGGGACACGTGTACACTCTAAAGAACTCAGAATCGACGGCCTGATGTCTGACAAATAACAAAATAAATAAAACATAGCTCCAGAGCGCGCGTGGCAAGTAAGACAGGAAAGAAAAACTTACAGGGAAAGTACTCGCTTGAACAATACCCAAACTAGTAAAACCCAAATTACCTTTTTATACATTACATATATAAATTTACCTACGATGAACGACGACCTAATAAAGAGCAATTAGACTTTTTTTACGGGGAGCTGTCCAAACTATTTCAACATTTATTCAATAATTTTTGAACAGTTAATACCTAATTTAGGATTTTTTTTGACGTACTTTCATCATGCAAAAGAACCACCGATTGGATATTTTTTGAACTAAACTTTAAAAAAACTTTCTTGAGTACATCTCTTGTACAGTCCATATGCCTCATGGGATTTCAATCTCCTCACCCTTTTCCACTGTATGTGGTATAACTCAAAATGATTAGTTGTAGAATGTTGAAATTTTGTATTTCAAATTGCTGTACCATTTAATTGTGACTATTAATATTGTGACTATTATTAAATTAATCGAATAGGTAGTATATTTACAGGTTCATCCAAAAGGCTTTCAATATTTTATTGTTATTGGCATATCAAACAAAACAAAATTGATAAATATTAGTGAAGGTATTTTAGAGCAGATTGCATAATCAATAATTTCATAAATATTTCATGCTTTATACAAAATACATTTAAATGAAGTGTACCAAACATGTGCGTAGTTTAATAGTAAACTACAAGGAAGAAATTATTCTATTTCTTTATTGAACTTTTTCTGTGTAAACAATCAGGTGTCGGTTCAGTTAGTATTTAACGTGAATTACTTGTAAAATACTGATAGTTTTCTTTATTAATAAGTTTTTTAGATATGACTACTGAACAATATGCTTGAAATAGGAAAAGTAAAAGGACGTTACTCTCTGTTTTGCCAGAAAAAAAGAAAAAAAAAAAACATTCTTTAGTGAAATACTTATAATAAGTTCGAACTCATTAAAGATAATCATTATGAAACAAAACTGATTACATTTGACTCAAAAAAAAGAAATGTTTTCACAATAATGTTGCGTTAAACATCCTAAATGATGCTAGCTTTACGTGAGCTTAACAGAATGGGAAGTTCTCAAACTCTTAAACAGCAGAATATAAACCAAAGTCACGCAAAAGCACTCATAATAAATATTTCCATGGTGAAGAAAGGTATATTTGAATCAGGAACATTATTCTACATTTTCTGTGTTTAAGCCTGAGTAATTTGCATTTTAATTTTTGTAAACATTTTTTATTAGTGTTGTTAGATGCAGATTTTATTAAAACAATTGTTTAATTTAGTTGAATGTTATATCTTATTATTCAAACTAAACAATGAATTTAATTTAGAAACTCATAAAATGATACATAAAGTAGATAAAGAATTTATGTAAAGTAGGCAGGGTGTATAAGCCAGAACAGTACGTTGGGCTTATAGTTGAAACCAGAAAAATGGTATGTTTGTGTGTCCATTAGGAATCTATGTATATTTATATGTATATAACTTTACTTCTTGATAATCTTAATTTTGCAATGAAAATGTGACCTCTTAACTTCTAAAAATAACTGTGCCCAAAAAGGACGAAATGTTTCATTCAAAATGCAAAGATTTAAAGTACAAAGATTTAAAGTAAAGATCTGAGAAAAAGTCAATATGTAGAACTTTATTGGTCGTTATAAGTCTTCAGCATTCACTCTAAAAAAGATATCTTGCGCTATTTTGATACAACCCGTTCTTTTTGAGGAAAACGCGTTGGTGGCATTTGCAAAATCATAAAACATTTCACTTGCTCGCTCCCTTGTTGCCTAATTGTCACCATATGCTCAATCAGCTAATCAGTGTGCAGACTATCTAACGCAGCGATTTCTGAACAAGTTCTCCCCGAACACACAGGAAAATCCTAACTAAAAGCAAACGGTGACAATTAGGCAACAAGGGAGCGAGCAAGCTGAATTTTTTTATGATTTTGCAAATGCCACCAACACGTTTTCCTCAAAAAGCACGGGTTGTATAGCGCAAGATATCTTTTTTCACAATTTTTCATGTTTTTTACAATGAGATAGGCACGAAGTCTAAAAGATGAAAACGCTCAAAGTCTCAATTTTTATTGAAATATTAAAAATTGAATTTTGAAAGTATCGCGCTAATATAAAGAACCGCGCGACCAATTTTCATAAAGTTTGGCATGTACAGTTAGTTAATTTTGGCTGTTTTTTTTGTGCTACCCTTATGTAAATCTACTAGAAAAAGCTAAAAATTTTGAGTGTGTGTTGTGGGATTAAGGCCAATTATCTGCACGTGAGATCTAGGCCTATGGGTGGGGTGCCCTCGGCGTGGTCTTTCCAAGGGGTCCTAACCCGTATTTACGCTAAGTTTCGGAGAAAACCACGGAAAACTCCGAACGGTTAGGTCAACAGACGCGCAATGGAACCCGAACCCGGGACCTTCACACTTCGCCGATCTACCATTTCCAGTGAAATAATCTCTGAGCCATGCTAAGGACTAAAAATTTTGAAAAAGTAAAATTTGAAAAAAAATTCATACAAATCTGAAAAAATAGAAATTGTCCTGAAAAGACCCTCGTTTGTTACGAGTATAGAAGAATACCAAATTTCAAATGGAGTAAAATTATATAAGTATAACTTATACAAGTTCTCAGAGCATATATAAGCCTACAGATTAGCTGGCTAATACAAAAAATCGTACGACTTATTTTCTTTAAATATGATATGTACGTTTTTTTTAGCCTCAATGATAGACACGTACTAAATAATTAGAAAAATGCATTATTTTTAAAAAACGACTCCTTTACCTCAAATTAATGAAAGTCTTTTTTTTCGGCTGTTGTCAAACTTTGACTTCAATATTAGTGAGATTAATTTTTAAACAATTCCACCTGCATTCCACTGCAGCACTCTCATATTGAGAGCCAGACTGAATGTCTTGTTGTAGATCATTTTGCAGTACGAGACGTTGCCCGGAGTGCACCACGAGGAGGTAGATCTATGTTTCACTCCAAATAGGTGCATGTTGCGTGTTTTACAGTTAAATTGCCAGAAACTTCTTTACCAATTTATTAAGACAAGCCCTGGTACAATCATACTCAAGATATTCCTGAGTGGCCTCGCGATAAATCGGTGGTATTGTTACGATTATTTTCTGGCCAAGATTGTCTTCCAAAATCCTGTTTGTCCCTTGTGCGACTCGTCCCGACTAGTCCCGTTGTCCTAAGAAAGTTTTGACATTTCCCACCAGCCTCCTGTTCTGCTCTACCTCCTGTGTCTCTATGGGAGCGATATTGGATTGCCAGATTTAAGTTGGAAGACTAAACGATGTCCTTCTATTTTTATGTTCTTTTATTTTTTTTCGTTGTTCCTTTCCTTTATAGTATAGACATCCGTTGTCCTATGTACTTGCCATTAGAAAATATAAAATTAAACAACATAAATGACTAAAACGATTGAAATGACTTTTAATATAGTAAATTCCAAATGTTTTAGTGTTCAGTTTATCGCTGAAGATGATTCCAAAGGCTGTACGAAATTTCAAAAAGTCTAAGGAAAATCTGAATATCTCTCCATTCTAGTCAGTTCATCGTTCATTTAACATGGATAAAAACACAGTTCCTGTCGACTTTTGTAGGCTTTCTGGTAGCCTTAGGAACAAGGCGCAGGATATAAAAGTTGACAGATTGGTGCTTGGTATTAGGGTAAAAACGAGTTTTGGTAACATTTCGAATCAATTTTGAGATATATACACTGTCCAATCACATTAATGGGACCACCATCTACTTTCAACGTGAAATAACGAATCACAGGAGGGAGGTATAGCAACGTGAAATAACCAATCACAGGACGCAGATCGCAGCACATTGCAGTGGAGCGTATATCAAGAGTGTCCGTGGATATAGAAAACATTGCAATCGTCCGAGGTCCGAAAGGGCATGATCGTTGACTTTGTGGCCAAGGATGGAAGCATTTCCAAAACGGATAATTTTATAAACTCTTCGTATGCTGCTGCTGTAAAAGTATACCCTGCATGGCAAAATGGCACTATCAAAAATCAAAGACGTGGCATCTGTGGTGAAACACGGGTCATAGGTGACAGAGGTGAACAACGACTGAGAAGATGCGTCCGGGCGAATAGACGTGCAGCTGTTGAGCAACTGACTTCCCAGATGAACCAAGAGGCTACCAACAACGTTTCCTCAAAGACGGTTTAGCTATTGCTGCTGCGTATGGCCCTCGCAGAAGACGCCTGTTTAATTGACCTATTCTTACTGCTTTTCATCTGTGACGAAGGCTGGAATTTGTACGCAATACCCCAACTGGACGTCGACTGAGGGGCGGCAGGTGGCTTTTTCCGATGAATCCCGTTTTATGCTCATACCGATGCTCCATACGGCGTGAAACGTATACAAGAAAAGACCCTCCACCTCGATCACGAGTTCGTTCCATGGATCCTAAACAGCGTAAACTAGCGTAGCTGACCCCGACATGTCTCAATATCCCAGTGAACACCTTCAAGAACCTAACTGACTCTCTTCCTACATGCATCACAGCGGTCCAGTGTGAGGAAGGTGGTTATTCTGTTTGTCGAAAGGCTGTCACATTAATGTGACTGGACTGTGTATATGAATATATATTTTTGGGATTTTCTGTTAATAGTACTGTAAGTTAGTGATGTTTTAATTTTGTAACAAATAAAGTTAAAACATAAATAGAAAATTTCACATATGTATCTATAATTAAATTAAGAACTATTGAATTGCAATATTAAATGTTTTTGTATGCTTATATAATTTACTTATTCCTCTTTTTAGCAAATTAAATTAAGATGCCATGCTTCGGTTATGCGGGGACCTTAATCTAAAACTGCAATTCTTTATCTATGTTTTCAACAAGATATCGGAACTGTAATGTGTTGATTAAGAAAGATATGCCCCATTGACTTTTAAAAAATATTATAAACTGCCCTCTACCAAACAAACAATTAAACAGTAAAAACAAAAACAAATGAAACCGTAAAACGTAAGATTGGCCAGAAAACTATCTGATACCATTCGAGGAATATGCGCCTCTGTGTGTAATTTAATAAAAACAAATTTCATAATTTGTAAAGAATGTTGAGTAGCCACAATTGATTTCTAATATTCTGTGACAAACACTAGCCATTGTTTTTACGTACACAGTAGGGGGTGTATCACGAAAATTTTTTTTGGAAAATCAAACTTTCAAGTTGATAAAAAGTTGTCACTGTCATCACATATCAACCAAAAAAATTTTTTTTGAAATCGAAAAATATTTAGGTCTCCCGGAATTAACTTGAAATTCAACTTTTTTGACCTAAAATGTGTATTTTAAAAAATATATATATACATGAATATAAAGTATATTTATATTTTTTAAGTACAAAAACTTGAAGTTTAGAAAGACAACAGACTTTAAAAAAATTCATTTGTACCATTAACTATATTAGTCTGCCGGAATCTAATTTTAAAAACCTTGCTATTTTATCAAATATTCAAAAATTTCCAGACGATATTTTACATTGGTAAACTTCTAGCAACAGTGCAAATAAAATGTATATTAATTTTTCATTACTTTATTAGTTTCTCAGTTTCTTTTTTATTCTGGGGTGGGGGGGAGGGAGGGGTGACATTAGAAATAATTACACATTAGAAAACAATTTTGGAGGAACAAAAATATATTAAAATTAAAAATCAGAAAGTGTGATCTTTAGATGAAAAAGGTTACAAAAGATATAAACAAACACATAAAGGTTACAAATAAAGAACATTGAATATGTAAAGGTTATTCAAAATAAATCTTGATTTCACTGTCTATTTATTTTGATAATTGTAGGCAGCGCATCACAAACGCAAGTAGCTTTTCCAACCTGCAACCTGATCCATTAGAAACTCCAGTGTTTGTGGGCGTACCATCACATCCAAGAGCTTTGATAGTTGTCACATCAATGCAGTTACATTCCATGTGTTTCATTATTGATGATACAATGTCTTTCCCAGAACCACTGTCTGCAGTTACATGACCAAGATATATTGAACCTGGTTCTTCAACCAAAGATATGTGTTCTTCTTGTATAGTTTTCCGGACAGATTTACCACGTACATTTTCTTTGACTATAGTTTCATCTTTCCGACCATCAAAATAGAGAGAAATTATTTCTGAGGTGCGAGTTGCAATACTTTCACGGTACTTTACTCTTTCACGAAAAACTTTCGATTTATCAATTACCGCCGTCTGATTTTCTGGTGTCACAACTTTTAAATCCTGTAAAAGAGCACTTGCTAGTTTCGGTCCCGCTCTATTGGAAATTGCTCTGCGATCACATGCTCTGGAAAATGATGGCAGATCTACTGGAAGGACTTGCTTTACTGAAACGCTAGAATTTTCCTTTTTATTTTCTGGTATTTTATTTTTTATAGCTAAAACACTTTCATCACTTGAATCCTGTTGAATGGAATCGCTGTCAGTGTCACTAACAATGCCTTCATGTCGTAAAGTAGGGATATTTGTTGATTGGAGACTTCAGTTTAACTCGAATTGTATGGACTTTTCCTTTCTTTTAGCACGTTTCTCGATTTTTTTTTTACTCTCTACTGTGTCAATTCCTCCTATAACCATAAGCCTCAGGTTTCGTTGGTCATTCAAGAACTTGTGTTCCAGTTGTGGAACCTTCCTTTTGCGCTGGACACAAACATTTCTCTAAATCTCTACATTTGCATGAACAAATATCAAAAACATTATTTACAATGTCAGATTTTGAACTTTTCAACGGACGTTTTAAAGCTCTTGGCATTTTTTGCGTTACACCCTGATGACTTTTTCATCTTTTCAGATCTCTCGTGTAGTTTTAAAATCATAAAAACAATGTTGCTTACAGATGAAACAGGAATAGAAGTCTCCTTCCATATTTCTTCTAGCTTACGGGCCACTCGCATTGCAACTACCTTTTTCTTTGGTTGATGACATCCTTCAGACTTCAACTGATTTCTTACCCATTCAAAATAACGTAGTACATCAATTTTAGTAGGTAAAACATTGCTATCACTTATATCTAGAAGTTGGCCGACAATTGGATCGTCAGTAGTTTTCCTTGTTGATGAAGAATGAGTTTTTCTACTCATGATGGTAAAACAACAAAACCAAATTGAACTCAATCACAAATCAAAAACATAAATGCTCACTAAATGGACGCTTCATACATAAAAAACGCTAAAAACAAACTGAAAAAGAAAGGAAGGGTGGACGAGGGAGAGAGAAGTAATCATGTGATGGTCTTGCACTTCCCTTATCTCCAAAGTCATGGGGGAGCTACAGTTTTATCACCTTGAAATCTGAGCCCCATATTCGCCTACAAAAATATTCTTGCTATTTCGGAACGCTGTACTGCAGTGTCTGTATTATTAATACAATGATTGAAAATTTGAAAGATTCTTCAACATTTCTTAAATATGGCTAGTTGACAAAAAATTGGAGATTTTCAATACGATTCCGGGAGATCTAAATGTTCAATTTCAGTCGCAATGCATTTTTTTATTGATAGATTCTATCTAAAATTGCCCATTTTTGCTGTTGAATATTTAATTTTGATTTATATATACTTTATAAAAAATGTTTAAAAATATCGTTTTGACTAAAAAACTGACAACTTCAGGGTCATTCCGGGAGACCTAAATATTTTTCGATTTCAAAAAAAATTTTTTTTGGTAGGTATGTGATGACAGTAACAACTTTTTATCAACTTGAAAGTTTGATTTTCCAAAAAAAAAATTTCATGATACACCCTAGTACACAGCATAAAATTTCACGTAAATTTTAGAAAAAAGCATTCAGAAATTGAGGGGGCACAGTCTGTGCTTCAATAGTTGAAACGAAAGTTGCTGTAAAATCTCTTCTTTGATTATACGTTACTCCACATCTTTACATTCACATTACAATATACGGAATTAATAACTGCTCCATCTAAAATTGTGAGTATTTCTAATGCATCATGTTTGAAAAACTGGTCTTAAGGGACCGCTTTTGTTGTAATATACCATATTTTCAGTTCAACAAGATAAAATTATATCTAAAAATGAGACATCTTTTATGTAAAGATATCAACACAAAAATTGCCGGCTCTTCAATAAACTTACTGAAAATGCCAAACATACGATAGTTACAGATTTGTTGAGGTTTAGCAAAAAAAAAAAAAAAAAAAAAAAAAAATTAAGTAAAAAAAAAGAACTGAATGCAGAGAAAATGATCCGTGATTAATACTAACATCTACTTTATGAAAAATGATTATTTTTGAAATGATGGTTTATGAAACTGCACTCTTTCATACTACTGAATATTAGAAATGAATACTTTTTCCAGAGTTATCTCTTACGTAACCTTTGTATAGAATCAATACAGATAAACACAGATTCCCTTGCAAACAATTCAAAACGAACTTATTATACTGCGAGTTTGATCGATCACTGAAGAAAGGTCTCTGACGCAAAACGGATCACTCCGTAAGCCGAGATTTATGAAGCGCACTAAATCTACAACAAATACAAACATCGGATCACGGCGGGATAAGCTGAAATAAATAGAATTTCTGGTCAGATTCTCCAAAAGGCTTTTGGCAGAAATTGTTTTGTTAAGCTTCATTTTTGCGGTTAAAGAAACTTAGTGAGCTTTGTTAAGTCTGAACTTCAGCATTAAATTAATCCCATGCAAAAGTTTTGAAAAAACGTAACTTACGGTAACAAATTAAGCTTTCCTATTTTTACTTTCCAAACATGTACCATGGAAGGAAAGCATTGTAATCATGAAAAAATTTGTCTTCGTGATTTTGACGTATTTACACGTTTTGGGGTCTTCTGATTTCATTTACGCTATTTTTACGAGATGCATATATGTATGTGTATATGAGTGAACACGATAGCTCCTAAAAGGTGCATTCGATTGAGCTCAGATTTGGTATATATGTTATAAATTACCGTCCCACGACCGATATTAATGTTGGTGTGCATAGGACTTAATTTTTTACAGGGCTATGAAAAATATTTCTTTTACATTATGGCCTATGTTCTGAATTTCTTGGAAGTACGCTAGCATCTAAACGGTGTATTTAATTGAGTGGAAATCGTATATGTGTATTATAGTCCATGGGCACATGAGCTGTATAGATTTTGGTGTATGCAGAGTTCATAGTTTGTTGACGGTACTTCAAAAAATACATCTTTTATATTACGGGCTATATACGCAAATCATTTAAAATGCACAGAAAAAAATGTTTTCCTAGTCTACAGTACAACGTGTGTACAAACCGAACGCCAACTCGTGATGTAAAGACTGTACCAATTTGTTTACAAGTTTCTTCGTGATTGGTTTATCTAGACATTACGTCATTTCGTGAGTGGATTTAGAGCACACAGTGGGGTACTCAAAAGCTGCAGCACTTGTGCTGTACTATTTTACAGCAATATGCGTTGTAAAATTACAGGCATTTCTTTCAGAGTGTCATAGTGTCTAAATGGTAAATTCGAATAAGTTCATAATGGGTATGCATATTATAGGTCACCGTCACACAAAATTTAAATTTGTTGCTGTGTACAGGACTTACAGTTGTTCTTTTTTTACATGAAGTTATAAACTAATTCGAAGGTGATAATTTTATCTCCTTTCAATAAAAGAATGTATGCTTAGTTTAAAACTGAAGATATCAAATGTAGAACGATGTATGGGCTCCACATTAATAAAATCATTTGCAAAAAAAAAAAAAAAAAATGAAAAATGCAATACTTTATGCATGTGATTTATGCGTATAAATGAAAAATTCAACTTCATTAAAACAAGGTTAATGCTTTAAAAACTTGGAACAAACGTTTTTAATTGTCAACAGCACTAACTTGTGCATCAAAAATTTTTTTTTATAAATTAATGCAATTCTAAGAAATATTTAAAGAAATGTAATCGAAGTTTTAAAGTAAAGAAAAACAAAGAGTATAATGAGAGACAGTGGGTTATGAGTGTCAGTGAACATAAATTTAAATACATAAAAGATAAGAAAAAAAATGTTCTAAAATTTTCTTGACCATAACTGGCAGCTTTTCGGCTAAAATTGTGTTTTTCTGTTTTTTTTTTTTTTTAAATCACAAGACATAGTTGACGAGGTTTTTTTTTTTTTTTTTACTAAAATACACTGAAGGGGTGAAAATCATGATACAGAAATATACCAAATATCTAGATAACGGTAAAATCGCATAAAATATAAATAAAGAATGCCATAGTTTTCATTTTTACAGAAGTCAAGACGTTTCTGAGATGATTATTGCAGCAAGACAGAAATTAACACTTTTTGACTTTTACGCGGACATCTACACATTGACTTTTACGCGGAATGCTAGTAATATCCAGACGGAAGCAGCATTATCAGTATCGGCTGTTTTCTTCATCGTTGACCCGAGAACGTTCGATATGCTCTCATATAATAGCAGCAATCAATGTGGTGCGTGTGTGACAATTTTACGAAAATGTACAGTGCTTGACATTTGGTTTTGTCGAAGCAAAAGACCTACTTGGATACCGTTACTAACTGCCCGCTATCATTATACATATTGATCTTAATATATTGTTTGGATCGTATATGATTCGAAAATAATTTCTTGGTGAGATGAGTCAAGATTCTAGTTCGTAAGAGCTGGTGTTAGGTAGGATCCAACTACGGCTTAAATTCGCCGAAACTCGCGATCCAAGCTGCCACCAAGACACTGAAAAAATTTAACTCTATGATGAGGAGAGCGGTTATTACACATCATGAATTGCGTACCCTTGTCAATTCAGATTTCCCATTGACAAAAAATTGTTATGAGTACCACAATGAGACCATTTGAAGCAATTCATTAATTTCGTCTAACCAAACAAAAATAGAATTTTCCAGAATACAGTTGCGACATGTTACTCTGCCAAAATCGTTCATGATCAGTTGAAGGAGTAAACAGGACAATTTCAGAGAACAATTTGCAGAATTAAAACGTCAGATCTAAATATCATGGAATAAGTCTAGGATTGAAAGTTCCGCTATGAACAAAATCTTATTACGGGATCAGTATAGCAATTGCGGACTATTGTAGAGGTTACTGTGACAGAATGTTTTCCCCAACTGACTTCCAATGATTTGATGAATCAATAGACTATTTCGAGGTGCTGCACTTTTCCGAACACTTGCTCTGCTCTGTCGAGTTGCTCTACATTATGGGTGGGGAGAAAAAGATCGAAATTTATATAATCTAAACGTTACTGCGTGGGATAGTTGCCATTAGTAATAACAAATAAATTTTCAAAATATTAAACTACTCGGTTAGTATTTTTTACCGCACAGGGGTATTGAAGTTCCAAAAAAATCGTAAAAACAAATATGGGTTTTACAAAATTGTACTATATGCTATCCAAACATAATGGTGCATTTTCTAATAGAACATAGCAAATAGAGTAGTATATTAATAATGTCCCAGTTAAAGTTTATAGTGGTGAAACTATATTTTTACCGCCGCAAGGAAGTCGAAGTTTTGTAAAAAATGTCAATTTTACTTTTTTTATAAATTTAAGTAGTTGTTTTTATTATGCTAAGATTCTTCATAACTGTTCCTATTAGACAGGAAAAGGCACTTTCCATAGTGTTTAATCTTTATCTTAGTCTTAATGTTTATTTGATTAATGTTTACCTTAGTTTCATCTTATAGAAGTTAAGGAAGAACATAAATCGTTTCTACTGGAACCAGGTTCCCATTACTTTAGTCATTTGAATTCATCGTTTGCAAAGCGGTTTCTATATGCAATGGCATTGTAGTTTTTTTTTAAAAAAACGAAGTCCGCATTGCATCCAAAGTGCAATTATTTTGGAAACTGCAAAAATAATTGCACTTGTATGAAATGGAAGTATCCTTAACACAGTTACTTGTGGTGTTACTGGCGGTTTCTGGCTATGTAATGCTTTTGTTTGAGGGCAAGTATAAAAAGCCCTTCAGTGGCTTCCATGCCTTCTACATTTCAATGGGCTCCCACTGAAGAATCCATTTGAACATTTTGATGGATCAAAACAGCAGATCCTCGGTCATATTGTGACTCAATTGGTAAATCCCTTGCTACTTGCGTATCATTGCCAGTCGCAATTTTTAAGACAATTAAACTCCCAGCTATTGATACGGAAGTTTCCCCAACTGAACAGAATTATCTTTTTGAAGTTATGCAAGCTGTTTCAACAGGTGAGTGTTCCATTGATTTTTCCCTACAAAACCCTGGACCAATATCCCACTCAAGATGGATCACTATTGTTAGTCGAATTTTGATACTCTACATTGAACCTTCATCATTGAGCATATGAACCTTTTTTTGAAGTTGTTGTTCTGAACTATCTGAATTCGTAGTGAAATTGTTTGCATCGGTTGGCTAACAACTAAAATGAATGCATCATGTTCCCATAGTTCTCGAAATACGTGGATTACAGTCAAGAGTTCCTGTTACTTGTCATCTACGGAGCATAATAGATCCTGAAATATTTCACGAAACGCCCATTTCGCAAATCATGAAAATATCCTTTTCTGAAATCTGGCCGATGAAAGAAAGTTCGGGCCCTAGCCAGAAAGAAAATTTTCAAAGCAAGAAGTTCTGTGAACACGAATAATCCTGTTCGACAGTGTATAATTCCAGACATTAACTTTGATTCCGAAAATTATATCGACTTAATCGATTGGTACGGATGTGAACTTATGAAGCCTCCGATCACGGTTTCTGTATCTACTAATGACCTCGCAACATTGGTGGGTATGGAAAGCTCTATTAAATGTTTCAGCTGTTGTAAGTTTTCATGCAACGCGCAGTCTGTCGAAAGATGCATCAAACTAGCTACTGAAGCAGCTTCTAAAGGTTGTGCACCAGAACGGAGGGTGTCTTACATAAGATCAACTTTAGCCTCTCGCGGTATAAAGGCCTCATTTGAAACCAAGTCATAGTATAAAATTCATTAAGATTTAACATTTCTACACATTTTAAGTTTATTCGACTTCTTTGATTCAAAATGTTTCAGTTAGTAAATTCCTTGTTTAATTTATTTTATCATTTTTGCAATTTGTGGTGCATTTAATTCTATCTCTTGCAATAGTAAAACATGTGAAGATGAAGAATGGGTTAGTGCCTTTTCTAATTTTTAGTATAATACAATTAATTTTGAAAAGTAACGGACGTTTATAACTTACTACAAGAGGTAATGTAAGTTTATGTAATTCTAGACATAGTACTACAGACGTTGCGAAAATTTAGAAAAAAGCGGAAAATTAAATTTTTCCGCTTTTTTCAGTAGCATAGCGCTAGCGCTTTGAACTGGGAGACGGAAGGTGCCTGGTTCAATACCAGGTCATGTCTGCCAACATAACCGTTCGGAGTTTTCCGCGGTTTTCTCCGAAATTATTTAAGATAATAACGCGATTCGAAGCTTCAATTGTACTATATCTGAATGATTCCATGTAATCCCAACAAATGATCAAGATATATTGTCTTTAGATGGACTGGCGATTTTTGGTTTATATGTATAGTAGGGTGGAGTGAAAATGGCCAAAAAAAATTTTTTTTTTTAATATTGCCTGACTCAACAAATGGTGCTGTATGGCAAAAAAGTCACAGAAAAAAAATTCTAGTCCATTCACTGATTGTCTTCAGGTTCCACACTGGGCTCAAAGAAAGGAATGTTAACGTAAAAAGCCAAAAAATCAATTTTTTAAAATTTAATTTTAATGTTTACAATAACTTTATTTTCTGGCTCAAAAACAGTTCTAACTACTAAAAAGAAACAGTACGGCAATGTTTTATTGCCGTTAACAAAAAAAAAGAAAAAAAAAAGAAAGAAAGAAAGAAGAAAAAAAAAAGTCACTAACTTGCAACCGAGCGTCATAAGTTTTGGGGTATCTTTTGAATATATAGTTATTAAATATTTACATATTACTTCATTTTTAAAGACAATTAATATTTAG
Source organism: Cheiracanthium punctorium (assembly GCA_038373885.1). Taxonomy (NCBI): domain Eukaryota; kingdom Metazoa; phylum Arthropoda; class Arachnida; order Araneae; family Cheiracanthiidae; genus Cheiracanthium; species Cheiracanthium punctorium. The sequence continues at coordinate 1,573,571 of JAWZYV010017968.1, forward strand.
AAAGCACACTAATACAGAAAAGGAAATGATACCAAATTTACCTTTCGAGTATTTATTGAATAATAAAACACTTTATTTTAACCAGTCTTCAATTTTGGAGTCAACATGCCGGGCAAAATAATGAACTTTGGTAGTTCCTTTCGTGATTTGATTCCAAAACGAATGTATCCATCTCTGGCTTTTGCTCCACATGTTACCAATGATGCTTGCGTTAGTAGTCTTACATGCCTTTCTACTGCTTGAGAAGGGCAAGGGAGCTTCTCTATTTCAAATTCTGAACCGTTTCTGATCATACTTGCTACGTCTTCGTCACTGAGGTTCATGGTAGCTGGTGGTTCCAAAGGATTGTTCCAGTGAATCATCTGAAAATACTCCTCTGCTTCGAAATTAATATTTGGAAGATCAAATTGACGTATTTTGTCCCTCCCATTCAGTTTTTATTACTTTCAATATTCTTCTTAGGCCAAGTTCTCGAATATCTGATCGTTCATCAAACCGCATTGCCAACAGCATATATTTTCAGAATGAGCAGAATAAGAGTTCTTTTGAATAACTAACTTCATGAACGATTGACTTAAAATCTTCCGGCAAGAATGAACTTCATTTCATCATTCCATGCTCTATGAGTAGCTGCTAGGATTTTCTTTATTTCAAACCAGGATGGCAAGTACACTTTCATCACATAGTCTACTAGGAGTTTGAAGCATTCTGTTCGCTCGGCAGTCGATACCTACAGGCGCAGTATTCTGTTCGCTGTAGTGAACCACATGAATGAGACATCCTTCCTGGACTTCTGTTTGCCAAATCTGGATGGCACTGTCCCGAGCATACTGCTAATATCGAAGAGGTGCTTTTGTTCTGTACTGAGGTCTTTTTTATTAATTTCAGGCAGAGCAACAGGAATAGAAACAAATTTTGTCACAGTAAGGGTTTCGTGCGTTTCCAGAGATTTTCCTGTTGTTCCAAAAAACTGGTGTGGCCCAGATGTTTTTCCTTCAATCTTATGGAAAAGGTGGCGAAGAGGCAGTTCATTAGTATGCAATAAGCATAAAAACCAGTGCAATTTATGGCCGACAAAGATTTCAAGCCGTCTAACTACGCCATTTTTCTTCCCAACGTTGACTTTCGTTCCATCGCACCCAACGGCAACAAGATCCGAAAGTGTAATCTCTTTCTGTGTAACGAAGTTGATGATGCTGCAAGTAATATCAGCACTAGAGCCTGACTCCGGAATCACATGTCCTATGTACACAGAACCAGGTTCTGACAACATAACAATATGCTCTTCTACAGCTACAGTCGTATCTAACGAGCTTCTCTTCTTTTCTTGCATTATAGTTTTGTCCTTTCTTCCAAGAAGTGTATGGAGACAAAGACTGCGTTACTTGTTTAGAATTAAGTTGTGATCGTATCTTTTCATTATAATTTTTAGTAAGTAGAATTACTTCTTGGTGACTTAGCTCAGGCAAGGAGGCTTTCTTCCAAATTTTTTCAACGTCCAAAGAAACAATTCCGATGATCTCTTTTACTGAAGGATCCTTCTTGTTCCCCTGCTTCCATAGTATACCATTTTTCGTGATTAAGAAATGCTTCATTAAATCAGAATACGTCGGCAACACTGTCTCTTTCAATTGTACTGGAATTCCGAAAACACTACAAAAAGGTTTCAATTCTAGTTGTCATATTTAAGTTCAAAACTCCGTGTTATTATGCCATTTATAAATCAAAATTAATAAAACGTACTGCTTCAATCTTACAAATTAGAAACAAGTGGTTGAAACAAGGCAATCGCAAAAACGAATCATTCCACACAATAAAAGTGACGTGCCTTATTAGGTCATGATAAAATAGTTATCAGATTAGAACACGCGCTGCCATCTAGTAGATTTTAGAGTATAATTTGCTTTTTTTATGTACAAAAAGACATTTCTGCAGGGGCGTAGCCAAGGGGGGGTCACAACCCCCCCCCCATGAGAAATTTTTTGCCATACAAAATGTATATTCTTCACTCCCTTATCACACACTCGTATACATATATGTGAGTTGCAGTAGTCATAACCCCCCCCCATGAAAAATTTCTGGCTACGCCACTGCATTTTTGGATCTGATATCTGGCAGTCACCTTTCAATAAAACAATTTATTAATGAGAAAGTAAATTATTAATATAATTTTAGACATTAATTAATTATTTAGTAAAATATTAAATTTTAAAAATGTTTTTTACATAAAAATCATTAAAAACTTGAAAAAAATGCCAATATAAATATTCACTTGAGATGTGGAACCTCAAGATGTCAATATTTTAAGCTGAAATTTGGAGACAATTGGTTTTAGCTAGTTTGACACCATTTAATGACTCAGGCAATGTGAATTTCGAAAAAAAGTTTTTTCGCTCCACCCTAATGTATAGTACCACATTAGAGGAAAAATAAAAATTATCAGATATTTTAATCATTAAAATTTCTTTTAGAGGTATAAATTTTTGAACTTTGGAAGTCTTTTATGGAACTGCAATTTTTAAAAGTATGCAACTCCAAATCAATTTGACAGAGTTTAAATTTCTGGGGTTTTCTTCGGGGTTTTGTGGCTTTCTGTAAAATACATAACGAGACACTGTCAATTAAATATTGACAAGTTAAAAAAAATCTTTTGATAATTTGAAATCGGAATTTTTATTTTCTTGAAAAAATAAAATCAAAGATAAAATAATATATATATATATAAAGATAAAAGAGAAAATAATACATATATATATTTATATGTGTGTGTGTGATTGAAAAGATAAAATAATATATATATATATATGTGTGTGTGTGTGTGTGTGTGTGTGTGTGTAGGGTTGCGCGTGTCAGTTAAAGCTCTTTTATGAATATATGCTAAAATTTGCAAATAGAGTTTTTGTCGGAACATAGAATAATAATATTACCTGTATGCTTGCATAATTTATTTTCCTGTGGGGAGGGATTTCATTGATGGTGTAGAAAAAATGGGGGCTATTACAATAGTGTAGTTATATCAAAAATAATAATATTTTCCTCAATGTTGGTAGTCCAGTTCAATGTGTTACGGTAATTAACAATAAAAATCAAGTTTAGATCCAATTATTTAGGTAACACAGTTTATGATATTAACAAGCATACAATTATTCATGCTTATTGCTAAAAAATATTAAAAATAAAGAGTAAATTATTCATAAAAGATATTCTGAAATTAGAAATGGTATTGTAAAAAAAATTAAGTAATTTTTTTCTAAATCAAATGATCAATTTTAAGTTAGAGAAATCATCATTTAATTTGATAAGTCAATTTATGGCATAAGTCGTTAATTAAAAAAAAATTAGATTCAATTTTCACAGTACAAAAGGGAAAACTTGCGTATCTATGTTTTTTGATATTTATTATTCTTAAATGCTACATTAAATTTAACTTCATTGCCAGCGTTACATTTCATCATTATTACTGAAACCAAAAGTAATCAGGTAGCAATGTAAGTAATTACGTATTCATTTTAGCTTGCGTTTAAGTTTCTGAAGATAAATTTGAAGCACAATAATTATTTAAATGTGTACAATTTATCTATTCCTTCACATGTAAAGAAGCTATTTTAATTTTAGTAACTGAAAACTGAATTTTAACAGTAATTCTTTAGGGAAAATACAAATACTGCAATGCGTGTCTCCATTTCTTCCCCATTATACTATTAGTCCGGGACCCAGCGACATATTTTGGTCAGTTATTTCTTCCCGGCCGATAATTCGTGAGATGATTAAGATAGTTGTGTGTTGAAGCCTGGTGATCGTCAGCTGCCGCACCATGGGTGGGTTGGGCGGCGGCCGCCTTCCAGACACGTAAAAAAAAAAAAAAAATTCAGTCATTTCCTCCCGGTTGAAAATTTCTGAAATAATAGTTGGCATAGTACTTGTTTGAAAAAAAAACCGTCAGCTGGCCAAGCGGCGGTGGATTATACGTCAGCTGCTCATACGAACATGTAAAAAAAAATTTTTTTTCAATGATTTCCTCCCGGTTGAAAATTTGACAGATGTTAGTTTACATTCTACTTTAAATAAAAAAACAAGTCAGCTGGCTGTATGCCGGTGGAAAACCCGTCAGCTGGCACAGTGAAAGTGTGGCGCGGAAAGGTAGTGTGGCCGCCGCTAGCCTATTTCAATGCACCAGCTGACGGGTTTTCCCCGGCATACGGCCAGCTGAATTTTTTTATTATGGCAAGAATTATGTCAACTATTATTTGACAAATTTTCAACCGGGAGGAAATAACGCACTTTATTTTATTGGACACAACGCGCCCTGCAGGTGAGTTGCAAACATAATCAGGAAATAATCAAGCGACCGAATAACAAAAATTAAGTTTGAATATAAATATATCAATATATTTTTTATTTACAGTAAATAATTATTATAATTCTTAAATACTATAATGTTTCATCTTCACTTGTGGCACTCTCATAGTCCTCCGAATCACTTTGTGAATCATCGAAATTGCTGCCATCATGTGTCCATCATGAAGAAGACAATGCTGCTGTTGATGTGGCGACTCTGTATTTTGGTGGTAAAGCTGTAAAGCTTCTGTAGCACTCGCTGTGGTACAGCTGAAAATCGTTCGGCTGTGCAGGAATTACTATTTCTTTTCCAACTAAATTATTCTGTTTTCGAATAATTAGAATTTCGCTGCACTTCCCCAAATTTTCTTTATTGAAAGACTTCAATTTTGAAGTAGCCTTTTTGCAAAAAACGCAAAACGGATTTACAATCGACATTTTATTAAGTAATTTAAAGCAGTTCGACAGTCTTTTTAAGATCCATCCTTCCGAAACGTTTGGACGATCTGTTTCCACTGACTATTTCAAAATATCTCCAATTCCAAAATATTAATTTTTATATTCCCAAAACGATCAAATTATGCTATTCTGAAAACATGAAAAATTTTCGCATTCGAAAGATTTCATTTTGTATACATAGCCATTCTTATATACAGGCAGACGATTTCTTTGCTTGGCTCGAAGTCCGCTTATAAATCCTCGATTTATTTTTGAGAAGAAAAATTAAACTGTGTAATCTAGAAAAGCAATTTAAAAGGAAGGAATCACAATTTTTCCTTCAAAGCCGGATATAACGTCAATATAACGTCCTTTTCCGCTTGCAGAGCCGAATTTTGTCACACAAATGATAAACTTTTTTGACTCGGAGAAATAAAATGGAGCTGAAAATGCCAAAAAATCGCTTAAAAATGAGGAAACCGGTGGTTTTCATGTTTTTAAAGTAGCACAGATTGTTTTTTTTTTATATTTCTATACATAATTATGAAAAATAGTAGGATTATTGAGGATATCAGCGCGTTGTGTCCAATAAAATAAAGTGTGTTATTTCCTCCCGGTTGAAAATTTGTCAAATAATAGTTGACATAATTCTTGCCATAATAAAAAAATTCAGCTGGCCGTATGCCGGGGGAAAACCCGTCAGCTGGTGCATTGAAATAGGCTAGCGGCGGCCACACTACCTTTCCGCGCCACACTTTCACTGTGCCAGCTGACGGGTTTTCCACCGGCATACAGCCAGCTGACTTGTTTTTTTATTTAAAGTAGAATGTAAACTAACATCTGTCAAATTTTCAACCGGGAGGAAATCATTGAAAAAAAAATTTTTTTTTACATGTTCGTATGAGCAGCTGACGTATAATCCACCGCCGCTTGGCCAGCTGACGGTTTTTTTTTTCAAACAAGTACTATGCCAACTATTATTTCAGAAATTTTCAACCGGGAGGAAATGACTGAATTTTTTTTTTTTTTTTTTTTTACGTGTCTGGAAGGCGGCCGCCGCCCAACCCACCCATGGTGCGGCAGCTGACGATCACCATGCTTCAACACACAACCGTCTTAATCATCTGAGAAATTATGGGCTGAGAGGATTTTGGTCGCAAAAATGTGTCGCTGGCTCCCGGACTATATATGAACACTATAATTAAGTTTGTAATACCATTCTATATAAGTGAGTTAAATGTTTTTTTTTCTTTTATATAGATACACCTAAAATTCTAATTTTGAACTTAAAAAGTATTCTATTACTTAAAAACATATTGAAGACAAAAATTATGCAAGTGTTGTGCCTAATTGCTTGGAAAAAGGAAAATATGAATGTTTAAAGTTTAATTGTCGCTTGAATTATCCTGTTTTTTAGCTTTACCAATAAAATTCCTCCCCTTGGAAAAAGAATCATTAATAGTCATATATTTGGAATACACAGTGATTGAAAAAAGATTTAAATAGCATACATTTAGAAAAATAAATAAAATGTCTGATCTCTTAAGGTATTGAAAATTTAATTTTTAAAGCTTTAATCATACTCTTAATTGGAAACCTTTCTGCGGTATGTTTATGTATAATACCTAAAAGAAATGTTTTTGTCCGAGTCATTCAATAAAAATACAAAAATATGACAAGAAAATACGTCGATAATAATAGTAATAATAATAAACAGATAAATGAATAAATAAATGCTTTGAAATTTTTTTCAAAAGTAATAGGCATTTAAATTGAATGCATTAACAGTCCAAAAAAAAAAAAAAAAAAAAAAAAAACTAATCTTGTAGAAAAAAATTACGATATATGATTGTCGGCTTCCATAAATAAGTTTTCTTTTCTCATTTAATGCACATAATACGTCATTTCCAAGTAAAGCAATGTTATTAACAATTTCTTAAGTTCTATTTAGAAAAGTAAAGGGAAAATACTTCGCACGAATTACGTTTTAAATTGTATTTTCATTTTCTTAATTAACATTTCTCTTTTATTCCACTAATTACTAACTGAAAATTCTTTAACGAAGAAACTAAGTTTCATTTGACCTTTTTCGCGCTGTGTTTTGTGAGAAAGAAGGTGATCTAGAGCTATAAAATACATCGCTTTACAGAAGGAATTTTTTTCTGAATAGGCTTCACATAGTTTAATTCTGATAAATGTACAAAATGACATATTAGACATCTTACAAGCATAATTTACACTTTGAAAACTGATTACACTTTAGCTATTCTTTTCAGATTTTGTATTTTTTGCAGATATTTTTCTCATGATGTGTGTCAATAGTAAAACTTTTTAAAATCTTAAAAATGAATCTTTTTTCCTAAAATTTACTGGTGTTCTTGTACACAAAACTGTAAAGATTATATTAAACTGAGATATTTAGGTGCTTACGTATCATCCCATCGACAATTTAAACCAGTATTTATTTTTCCACTAACACTGAAATTTATCGTCAGTAATGGAAAACTGTTATGCGATTTTCATTTACTAAAGTGTGCTAATAATATCATTAAAAACAGTTAAAAACACATTAAAATCCGTTTGTAGCACTTTCAGTGGCAGCCACCGCCTTCTTCAGCTCTGGTCTTAATTCAGAATGCCTGGCTCTCTTCCTCAGTAAGTTAGTTCTCTTCCACCCAGGATCTATCTGCACATGCGTCATGCCATTTATAGCGCCATCTGTCGTTATAATCTGTAAGGCCTCCATGTTTAGGGCATAATAACTATTTTTGTAATTAGCGAGTTTTTGGCTATTGTTAAAGTGGATTTCTATGGGGCGTTCTTGGGCTATTTTTGAGAGGGCTGTAGTGGTTTTATTGAATTTAATGTCATTGTGGTGTTCCTTTTTTCGGTCTTTGATTTTCCGTTTCGTCATACCGATACCGATAGATCCTGGGTGGAACGCCTTACTGAGGAATAGAGCCAGGCATTCTGAATTAATACCAGAGCTGAAGAAGGTGGTGGCTGCCACCGAAAGTGCTACAAACGGATTTTAATGTGTTTTTAACTGTTTTTAATGATTTTATAGTATTCGTATTTTTGCTTCTAAAGTGCTAATAATATTTCTTTATAGTATTCAATCATTTACTTTTTCAGCACATTTCCATTTTTTGCCATTATTTCATTACTGTGTGGTAACATAATAATAAAAAAAAAAAACTATACAAGATATTAGAGCAATAATACGTACGTCTATACACTAGACGTACGGGATGATTTTGTTACAAACACATACAAATATATCACAATGTACTACATAAAAAATGTATCAGAAAGAAAACTAAAATGAAGACTGGCATTTACCAATTTGTGTGCTATAAAAGGTCGTTTTCAGTTGTAAAAGCTCACCCCCATTTATCTTTTCCTTTTTTTTTTGCGAGAAACAAAGTTTTTTTTTTTTTTTTTTTTCTGTATCAATTTCTCTTCATGCAATCCTATTAATTGTTAACGCTTTTTCAATCACATTTAGGTTTTCTTGCTCAATTAAAATCATTCCAAAATTTATTTAGTGTTACATTCGCAGCTCTTCTCGTGTACACTCAATTAGTGAGAACTCGAAGTGCGATAAGTCGAATATTCGTACATCTCAATGTTTTCATTAAACCTCTAAACAAAGATTTTTAGCGCAAAAATAATCTACATATCTAGAAACCTACACCTTTTAAATCGAAGTTATCTGAAAATTCATTTTTCATTTCGTGCACACAGAAAACTTAAAAAGTAATCTAAAATAGAAAGATTAACATTTTTCCCCCATTTCACATATCGCATTTCTAACTGTGTACTATTCACCTTGCATCTGTTCTTGTATTCCAGATGGGGAAAGAATCTTGTGTCCCTACGGACTCTTTAGCAGTGTTCAAAGACTTACCTCCTTTATAAAGACATGATAAACAGCACAAATGTAAGCTGTAGAAAATAACTGCCTTTTTCAAATCAGGTTAGTTCAATTTGGTTTATAAGTATATTTTTCTCATTTGATACAAATAATTTAGATTAGTCATGCACCCTTATCGGTGATCCAGTATTTCTAAGGAGGGAAGATTTACGATAACTCGAAATTTTGATAGCTCGATGTATTTGGAGTCGTTTATAAGTACGTCTATATTTAGGAACAGCTTTTATGTAATTAAGAGCTTGTTAAGATCTATTTGTTGTAATTTAATTTAAAAAATACTTTAATTTTCGCCTCCCCCTAATATTAACTAGATTGGAAGGTCACAATTATTTAATGATATTCTTTATTACAGAAACAAGTAATTAGTTTTTATAAGCTTTCGGAGCATGGATTTACATAATCGCAGTGCAGATTTCTAGATATTTAAAATAAATTTGTAAAAAAAAAAAAAAAAAAAAATGGTTATGACCCAATCTTCAATTCTTTCAACTGCATAAGTAAATTAAATATTGATATTTTATAATTGATATGTTATATAAGTCTTCGAGTTAATCTGATTGTTAAGCGTTGAAATGAAAGTGGCGTGTAGTCTGTACTAAAGTACCAAGATAATCTGATGTGGACACCACATGACTTTCTTGTACGTCTATTAAATCAGAAATATTTTCGGTGCACTTCATCAAAAATATTTTGTTTGAAAGAGATAAAATGGTGCAATAATACTAAAGTTTAGCGATTTCTAGTTAAATATTTGAGATATTACCAAGCCTGGTTCAATTTGAAAGATTTGTTTTTGATACTTAATTGGGTAATATTTCGCCAAAAGCCGACAAGCTAGAGATAATTAGCGAGATTTTGGTCATAGCCGAAGTAATGATTCATCTCAGACTTTTAATGACTTGAAAGTATCCATGGACCTTAATGCATTTTAAGTTTTTTTGCTGGCCCTGTAGGTAAATTACTCAGTTGATTGCAATCAAAAAAGATATGTGCAGTTATATGTTACAATATTTCTAAATACAATAATTTCAATATTCTATGGTTAAGAGTTTTAGAGTTATGCTAAATACGTAATTACTTTTGGCAACATTTCGCAAAACTCGGCAAGGTCGATGACAAATGGCGAGATTTTGGGCATGGACCAAACAATGATTGTCTAAGGACAATATATTGAAGATGTCCATCGACATTAATGCAGAGAAATACTTTTGGGTGGTTCTGCAAATAAATTTTCGATTAGACTGGGACCAAAAATCGAGGGACACAACTAGATGTTACAGAAATCTGATGTAAAAATTTTAGTAATCTACGACTAATACTTTTTGAGATATGCGAGTTACATACATACATACATACATACATACGAACACCAAAAGTCGTCAATCTTTTGGTGTTCAACGACTTTTGGCGCAGTTTTTGAGAGAGGCACACGACCGTTGTCGGACCATTATTTTACTATATGGTAGGCTAGTATTGTGCTTGAAGAGTATGAATGTCTCTAAAAGTGCCATTGACAGCTATGCTTTGGAATTTTTTGTGCGTTCCTGTAGAAGAACTATAAGCGATGACTACGCTATATTTGAAGTTCATTTTGTAATCCTTAACAAAATATATCACTTGTGATTCGTTTGTAATAATTTAATATCTCTGAAATGCGCTTTATTGAATTTCTGCTCATAAAGCGTAATGTTTGGAAAATCTTTTGGGTGGTCCTGTAAATAAACTATCCTGTCGATAGAAACAAAAAAGGAAGGTGCCACACTGAATGTTACAAAAATCCTAAATATAAATTTTCAACATTCTACGGCTAATAGTTTTTGAGATACGAGAGTTACATACAGACGTCAAGGAAAAACTGGTCAAAATGGATTTGTGATCGGTCAAAATGGGTTGTATATGCATTTATATACGCATACATACATGCATACGATGAGTTGTATCACAAAAACTCTTAAAAGTAAATTTAGATGTGGTCAAAATCTGGATACCGAAATTTGTCGCGATCACATTACAATGGCAATGCATAATAATGAGTTCCCCACATAAAAAATTTAATTTTCCCTGATGAATTTGACAAATAGAAAAAAAAACTTCATTAAATTTCTTTCAAAATCAAAATGTACAGTTTTTCGGTGAAAAATAAAAGTAATATGATTTTGGGCTTCCAAAAATGTAGTTTCTCTTATTCAATCTGGATTTTGCACCGTTTCCGTAAAACATTGTGATTAACAATTTCTAAAGCTCATTGGAGGAATTTGCAGCTAAAATACCACGCACGAATTACATTTTAAATTGTATTTCCATTTTCTTAATTAACGTTTCTATTTTAGTCCACTAATTACTAAGTTAAAATCGTTAACGAAGAAAAGAAGATTTTTCTCTCTTTTTCTTTTCCTTTATCTTTGGGGAAGTGTTGGTCTCAGAAGAGTAATAAAGTATATTGATTTTGAAAAAGGATTTAGTTTTATGCTTAGAAAATGTATCATTTAATACGAAATATCTTTTACTATTCACCGAAATAAAATCAGTACCAGAAGCAATGTAGTTGGCTGAAATAGTTTTCAAGAAAATAGAAAACATCTTTGAGTGATGGATGTGAAACATTGTAATTAATGGTATTGCTATTACTGATGGCGCTTTAATTATTACCTCCTTGTAATTCGTACAAGGAAGTAATGTGATCACGAAAACTTTCGGTATCCGGATTTTGACGAAAAATTAGATTTTGACTACCTCTCAATTTACTTTTAAGAGTTTTTGCGATATATTTCATCGTACGCATGCATGTATGTTCATATAAATGCATGTACAATCCATTTTGATCAGATTTTTCCATACGTAAGTACGTAAGCACGTATGTATGTAACTCGTGTATCTCAAAAACTCTTTGTTGTAGAATGTGGACATTTTATACTTGGGATTGTTGTATCATCTAGTTGTGCATCTCCTTTTTAGGTTCCAATCGACTGCATAGTTTATTTACAGGAACACGTGAAAGATTTTCCATACATTATCCTCCATAGGCAGAAATTTATTAAAGCGCATTTGAAAGATATTAAAGTAATTTAAAAGAATCAAAAGTGATATATGCTGTTTAGGATTACAAAATGAATCTCTCTTAAAATTTGTGTCTTTGTAATTCATAGTTCTACAGGAACACTCAAAATTTTTTCAACACATTACGGTCAATGGCAGTTTTAGAGACAATCATCCATTTCAAGCACAATACCATCCGACCATATAGTTAGATAATGGTACGAGGGACGATCGTGCACCTCCCTCAAAAATTGCGTCAAAAGTCACCAGCTTGACAATTTTTGGTGTACGTATGTACGTATGTAACTCGCATATCTCATAAACTATTAACAGTAGATTATTGAAATTTTATGCATAAGATTGCTCTAATGTCTAGTTGTGTACCTCGAATTTTGGTTCCAATCTACTAGAGAGTGTATTTACAGGACCACCCAAAAGAATTTCAATACATCAATGTCTATGGACATCTTCAATATATAATGTTTGTAGTGAGATTTTGTTTGGTACATGCCCAAAATCTCGCCATTTGTCATCGACCGATCATTTGTCATCAACTTTTGCAGAAATATCGCCAAATTTAATGCCAAAAATAATTGTGTATGTTTCATAATTGTATGACTTTTAACTGTAGAATGTTGAAATTTTGTACTTAGAACTATCATAACATCTAACCGAGAAGCTCTTTTTCTGATTGCAATCAAATGAGTAATTCATTTACGTGGTCACTCAAAAGAATTTAAATACATTAAGATGTATGGATACCTTCAACTCATTAGTCTGTGATAAATCACTATTTAGGCTATGGCCAAAATCTCGCCTTTATCTCAAGCTTCTCGGATTTTAGCGGAGCATCACCGAATTAAGTGTATCAAAAACAAATCTTTTAAATTGAACCCATCTTAGCGATGTCTCAAATAGTTCGATATAAGTCACTAAGCTTTAGTCTTATTGCAGTAGTGTATCTCTTTCAAAGGATTAAGTTAGATGACGTGCACCGAAAATATTTATAATTTAATAGACGTACAAGGAAGTGATGTGGTGTCCACATCAAGTATTTCTTGATTGCATTAATTTTCTTTTACTACATGCGCCAGTTAACAAGAGATAAACAAAATTTAGAAAAAAATGATTTCTTGTCTTTTACTTTTACACATACTAAAAAAAAATGGACAAAAAATAATGACATATAATGACATTTGTTTGTCTAAAATATTTTTTTAAATCCTTTGTATTCAAAATTTTAGAGTTATGTTTCAGCTCCCATTCATCGCTCTGCAGAATATATATATACACTGCTCTTACACTGCTAATATACCTGGCTCAAGATTTTACTAGAAAGTGGTTTTGAACTATGTGCAGCCCTATTATGGATAAAAGTTACTCCATGACATGCTTACATTTATCAAGTTAATCGCTAACTCATGAGGAACATTTCTCCATAGAATAAGCTGCAGGTAATTTAGTACCGTTTTAAAATTGAATGTGGTAACATTCCTATAGAACACTAAATATATGTTTATTTAATTCGAAGTAAACGTAGTTATCCACAGTCGTAATAAAGACTGTGGATCACTACGTTTACTTCGAATTGAATAAACATATATTTAGTAACCCATATTGAAAAGCACATAGGTATACGTACATTTTTTTTTCTAAATTATCAAAAAATTTTCAAAAAACAATAAATTTTCTAAATTTTCAAAATAAAATATTTTGAAAATTGTATGTTTTTGTAAGGTTAATTAAATTTATAATACACTAGTGGCCATTCAAATTGCTACACCAGGAAGAAATGTAGATATCAAAATGGTATTTATTGGGCAAATATATTATACTGGAAGTTCTCAAGTGATCCGAAATTTGGGTGCGTAGATTCTGAGAAATCAATACAAGAATAACCACCTCTGGCAGTAATAATGGCACTTATACGCCTGGGCATCGAGTCAAACAGAGATTGGATGGCATGTACAGGTATAGATGCTTATGCAGCTTCAACACGATGCCACAGTTCATCAAACGTAGTGACTGGCGTATGGTGATGAGTAAGCCGCTCGGCAACCACTGACTAAACGTTTTCGGTTGGTGAGAGATCTGAAGAACGTGCTGGCCAGGGCAGTAGCCGAACATTTTCCTTATCAAGGACGGTCCGCACAATATTGGCAACATGCGGTCGTGCATTATCTTGCTGAAGCGTAGGGTTTCGCAGGGCTCGAATAGAGAGAAAAGCCACGGATCGTAACGGATCAGAAATGTAACGCCCACTGGTCAAAGTGCCGTCAATGCGAATGTGAGGCGATCGATACATATATCCAATAGCATCCCATTCCATCACGCCAAGTGGTGGGCCTGTATGACGATGACGAATGCACACTGCCGATGTGCATTCACCGAGATGCCACCAAACAAGGATGCGACCATCATGATGCGGTAAGCAGAACCTATATTCATTTGAAAAAATGACGTCTCGTCATTCGTGCGTCCGGGTTCATCGTTGATCACACCGCTGAAGGCTCTCCTATCTGTAATGCAGCTTCAAGGGTAGCCGCAACCATGGTCTAGGATATGAGAGTCCATGCTGCTGCAAACGTGATCGAACTGTTCATGTAGACACTTGTTGACTTGCAAACGACTTCATTTATTGACTCAGGGCTTGTGACGTGGCTGCACGAACCATTAAGGTCATGCGGATAACATGCCTGTCTCCTCGGCTGCCAGTGATAGCGGCCCGTGGAGATCCAGCAGAGCGCTCAGTATTACCGTCCTGAACGTGCCTGAACCCATCGATTCCATATTCTGCTAACAGTCTTTGAATCTCGACCGACACGAGCAGTAATACTGCGATAGGATAAACCGCAGTCCCGGTAGGGGTTCCCCAAATTGGCCTTTATCAAAGTTAGAAACGTACTGGTACGCATTTTGCTTTCTTACAAGAGGCATCACAACAACTTTTCAACAGGACACAACGTTCAAATTCAGTTTGTGTGTGAGAAACCGGCATTACAATTTTCATTTTAAACACATTGTTGGTGTCGCTGCCGGCGCCTGCTTTGTCTGAATGAAAAGCTAACCATTGAAAAGCTAACCTGATGATAAGCTGAAAAGCTAACCATTTGCTTATCACAGAATTTTTTTCCTGCCGTTTAAATTTCACTTCTGTAGCATGTTGCCATCTTGGTGTAGCAATTTTAAGGGTCAGTAGTGTAAATATAAAATTATTTGAAATAACCGATTGATTGTTTGAGAAACCTGTTATTTTTTTTTTCGTCGAATATTTTCTAGAGAGAGATAGTAAAGATACTTTTAACAGTTTTATTTTCGAAGTATACAAGTAATTATTACAATATAAAGAATCACTGTATTAGAAAATCATTTTTCCCTGTAATATCAACTCTAACAGTTTAGCGATTTCAATCACTGTTTCTGATCACTGAGAGAGATACTTCAGACATGGAAAAAGAAGGCTTGATTTATCTTAAAAAATGAAGAAAAAGAAAAAGAAAATACTAATACAATTTTTTAAGGTATTGTCTCTTCTGTTGAAACTACCATGGGATATATTAAAGTAATGTATGAATAGTTATCGCGTTTAGTTAATTGTGATTCACCCATTGACAAATATTGAATATAAAGCATACTTTTAATTTAATGCGCAGAAAATGTTTATTAACACGTTAAAATGTACGTTAACTCATAATTTAGTAAGAAATATACTAATACTACTTATTATTTGTACTGTATACCATCATTTCTCGCCTTTAAATAATCCATTTAAGCATTTATAAGTATTTCGTGGTTCAGCAGCCTCGAGGAGCTGTATAGAACAGCGCAAATTGTGAATCTGACTTAGATTGTGTGAAAAAGCTTATGAATAGCAATTTAGAATTTATTAAATCACGTTTTTGACTGCCGTAAAAGAAATCCCAGTTATTAAACCCAGTTATCTGAGTTCACCTGGGTCAGTTCAAACAGTTAGTTTTCAAACGGAGTTATACTGGAATTTTCAAGTATGTTGCAAAAAATAATTAAACAAATAAATAAATAAATTATAGAGGAACGTAATCCTACAATAATATTGCTTTCTTAATATGAGTTTATTTGGTTTTGGCTGTTCTTGTTAAGGTACTAGATTTTGTTGCAGAAAAGTTTGCTTTCGACGGTTTTCCTTGGATGTTCCTTTTCTGTATGCATTCTTAGTAAATATGCCTTATTACCACAAAAAATTAACATATTTGAACGTTTACATTTTATTGGTACGAAATTCCGTACGTACATATAAAGAGGAAAAAGTAAAACAACACTTGGTTATACGTGAAGTGACCATGTGTTATTTGGAATGACACCAAAATTTAATATTTTTACATGAAGTCTTCATATGTCGCTTTTAAATTTAACATCACAAAACGGAGAGTTAAAATCAGGCGACATGTTGCCTGTCTAAATTAATTAGACAGTGTAATAAACATTTAAAAAATTAGACAAAGTAAGGATAAAGTTGAACATTCTTTTAACTAAAATAAAGTTTGTCTCAAGTATTCCCAATTTTTCTATAAGAATGAAGTTATGTGTCACCTGGTTATAATGAATTGCGAGCTGTAGAACAACATGCCCGTAAACTTTAAAACTAATATAACTATACTGGATAGATTCTATGTGTATCCTTTTCAAACTCCTTCTCAAAAGAAAGTGTTTGTGCATTCATAGCCTCTTTCCACTTAACACTATCCCAATTTTGAATGTATTAAAAGTATCATTTAAATTAGAATATTTCCCTAAATTAGTGCATTTTGTTGTTTTTCACTAGCGATCCAAAACAAATAAATGCGTTAAGTTTGAATTCATATTTAACTAATACCTGTATGGAAGTTCATAATACTACGATGGAAAACAAACATTTCAGTCATACCACTGTGGCAAGCCTTTACAGTCTCGATACTTATTCAATATTTCATTTCTTATATTCTTATTTCATATTAAAAAATACGAAAAATCTAAGCCTTTTTTAAGCTCTCATACTATTTAGAGCAAATGTTAATGACGAAATAAAACTTACCACTCTAATAAACAAAAATCTTCAACATTTATACATTTTAATTCTACTACAATGGTGATCATTTTCGACTCCTTTTCATTTCAGTCCTTCATTATTTTAATATTTCAAATCTTGTTCTTTTTTTGTCCATGAAAACATTTCCGTCAAAAACAATTCGATACGAAATTAGGTAGCAAAACTAAATTATGCTGAATAACTATTATTTTTAACGAAATGCATTATTTTTGACCAAATTTCATCTAGATTCCTAACTGAATATCCATCATTTAATGTAATACGAATTCACAGTTTTATGACATAATCTGAAGCTCTCTTTTACTAAACTTACTTCAGCGAGAATTTACTTTTCTTTTATCTCAAAATAAGATGTATGCGAACATCATTGCGCTTTACAATAAACGACAAAATCTTTTATGTTATCTAAAGTTATATGTACAGCGAAGGATTATCTTATCTTCATTGGATTAGAGTTTGTTGTAAAAATCTTGTTTAATGGCATTAATTCTTTTATTTTAAGCTTATGATATTAACACACTCTTTGAGAAAATTACTGAAAAGATTTAGCAAAGTAGTAAATTTGAAAAAAACTCAAATAATACAAAAACGAAAGATAAATCAAACCAAACAGATGGATTATTGAACATTTTTTAACAGAATCCTATTTGTGCACGTTCATCTACTTAATGACTAGTTAACTTTATTGTTCAAAGACGAAATTTGGACCAGAGTTAACTAGTTCCCATTTCTACAATATCTTCCGGGGGTCTTATTTGACTTCACATTTTTTGGACATAGGAAGCGCCATTGCTTGTTGTTTTAGGTCTTTGGGGTCTCATTGTAGTCTTCCTTCTACTCACTCTGGGCACAACGAGTGCATCGATGTGGAAAACACAAATGTTGGAAGTAGCATTGTACAAAGAAAAAGAACCGCCGTCTCCCAACATTTACGAATATTTTCTCTTACAAAATATAACAAATAAGGTCCAAAAGTATTTACTTTTAATTTCTGCTTTTAAAGCTTATCTGTGAAGTTAATTTGCTTGCTCTTAAGAAATATAATTCTGCATTTAAGTGTGGCAAAATACAATTGCCTCATCCAGGTATTAATAAATTGAAACTCTCTGATGTACTAATTAATATGACAATTCGTTTTCCTATTTTGTGTCATGTCTAGGGGTTGCAACTTGTAAGAACGTGTAAAATAGAATATTTCGTTAAAAAATATTATTATTACAATGAGGTGATGAAAATTAATTGCTACAATATTCTATTCTACAATGCATATTGTATAATATACAGTTTGATTCAAACATAATGTGCCGTTTTCAGAGCATCATAAATGTTTATTGAATTAAGTTATTTACAAGAAATTTTCAGTGTGGTTTCCTTCAGCATAGTAGCATTTTACGTAGGCATTTAAGTCAAGCCAAAAGAGCTTTTCCGACAATTTTTTTTTTTTTGGGGGGGGGATATGACTATTCCTAACTTTGTTTGCTTTTTGAAGCCTTTGAAGTGCTCTTACTTTACGTCTGTTTAATTGTTTTTTTTAAGTATCCCCATAAAAAATAATCGCAAGGCGCACAGTCATGGAATGATGGTACCTATTTACCAACGTGGAAGAAAATTATTTTTTTTAAATCTTTCAGAAGTTTTATAGTTAATTTTGCATAATGACTTAGTGCAGAATCATCCTTGAGGGAATCTCCCTTGAAGTTTCCTTGAGGGTAAAGAAATTTTCTCTCGTTGATCCTATGATTTAAAGATTTATTCTGATAGCATTTTGCATCAATTTAGTCTTTGGTTCTACAAAAAATGGTTTTGTTAAGCCTTGAGAGGACATCCCCATTCATACCATTGGCACTTGATGGCCGACTTCCCTTTTGCAAAATAGCTGCTTCTTTACGACGCTGTTCGCGTGAAATATATTATATCTTCGTTTTGCTAGTTCTGGATGACAGATTAAACAATGCTTCATCCGAAGTTATCCATGTTTTGTATCTACCTTTGCGTAACATTAATTTCAGAGACTAAGAACGTTTCTTCTTTTTCTACGGTCTTTGCAGACATTTGATAACAGACTGGTTTCTTCACTTTTTTATAGACAGTTTTCTTTATCTGACTCCAAATTATCGATTGCGATACCTGTAGTTTCCTTTCTTATACCAGATCTACTGAATTTAACAACATTTTGTGTTTTCAGGTTTGTGTAAGTTGCTAGAAAACGAGAATTGAACTCTAGTCTTTTTTACTTTTCGTCCCACCGTATTCTTCATGCACTATTTCCGAAGGAGACATTCTTTTATTATCTTCAATTAATTGTATTAATTTTGTTTGGTTTGGAATAGTTGAAGGTATTCAAAATTCACTGACTAAAGAACGACTGACTCTAGTATTATTATCCTTGTGTGATCTTGTAAAAGAGCAGTTAATTCTATATACATGATTTTCAATAGGATACGTGGTATATAGAGCATACCAATATTAACACATTTCATAGTAATTTATGCATATATACATACGTTCGAAAGCGAATAGACGAAATATTCATAAACACATATCAACTTTAATGGAAAGTGTTAAAGATATATTTCTTACGAATTGCACGCTGTACCCAGAAGACTTCGGTCTAAGGCTGGAAAAGATATAAAGTGTATTGAAAAAAGCATAAGGAGTAAACATTAGCATTAAAAAAAACCTCGTCTTTAAACACTAATTTATCCCTCATTTTTCAATGAATAATTTCTGTACTCCACGGAAACATAATATTTAAGTGAATTTTTCGTACTGAAATCTGAAGAAGAGGAAAAAAAATGCATTGAATCAGGAGAAGTTTCTTCACTTGACAGGAGAATAAAGAAACATACATTCGTCAAACGCCGGAGATACTGCCTGAAAGATTTCTGTGAAATGGAGAAATAATTTTTTAGAGTGCGTCATTATACACTACTTATTTCTCATTTTTCAACGAATAAATTCCGCACTGCTTGAAAACGTTGTATTTCCTTGGTTTCTTATATAAAATCTGAAGACGAAGAACAAATTTCGTTGAATTTGAAGAAGTTTCTTCAAGTGACAGGAGAAAAAAGAAACGAATTTTCGTCAAATAACGGCGACATTCGGACAGCATTGCTGACAGTAAAATTCCTGTGGATTGAAGAAATAATTTTTAAGAGTGTAGAAACCTATAATCTTAAAGTACGTAAATCGCAAGACGTGAATAAATGCACATTTTGACTCCACTTTAGCTTTAAGTAAAAATATCAGCATAATACACATTTACATTAAGCAGAAGCATACATAAAAGCACATATCAGCAACATTTTCTCGATAACTTTGAGGTGAAACAGTCATGAGCTGTAACTGATTTTGAAAGAAAGTGTTTTAATGAGTGCGTGGATTTAGGCGAGAAGTTTTATATCTGTTGATATAAACTGATCTAACAAATTAACGTCGCATCTGGAACCAAAAAAAAAAAAAAACACAATGGAATTTTACGAGCTAATTTTTATGTTTCTCAATTGATACATCACCATAATGTACGTATATTTATGTATTCTTCTTTAGCATTTTCTGTTAAAAACGGATTGTATGACATTTGTATCTTTCTTTTGTATTAAAATGTTTACGAGTCTTTGCAAAAGGTGTGTGATTTTAATTGAAATCGCCAGATTATTTTCGGATTTCGTGATGTGCTACCGAACACTACATTCAAATAATAAACGCGGTGTCTTCTTTGTTTTATGCTTTATTTGTTCTATAAATAAAAGTGATTTGCGAATCTTCTAGACTGACAAAAAAATTCTCGTCAATTTTTTTTTATTGGTCGAAAACGTTCAACAGCAAATAAACAACAATTTATTTTGATAATTTATTAAAAAATATATTTTGTAGCATTACAGTTGAAATATGGCCGATTAAGATAAACAATCATAGCTAATCTGCAGATATAAATTAATCAATCTATCGAAAAAGGTTCATATAATTTATTACGAACAATTTTATGTATGCTCAATGCTAATGACACTAAGATACATTTTATTAGTCACTGGTTAGTTAGCTATGCAAATTACGTACTGAGAGTTTATTTTTCAAAATCGTGAAGTACATGAATATATCTTCTCATGACTTTTCCATTGAAGATTTGCGCTTAATTATCCATCAATGCTTCTACTTAATGTTTATTTCAAAGTATGTTTGTGTAAGTTAATTTATCTCGACTTTGAGGTAAAAATACAATAAAGTGAATATCAATGAATTGTACATCTAACTTGCATAAAAGAACATTAATGAAAACAATATTAGCGTTGAATAGCAGTTAATGATCATTCTCATCCCGCATGCTTATTCAAAAGAGCATAAAACATGGATGGTAATTTGATTAGAATATTATGTGCCTTTATAAAACATATAAAACATATTGATATCCAAATATCTTTCAGTTGACTATAAGCTCGAATAAGTCAGTATTTTGTTCAACGATAAATGTTTCTTATATAACTCAAACATTAGTTGCCTTTTTCTCCAAAAGCGTTTGAATTTTCTAGTTGTTCATAGTAAACACCAAGTACATCTGTCTACTTAATGCTTTTCTGTGAAAGTATTAACTTAATTTCTAAGAACGGCTTTTCCCCTTATACCTTGGTATCTCTCTGTAGATACACCTGAGCATCAACTCACCAACATCAAACCAATTTGTTCATAAGGTTTTAGATTTCAGATGTCTTTTGATTTAAGACAAGGAAAGATAACAAAAAAGTAAACAATTCTTTTGATCACAAAATCCAATTTTGCCGGCTCAATTATTCAACATTTTTCACGTTTGATGAAGAAATAGTTAATATAAACCATTTTCGTCTCGATTAAAATTTGCATCCAAAATACATAATACACTATTTTAAGAAATGCTTGATGCTAGCTATCAAGTAGTTCTTAAGACGCTTAATATTTTATCTTTACGTGAAATACTTTATCGCATTACGGAGACAAATTCGCAAAATACGACAGAAACTATTAAGTGAGTTAGTGTAAGAATAGCATTTCCGAGTTTCCAATTTTAAATGCAGTAAAGGAACGGGAATCGTACTCTTAATATTTACGTTTAGTTAATGTGTTTTACAGTACAAAGATTCTTTCTCTTGTAAGAAAGAAATCTTAAAGCGTGAATTACACGAACTTAATGGATCCATTAGCTATTTCAACGATTTTTTCGAAGCACTATAATCAGTTAAACGCAGATAAAAGATTGATTGTAACTTAACATTATTGTAACGGAATGTTTTGCAATTCAGGACTCAAAAATTTTTTTTCTCAAAATTACATGTTTTAAATGCATGAATTCAAATAAATACACAACAGATTTATAAAAAGTTTAAATGTTAAAGATGAATGAGCAATGAATTTGTAATTTAAAATAACTATTTTATTATTAATGTCTTCTTAAATATAGACTAAGTACAAAAGATGGATTCGATTTTAAAAAATCATATTTTCGAATCTACCGCAAACATTACAATAAGTGATCCATGAAAGTAAGGACAAATAAACAGAGTTTTTTTTTTCAGTTACAAATGTTCGATGTGTGACACTCTGGTTACACGGCATACGTCCAATCTGTAATATTGTTCGTTTCATACTTGTTGTAGCATCACTCTATCAATGGCTCGCAATTCTGCACAAATGTGTTCTTTAAGTTCTGTTAGTGTTTTCGACATAGTTGGTACTTAAACTATGACGTAATCCCACAAAAAGAAAGCGCATGGTGTTAGTTCTAGGGATCTTGGTAGTCATCTGATTAAGGGTGAATCTGTTCCCTTAAATTGATGATAACATCGCCGAATGCATTTATTGGCTGGTGCTTTTTTTAGTTAGCGATTTCTAAAAGGATTCTAACACGTAGTCATGTTACATTCGAAGAAAAGCGCCCAAAATTCCAGATCGTTAGATCGACAGACTGCAAGAGGCCAGGATCGTGGATCTGCGCACTTCAGCCATCTCTTAACGTTTACTGTCTCACACAACTCGGCCATTGGTCGCCATAAAAGCATGTTTAGTGAAAAAAAGGGATGTAACAAATGAAGGATAATTGCACCATTGCAACAATGAAAATAAGAGTTATATGCAAGCAAACAATCGAGAAAATATCTTGAGCAGAAAAGATGGCGAAATTGAATTTATTAGACAGTTCATATGTTTGCCACAAGTTATGACTTATAAAACATACTATTAGAAATGAACTGATAACGCAATAAATCACTTCACCCATGATCAGGCAAGGCAGGACCGTACTTCTTCACATTAGAAAGATTAAATCATTTGTACCTAGCATCTCTTTTTCGAGAAGCTCTAATTTTAGCATTTTCATTGTCATTTAAAAATAATTGTAAACGCTATTTATTTTCCTAGCCTTGGTTCTCGTTTATTGAATCTCAATTCCACAAAATACGTTAACATGACAAAATAGGTTGTAAAGTTTACATTTTTATGCATAGGTAATTTTTCTTTAAACAACAAAAACACTTGTTCATACATTTTTTGTCAGAAATTTAACAATTATTGTTGGCATCAGAAGAAATTGGACAAAGGCATGCAAACATCAGCTCTGAAAGGGACTAAAATGTGAAATGAAAAAAAAAGTAGTACGGTATAACATACTTTTTAATGTAAACTCTCCTACCCAAAATATGTAGCTAAAGATATAATATCTACGATTGTCAAATTCATATTCACCGAGTATATGGCAAATATTACATAGTTCCGTACAGGGGTATAGGCAGAGGGTGGCTGATTGGGCTGTAGCCACATCCCCCGAAATAAGTAAACTTCAGATATGAAAAACTTTAAGTACATTTGGATAAATTTGAAATTTCCTTTTCAAAAAATTAAGGCCGAATTTAATACTTTCAATAATGTATGGTTTTCCATCTGCAAAGATTCCAAAAGCATTTATGAATTACTTGTTTCTTTCCTTCTTTTACATTCATTTTTATATGCGAGCCTTTGTAGGCAAAGTAAAACTATTACATTCCTTTCTTCCCCTCCTCCCACCCCCCAAAAAAGATTATATCGATTTTTATAAGCTATATTGCATTCTAGTTTTTTGAGTTCTCAGTCAAACCCAAAAAAAATTCTTGGTTACGTTACTGGTTCCAAACAATTAATTTCTATAATAAAAATAGTTAATTGAAATATAAATTTCATTTATTATAACTGTTGTTTCAGAAATATTTAACTAAAAGCGAAATCGAAATGTCAGTATCATATAGAACTTTGCTACCCCACCTCTAAATAAAAAAAATCAAAAATAAAAATTACAATGTTATTCTTATTTTTTTATATAATTCAGTTTGTTTCTCTACTAATATGAATCAAAATATAAATGCTTTATCTAATTATAAGGAATCTAAAAGAAAGTTTTTCAATATCAATATAACAGGCAGTATGTTTTGAGAAAAAACAAGACGTTTTACGCACATTAATATTGTTGGAAAATCCTAAAACTTTATTAGAAGCACTTGAAATGCTGTTTAAATATATCTCTATAGTAAATAATATTGAAACATCTAAATTTTTATTAAGAAAAGTGGAGTTTTTCAATGTACGCTCCCATTTTCCCCCACCTGACCCTACTTTCAATAGAAAAAATATAACATTCGAACATTCTTTACATTTTAATTTTGCATACATATATGCCTTTTATAATTTGATATGATAAAAGTACAAATTGTAAGCCTAAATGTTATTGGCAAATACTTTCAAAAAGAACAAGTCCAGTGACTATAAATATTCGTCAATAAAGCATTGAGAAAAATGCTGAAAGTATTACGGGTATACGTTCCCAGACTCAAAAGCAGTAACAAGAATTCCATACTTATGTCGGGAAATATTCTTTCTCTGGAAAAACAATGTTAGGTCAGAAATACATATGCACTTGACAACGAAAAATATTAAATTTGCACGGGTAAAAAAGGGGGGGAAAGGAATTTTTATTTTGCTGTAAAATGTCTTTTTAGAATGGATATAAATCATAACTTTTAAAAGAGCATCATAAAATGTCTCCCTTTAATATATATATATATATATATATATATATATAACTAACAAGTAAAACACAAAACATACTACAAATAAGACATATCTCGCATAAAAATATAACAGCTATTAGCAAGAATTAAAACCAGATTTTGAAGCCAAATAAAGTGCAAGAATTATTGTTATAATATAATGGAACGGAAATTATAACCACTATCGCCATCGTCAGGAGCCACAAACAGTGGATTATAATTTACAGCAAACCAAATAGTAGGGTTTCGGTTGTGTGGCATATCAGAAGAGATATTAACTCCACACATTTGGGCCCTACCCTACTATATAAAGGAAAGAAGAAATCAAAAAGATAACAAAAATTAGAAATAGGAATTATAATTTTACATACCAGACCTTGAGCACATGGAAATTTCATTTGAACAATTGATATCTGTTGCCAATGCTAAGAATTGTAAAAAGTGAAAAATGGTGTTGCCACTAAATAAAAGTGTAAAAGTGGAAAGAAGAAAGCATAGGAGTTGCCAAATACTGAAAGGTAATATTATTAAATTTTAAGAATATCCAGGTATATTAATATAATAAATATATATTGAATAATAATAAATTAAAATGATTGAATAAAATAAATAGTATAGCAAAATTAAATATAACATATTGTTTAAAAAATATAATGATTATTATTATTGACAAAGTATGTATAATAAGTTATTGTATGACAGAAGATTAATCTAGTAAATAAGAAAAAAATAAAAAATAATGTTTAGGACAGAATAATCACAATATAGGAGCCCCGTTTTTTTTTTTTTTTTTTTTTTTATACATCTTTAAATTTTTAGTACAGATCTGTATCAGAATTGTATATAGGAATGGAAGTTTGATCAGAATGTAAAAAGAAAAATGAGTTTTATCTGTTCTAAATACAACTGC
Source organism: Cheiracanthium punctorium (assembly GCA_038373885.1). Classification (NCBI taxonomy): domain Eukaryota; kingdom Metazoa; phylum Arthropoda; class Arachnida; order Araneae; family Cheiracanthiidae; genus Cheiracanthium; species Cheiracanthium punctorium. The sequence continues at coordinate 1,599,340 of JAWZYV010017968.1, forward strand.
AAATTTTTTTTCTATTAGCTATGTTTCCTCTCTTAGATCCATTCAACAGGATATTTTCACATTTTTAAGTTACTTCTGTATTTTATCTTACCTTTAGTTCATTAGTGTTATTTTTGTGCTGATTATAATTTTATATTTCACTGTGAGGACATCATAACTATGATTTACATAAGTGTGCTTATTTTTAAAACTTTACTAACTTTGTTATACAACATTAAAGTTATGTTTGGAAATAAACTGTTGAGTGAAAGGCGTTTTCAGAATATGTCAGGCAATTCTGATTTCTGGTGTCATGCGTGACATACTGATTTTGTTTAACAAAAGTTTTTTTTTTTCAAAAAGTTTTGTTGGCTTTTTTTCTGAAGTTTAATTAATTTTCAAATTTATAATAATCAAAGTGGCATTTATCATAGCAAAGTAAAGAATTTTTTACACACATATTTGGATATTGAATAGAATATAAAATATAAATAATCTATTTAATGTAATCTTTACAAACCATAACTGAAATCTGAGATCCAAAAATTTAATTATTTATCTCTCTATTCAAAAAAAAAGTAAAGGCCGCTGTCGCCGCCGCTGGCGCTGTCAAAGCTTCTGGACCTATCTCCTCCTAAATCGTAGGGATTTGAGTTTCGACTAAGGTACCCACAGATTCGAAAAATTCCGAGGAACCTGATGAGCTAAGTTAAATTTCGAAAATCGAATTATTTTAGAAGATATTAATAAAAAACTGAAAAAATAAACAGAATGGTTGCCAGATTTGGCATAAAATCATTCATTCTTTTGCAACAAAGCGTTTCCAAGTATCTAGAATCGCGTGAAATTTACAAACATGAGTTAGAATTACGCCCATTTTACGCCAAAATAAAAACTATATAAAATAAGTAACTCAAAATGTGTTACACAAAGTTGACAATTTTCAAATAGTAGTTCGCTTAGACAACAGGAGTTTAGAATTAGCGATTATTCGTTTTTCCAAAACAGAATAACTAATATCTTGAAAATGAAAAATAATTAAAATGCAGATTATTTTAAAGCCGGTTCTCGTCCAGCTGGATTATTTGCTACCAGTAGAAATATTTGGCGTTAACTATGCCATTATAGCAATTATAGCACTTTGGATATTTGCTAGCGCGACGAGATGGTATAATTCGTGGTGTTAAGAACGCCAATCTGCAAACGATTATGTAAATGAAAGTATGGATAACGGTTTTCGGGTAACCTTAAATGAACAGTAAATATAGGTTGTGAGTATGTGTAAATCGCCAAATAATGAAAAGTCGCCATTGGTAGCAGGCTATTCTATCTGTTCCGTAGCTTTTATTAACATTACATGTACGCAAGTCGCCAAATAATGAAAAATCGCCATGGGTGGCAAATTCGCAAGGTGTCCAATAGGTTTTACATTATTAAAAATACAGCTGAAACATATGTTCTTATTTTATTACGCTTTAGCTCCTAATTAGTATAACCTTTGAATGGCAAATCTTCGGGTTTTCTCTGTTGAAATTATGTCTTTTTTAGGAATAAGCCCGATTAGGGGCCGACTGCCTCATATGAAAAGCGAGCGTAGCGAGTCTGGGGGCCTTGGCCCCTAGTTTGTAAAATAAACCGAATTAGTAAATCCGTTAGCTCTTTCAGAAATAGCTGATGAGCTTTGATTGGATACTCGTTAATCATATAATTTTTAGCTTGAATATTTAACAATTGTGAATATATTTCTTGAAATCTAGCCCCAATCTCATGGTCTATATAAGCATTCAGGTACGTAAAAATGTAAAGGTAAACCATTTTATTTTGAAATAATTACAGTTTTCAATACTCTGAGAAAAATATTCACAAATACTACAACTGAAATTTCCGTTATGATTGACATCAACACGGCACATGATTAAATTTCTGTACTAAAGTTCTTTAAAATATTTAACCGAAATAACTCGCTGCAGTATAATGCTTTGACCTGTTTGATGGATTAAGTGTTTCGAGATTTTCTTCCCTGTCATGATTTGTATTTCCCGTGCATAATTTATTGTTCAAAGATCATTAATGATCCGATTTACTGACTAAAGCTGGAACATTTGTAGCAAATCTCTGAGATTCAGGACCATTCTCCGGAGTACATTGTTATGATGTCCGTGCTTTGCGCGACTTAATAATTCTGTCTAAAGTAATAACAGTTTATTTGATAAATTTTGACTGTTATCCCTGCAATGTATCAATTTTCAGGGATTCGGCATTACAGAAACTGCCTTAAGAGAATGGAAGCTCAAATGGAAGCATTTCCTAAAGCTTAATGTTAATACTACTCTTACTTACAATACATATCTTGTTGATTTACCAAAAACAATTTGGTGGTGGTACTTTATCTGAATAATATAGTTGGATGAGCATGCTACTTTCTTGAATTAACCGAAACTTTGCGGTAGCAATTAATTTTTTTTTTAATCAGCGAAATTTATTTTTCTTTCCGACAAAATGTTTATATTTAAATAGTATTAACAAAATCTTCTTCAATTAATCTCTATACATTTTTTTGTACATGCATGTACGATGAAATACATTTTATAAGGGGCGTTTAGATGGCGTTTAGATTAGCGTTTTACTGGAAGAGTGTTTATGCTGGCGGAGTATTTCAATGTTTATGTCAAAGGTTTAAATCGTTAAAGGTTCAATTAATTTAACAAAGTCAAGCCATTTCCAAAGTAGACTATCTACGAGCAACCACGAAGACAGACGACCGGCACACTCTTCAACAGGCGAGAAAAATGTGGACGGCAAAGAACCGGCAAAATCGCAAGACACGTGGAACGGACTACTGCACGATCAGTGTATGGCTTTACCTTTGCCAGAAGGATTCTATTTGCACGATGACTAGTTGCGTGGAGGCCATCAAGAGTGTTGGGCAAAATGTAATCGTGCGTACAACTAGCAATTGACCATTTTATCGACAGTTTGAAACACTATAGAATTAACAATCGACCGAATGTTAATTGCAAAATTTACAATTAAAGACTATTCAAATGTTAATATTATTCCACAATTAAATATAACTGTTAAACATTCTTTCATAATTAAATGTTAATTAATCCTTAATAAGAAATTTAGCTTGATTAAACAATTAAAAATTAAAAGTAGTTAAACTGGAAAATTTTCTGTAAAACAGGGACCTACAGCTTTTTCCAGGGGATCATTTTTAGCATTTTTCAATTAAGTTGACAAATAATTATAAATTCAGTTTGTCATTCTGTCTGTTCTGTGTATAGTCTGTGTAGGATAAACGAACAAACTTCACAGACACGCAAATTGAATTTTAAACACATTTTAACTTGTTGAAAGGTCTTAAAAAAGAGGTCCAGCTATATATATATATATATATATATATATATATATGAAAATCGTGTTAGTATGTGCATTTAGTAGAATTTAATCGTTAATTGCTTTAATAAAATTAATTAAACGATTAAAGATTGATTAGTTAATAATTCTAAGGCCACAACGCAATTGAGAGAATAATCATTAATTGTTAAATTTGCAGATAAAAGTTTATTAATAATTATATATTTTGATTAATCAAATTAGTTTTATTATTAACAATTGATTAGTTGTTAATTGTAGATTTGAGATAAACAATTGATGAGTTTTTAATTATAAGGTCACAATTCAATATATGAATCATTAATTCTGAACTTTACAAATAACAATTAATTAATTGTCAATATTTATTTGCCCAACACTGGTCACCAATACTTGCTCATCAGAGACTGCGTTTTCTGTTATGCCGGTAGCAGAAAAACTGGATGGTTCAGCATGGGCTCGAATACTCTTTACGGACGAGAGCCGCTTTATTCTATGAAGGCATTATAGAAATAGACATGTTTAGAAAGAGCAAGGAAACGTACTCAACCTTATAATATCATCGAAACGCACACATTTGGAGATCCTGGAATTATCGTTTTGGGAGGCACAATGTTTTGTAGCCGTACGGACTTCCATATCTTCCAAGATGTCTCAGCCACATGTGCATGGTATTGTATAGAGCAGATTTTCCTTATTTACCTGCGTTTTTTCAGAGGTGCTATGAGTATGCTCCTTTTAATTGTCTAGAAGGCCACTACTCTTCATACAGAGGCTGTCACACAGCTCTTTCAGAGCCAGTATATTCTATGCTTGGATTGCCCCACAAGATCTCGGACTTAAATTCAGTCGAACGAGTTCAGGATAATCTCTTCAGATGCTTGACAGCTCGTCACCAGCCTCCAGCAACAATTCCGAAAATGTCGTTGGCGTTACGAGAGGAATGGAAATCTACTTCAAGAACTCCTTGAAGATATCAGCATCGCATACCATGTATATTCTGCATGAAAATCATTGGTAATCATATCCCTTACTGAATATTTAATTATTTTTACTAATCGCTTACAAATGGACACTTTTGCATTTTGTTTTGTTGCTCTCTAAGATAAGATTTCAGCAAAGTTCGTCCTATACTTTGAATTTTTTTTCAAGCTTTCCTTCACTTTTTTCCGTATTGTTACATACTGAGGATGTTACCTTTGTCTTTTTTACATTTATCTGTCCCACAGTTAAATATGCACCTTTCCAACATTGATGATGTGATTTAAGGTCACATTATTTTACCTGTACCTAAATATTTTTCTCACAAAAAATGCACAAAAGTATCACAACTAGATCTTCATTGTGACTGACATAATCTCGAGAGTGATACAACATGTAAAGCTTCATGCTTTCCATAAAATGCTTTACTGAAATATCACGTTACAGGGAACTGCTTTTAGCTTTGTGCGTTATTTGCCGTTAAAAGTTTGTTAGTGATTCGATTTTATAACTAACACGTCACATTTCAAGCAAATCTCTTGTGGAGATTTAGAAACAATCTACAGAGAGCACTACTGTAACGTATTATATTATCTTTTCCTAATGTCTAATATTATTGCTGATTTTTTTTTATATATTTGAATAGTTGCATTCATGATATATCAGTTTTAATGGATGCGATTTGGCATTAGGGAAGTTTTTAAAAGTAAACGAGATGTTTTAATGAACGAATTTTATAATATTTAAACGTTGTTACTATATTTTGTATGTAAGTATATATTCAACTATATATATAAAAGAATAACTTGAAACATAACTAACATGTTCTAAGCATAAACTGATGAAAGGAGACTTATGAAAAAAGAAAAGTAGTAGCTGAATAGTATACGGAAAAAGTTTGATAAGAAATTCTCAATTTCTTTTCATTCAGTACTCTCAAAACATGTTTTTATTCCTAGCCACATCAACATTTTTTTAATAAGATGCAGTTTAAAACCGATCTTTCAGTTAAAGAGTGGAAAGTGTGAAACAATTTTAGATAAAATTAACAGAACCTATTTAGTTCAAGCATCCAAAATGATGGAGCAAATATTTTTCTTATAGTTTCATTTCAAACACATAGATCAATAATTATCTGCTCAGCACCAATCAGTCTATAAGAGATGCTTGCGGTCAATCAGCTTTTATCAGATGTTAACTTGTTTAAATAGAAAAGAAAAGATTTTGTGTATGACATCCAAATTTGCTTGAATAGAAAGACGTTGAGGACACGAGAGGCGGATGTTTATGATGATTGACATTTAAGAGCTTTTGCGTACGATAAGTAGACTGCAATTCTGATTTTCTTGAGATTTCAGCTTAAAATTCTTCATAAAATATAGTACTTCCGCTCCATGAAAACGAAAGCCACTGTTGTTGGTGGTGTCAATCCTTGTATGAAATTACAAGAAAAAAGCATTGTCATACAAAATTTTATGTTAGGATGAGCGTAGTGGTCATTTTATTTCCATAGTATGAATATTTCAGGAGGAATTCATGCAAAAATTTAGTTCGAAAAATTATTTCATCAAAAAATTCATGGAAAACTCAATTTATTAAAAAATTGATTCAGCCAAATTGAAGTACATTCACAAAATACTAATTACAGAAGTTATTTGAAACACCTTTAAAAAGTCGGTTCAGAACAGAATTTTAAAAAACCCCGCGAGATTAGAAAGAAAGCTGTAATTCGGATTCCGAGTGGGTAATTCAATGTCTTTTCATAAACTTCTATCTAGTGCGTTCATTTCAGAACAATAGAAAATAAATGCGCTTCATATTTCATGTCGAAGGTACTGCTTAACAATTTCGTCAATACTTCCGCCCATTGGCGGCGGACACAAAACGTTATCTGGGTACTTTCGCCTCCCAATGACGGAATCCAAGAAGCGTTCTCTATCAACTATCGCCACCCAATGGCGGCAGCCACGAAACGTTCTCTGAGTACTGACACCGCTCTATCTAAAGATTATGTGGGTATGATTACCACAGCTGCCTAAAATTCCAGAATATAAGTAATCAGTTTTGTAAACTGTAATTTTTGTGTTAGAATATAGCAATTTTTTTTCCTATGGATATCACAAAACGTTTTTTCGCGGCTTACGCTTCTATTACACTGCACAATCCAGTGGACAACTTGCCAATACCATGAATATATTACAGCGTCCAGCTTCTCCGTACCGAAAGGATTAAATGTGAATCCTTTCTTATAATTTAAAAATGGAAAAGGTGTTTAGAATTAATCTTTTTCTATAAAGTGTAATTTTTGAGAATATGTTGAAGCCCACACACTTATCATAGCTCAAAGATCCATCTTAACTTATTGATAATCAGCGGAGGTGCATGGAAAATTCATTAAATATTATATTTTCTATATAAAATAACTACTAGTTGCTGCACGCGACTTCTTCCGCGTCAGGTTTAGAAATAGGTTAAGAGAGAAATGAAGCATGTGTGAAGAAATTTGAAACACACCAAGATCCGACACATGATTGGAATAATGGATACTTGAAAAATTTCAAAGTAACGTCAGATGAAACAAAAGGGGAAACTGTAAGATTTTGTCAGAGCGTCTGCGACTGGCTGTCAAGTTCCCGAGGTTCCGATTTCATTTTTCAGAACTTGGATTTGTTTCCAGAGTCGCGTTCAAACTTTTGTCCCTCCTCGGAGCAAGTGGTGGTGTTCTGTCGTGGCATTTCTAAAATTTTCATTTTTGCGGGATCAGTGTGAAATAGCTCGTAGGCTTGGTATTTCACGCTCTACTTTCAGTATTACATCGTTAAATATCAGAAGAATATACCCGGGACTGTTGTTCAAGGCCGCGCTGGCCGTCCTCGCCAGTTGTCTAATCCGGAAGAAAGTCATCGTGAAACTAACCGTCTATTTATGCAAAGAAAAAGGGAAGATCCAGATTTTCGTGCTCAAGAAGCGGAATCCAAATCCAGAAGACAAGACAGAAAACGTTTACGACTCTGTCTAGATATACCATCGAAAAGACCAAGAACAGATACTGATCTAAATGTAAGGTGTGAAGAACTAGAATTTCGTAAATTAGCTGAGAAATTTTTCGAAGCTGTTGCTGATGGTCCAATCCACCAATGCTATTGTTGTGATCGACTGTGGTTCAAAAAGTCAATAAGAACCCATTCCAAAACAACTTTACTGTCCAAAGGAGCGACAACGGACTTTATAAAACTAGTCTTTTACAAAGATATCGATGATATTGGCAAATTTTGCAAAACATGTTACGATTGTTTGATTAAATTGACAATACCAGAATTAGCTATAAGCAATGGCTTCGAATTCCCCGAAATACCGGATTGTTTAAAATACTTGACACCACTGGAAGAACGGTTGGTTTCTCCCCGTTTGATTTACATGCAAATACATCCTGTACATGGCTGCCAATACAAATTAAAAGGTTCTGTCAAAGAACCTCTTTAGCGGAGGGGAAACTAATTTCAGCTGAAGGCTGAATATTATAATTAAATTTAGAGGTAGTCAAAATCGGTTTTTTTAATTATAATATCGTGTGCATGGGAAATCGGAGCAGGAATGAAATGTTTTATACGCAAAACAATAAGAATTGAAGATTTCCGAGGCTAATATGTTAAAATTTTTTAGTTTGGCGAAAAAATAAAATGGCTCAAATGCCGAGAGTGTGAGTTCTAGCGGTTTGCACAGTTTCAGGCTTGGCGCAATTTACTGAGAGCTTAAGGAAACGGATTTTTGAAAACAAGTGCAAAGGTTTTATTAGAAAACAGCGTTAAATTTTAATGATCCGTGCGAAAATAATGCAGTTATTAAGGGATTTCAAGCGATCTATCTTCAGCATTCTCGCGATTTTGAGGAGGATTCTAACGCTTGGCGCTATTTATCGTAATTTAATCGTCTGCTATTTGGGTTATGAATACACCTGCGTGTAAGTTTTTGAAATTTTCATTCAGTTGGAAAGAAAGGATGTTAGAAATATCAATTTTAATTTTGTTTAATCACACTCATGAATAATGATACACTTTCCAACTTAATGAAAGAAGGAACGAAAATAGGGAAGACCCATGGATTATAACTCTTTTTATATATAGCACTTTAGTGCGTATTTAAAAATCTGAAAGTGTGTCAGATTTTCTATGATTCTAGCGCTTGGCGCAATTTAATGAGAGGGTATTTTTAAAAACAAGCGTAGGTTGTCTTATAAATAAAAATGAAATTCTGTTTGTCAATTTGTTGATTTGGGTAGTATACAATTCCACAAAAATGGACCTGTCAGCCTGAAATTTTACACAGATATGTAAAATAATGTAGAATAAATGATAGTCCACTTTAAAACTTTGAAACTCCACTTAAAAATGTTTTCTTCCTGAATGGTTCTCTTAATTTCCGTTCCCGGAATTTAAGAGATTTTTTATGTTCTCCACGCAGAAAGCTTTACGTAATATTAACCCCTGTAGTGAAAAAAGTGTATGAAATAAGCATCTTGGTTGCCATGTGTGGCGATTTTGCAGAATAAAATGTTTTAAATTCTTAAAGTAAAAATAAAAGAATTATAATGATTTTTTTAGTTTATTTTTTTAGGTTATTTTTTTTAATTATAATATCGTGTGCGCATAAGAAATGAGAGCAGGAATGAAATGTTTTATACGCAAAACAATGAGGATCGAAGATATCCGAGACTAATATGTAATTTTTTTTAGTTTGGCGAAAAAAAAATGGCTGATAGGCCGATTTTTAGAGAGTGAGTTCTATCGGTTTGCACAGTTTTAGGCTTTTTGGCGCAATTTACTGAGACCTTAAGGGAATAGCATTTTTGAAAACAAGTGTATAGGTTTTCTTAGAATACAGCATTAAATTTTAACTATCCGTGCAGAAATGATGCAGTTATTAGGGCATTTCAAGCGATGTAGCTTCAGAATTCTCGCCAATTGAGTACATTGATTTAACTTGGGGGAAATCCGCCAAATTTCAGAAAATTGAAATCTTCGCATTTAGTACATCGAGGTAACGATGAATAAAACATGTTATAGTTGATAATTTAAAAAATGCGGCTGTATTAAGGGATTCCACTTTTCAAATAAATGCCTGGCGGTCGAACCATTTCCCATTTTGATTGCTGCTAAGTCAATGCTTCGAATGATTCCCTGAAAAAACTCTTGCAAAATGGCGTATGCTGGCACTTTGGCGAGGCTTAGATTTGAAACTGGATTTTACTTGAGACTGGTATATACGTATAATAAGACTGGTTATAGATAAAAATGAATGTTGATATGAGTGTAGGAGGTTGAAAAACTCCAGCACCGTTTCACCGATCACCATGAAATTTGGTTCACCCAAGTCTTTTATCATGGAGAAGGTTTTTATGCTATCCGTTTTCCTCTAACTTTTAACTAGGTGGCGCAGCAGAACGTCGAATTCTATTCCATTTAGCCGTTTGCTATGCGAATATCGTCCAACCAATTTCGATGAAATTTGGTATACGCGAATATTAGAACACGGAGAATATTTTTCACTATCCATTTGCTGTAACTTACCGCTAAATAGCGCTGCAACGCATCAACTTCTATACCGTTCGACCGATCGGCATAAAATTTTTTATACTTACACATTTGAGAACGAAGAATATATTCTAACTGCGTTACTTTTGACGTTACTCACCACTAGATGGCACTGCAATGCATTATTATTTTAACTCGCCACTAGATGACGCTACAGCAGGCCAAATTTTTGACCATTCAAACGGTGGCTATGAAAATCAGTATACATAGCTATTTGAACAATGAGAATATTTTGGCGTTATCCATTTTGCTATAACTCGCCACATGACGGCGCTGTAGCAAATCATTACTTTAATTAACCACTAGATGGCCCTGCAGTGTATCACTTCTTGACTGTGCGAATGATCGCTATGAAAATAGGTATACATAGATATTTGAACACGGGGAAGAGTTTGGCACGATCCATTTTCCTATAACTTGACACTAGATGTCGCGTCAACACATGAACTTCAAGACTATTCAGCCGATCGTCATGAAAATTCGTATACATCGATATCTGAATGCGAAGAATATTTTTGCCGTATCCGTTTTGCTAAAACTCGCCACTAGATTGTGCTACGCCGCATCGCCTTCTGCACCGTAAAAACGATTGCCTTGAAATTCAGTATGCATGATTATTGAACACAATTTAACGCGATATCCATTTTGCGATATCTCTTTATTACAATACATAGTAATCACAGCAAATATTAATATCAAAAAGTCCATTCATTCCCGTGCGAAGAACGGGTACTTCAGCTAGTAATACATATATTTGCACTATAGACAAAAGTGACTATATTAATTTAAGTAATATTTAGTTTTTACTTATTTTAAATGAAGTATAATACATGGGAGTATACTTCATTTAAAATAAGAGAGTATGCAGAGTTACTAAATTTAGATTTTTTTACGCATTTGGCGAATAGAGACATTTACGTCAGTATTTTCGAAATGTTTTGAGTGTTCTTGGAAAAGAAATATTTATGGTATTTGTATAAATCAGGAATAGTACAGCTTTCTATTAGTGAAAAAGTTTTAGAATCGGTTCTGTAGTTAGAGAGATACCCATAGAGCGTGATGTATCAGAATTTCTTTTGAGTGTTCCTGTAAAAGAACTATTTATGCAAGATGCATGCATTTTAGCCTATAATACACAGGAATCGTTTCACTTTCTATCTGTGAAAAGTTTTGGAATCGGTTCAGTAGTTACATAAATGCACATAGAACTTGTGTAATTTTTATGAGTATCCCTGTAAAAGAACTATTTGTGATATATTCATGAAAGGTAGCCTATAATACTCAGGGCCCCACCAGTGGCTGAGAGGTTCTTCTCTCGAAACTGGAACGCGGGAGGAACCAGGTTTCAAGCCAGTCGCGCCTCTCGACCTAGCCGTTTGGAGTTTTTCGAGGTTTTCTCCGAAACCTTGCGTAATTACGTGCTAGGATCCCCGAGAAAGTCCCCTACAGAGGGCCTAGGACCATTTAGGCCTAGGACCCTAGTGCAGTCAACCGGCCTTAATACACAAACAAACAAACAACTATACTCCGGAATTTGTAACTTTCAAAATCAAAGAAAAAAGTTCTATCACTGTAAAAAATAACCGTTAATTTTAAGGTAAAAGCTACTGTAAAACACGACAGTATTCTACCGTGTGTCATTTAACGGTAAGGGCAGTAAAATCAAATAGACAGCAAGTAGACAGAAAGTAGACAGAAAGTTACAACGCATGCGCAACCCAATGTAACGGTAATAAATAAAGAAAACTGTTATTTTTCATTCATGCCCTTTCAAATGAATATTCTAGACGTACTATATTCTTGCTGTCTTGACCAGAGCATATGTTAATTTTTCAGTTTGTTGCAATCTCAGTGTATGACTCTTAAATTGCTGTTGAAATTACAAAAACTGAATTTTGAGAATAGGGTGCTAAGTGAAAAAATCTCAACAACTAATTTTTTGTAGCCGTTTATGGAAATCTACCCCAGTAGCACAGCAGTAAGTTTTTGGCCAATATCGCCTCAATATTGATAAACTTCGTCACCCGTCGGCGTAAATCGGTCGTTTTGTCTCGATTTTGGCCAATATTGCCCAACATGAGTGTTGCGATATTGAAAGTTTTAAAAAGTGTGCTTTTTAGTTTTTAAGTTGATATGCTGATTTCCCTATTAGTAGAGGCTACAAATCACATGTAACAATTTTAATTTTGATTCATCCCATGGAAACATAAAAGATGCAGATCGGCACCGGGCAATACTGATCGATCTCGCTCGTCAAAGAACGGCACAACCATAACAGTCAGTTCAAACTTTAGTCATTTCATTCCGAGTCGGATTTGCATGGTGGTTAGGACGCTTGCTTCCCACACCTTAGGTTCTGAGATCGGTAGCGGAAGCTGGTCGGAAGCAGATTAAAAATGCCCTGTGTTTCAGCGTAGAGGGAAAAATTAAATATTTGGGGAGCGACCGGCACCCCGCATTTTTATCCTGTACTGGCCATGCATGTACTGTAAAACTTAAGCTAAAACTGCAAATATAACTGTTAGTATACTGTAGAAATATTACAATATGACTACATGTGTTCTGTAAAATATACGGTTAAACAATACGGTATAATATTTAACGGTACGCCGTTAAATGAACGGAAAAAAATACAATATAAAATTTTACGGTAAGCCGTTACATTTAGGGAAAAAAGCTGGCACCCCGATTCCCAGTATTTTACTGTAAATTTGACGGAATTTTTTAGAGTGTAGAATCGGTTCAGTAGCTACAAAATTCCCATAGAGCATAATGTATTGGAATTATTTTGAGTGTCTTCGTAAAAGAATTATTTATGCCATATGAATGAAGCGTTGCCTGTATATAAATCCAGCGTATAAGCTATGTTCATTACAAATTTTATCGAAATCCGTTAAGCCATTTTTGTGTAATTCAGTCAGAAACATCCAAATACACAAACGTACATTATTGGTAGGATTTGGAAATTATGAACTTTAAGAAACTAATTTCGACTTTGTAAAAGTAACGTAATTTCCATGCAATTTCATGTTCTCAAATGCATGCGGTTCTGCAAATAGAATTTCTGCTCTATTTCAAACTAGCCGCCTCCAGCGACCAGTTCGTGCGCCATCTTGTTCGGAGAGAATCCTGTTTATACCCGGCTATCTTGGCACAAAAATCTCCCAGATTCTGAAAGGAATTTAAAATTAAGATGGTTACAAACACGAGAGGCCCTATGGTAAGTGGCGCCGCCTGCTAACGTAAAAAAGACGCCCCTTTTTATGCTCTACTTAGATTTTGAGCTCGAAATGACGCCCCTTCGGCGCCCAGATACAATGCTTACCGTGTTGGGCCGCACCTGGTTACAAAAATAAGATGGTTAAATGATAAAAACCTACAAAAAGATACAAATTATTTTCGTCCTATATTAATTCTGAAGAGCTTCTGGATATATTGTCCTTTATCAAAAAACGGAAAGGGAAAAAAAAGTAAGAAAATCTGAAACTCTTTCAGATTTGAAATACGCACAAAATGCTATATTTTAAAAGCGTATTATAATCCATGCGCCTTCCCTATTTTCTATTTTCTTTCCTTATTCCGTTAAGTTGAAAAGTGGATCATTGTTCATGAGTGTGAATAAACAAAATTAAAATTGATATTTCTAGCATCCTTTTCTTGGATGTAATACAATAGAAATAAAATGGAGGAAAAGATGTGCAGAAAAATGCACAATTCGAACTGAATGAAAGTTTCAAAAACTTACTCAGATCTATTCATGATCCAAGTAGCAGACGATAAACTGACGATAAAAAATAATTTTAGATCATTTAACGATAATAGAGCATCAGTCAGTCACGTAATACGGCGGGTTTCTTGCAAATTTATATTAAAAATACGATTTTATTAAATTGCACCAAGCCCAAGAATCATCTTCTCAAAATCGCTTATCAACCATTTTATTTTTCGCCGAATTGAAAAGTTACACAGTTTAGTCTCGGAAAATTTCCAAATCCTATCTTTCCTTTGAGTATAAAACACTTCATTTCATGCACACAATATTTTAATTAAAAAAATAACCTGAAAAATAATCTAAACAAAAAAATCGTTATTCTTTTATTTTTACTTCAAGAGTCTGAATCATTAATAAACTTGCCAAATATGGCAACCTAGATATGCTTATACTTAATCTGCACTCTTTCCACTGCGGCGGTTACAATTGCGAAATGGCGGAGAGCGAAAATTTGCCTTTTGCGACACGTTTTTTATCGATATCTCCTAAAATAATTCGAATTTCGAAAAAATCGCTTCGAGGTATGTCGGGACCCGTTTTGGAGAATACAAAACTTGGTAGGTCTACGATCACCCGTCTGGGAGCTACGCGAGACCCAGACAAACTAACGAACTAACTAACTGATATGTTACAGTTCATTTTATTTATATAGAAGCATAAATCATTTTGTACGGCCGAAACTCACCAAGCATGACCACCTTAGAATAGTTTTTAATTATTAGTTAAAAAAGTAATTAAAATTTCAAAATTCTGAGCCGCAGGTGCGCATTACCGAAGTCACGGGCTTATATGATCAAATTTTCGAAGCTCTGCGTGTTGTAGGTTTGGCTGGGGAACATTCATTTTTGTTATTATAGATAGATTTGAAGTAAAACTGGCATAATTTCCGTGGTATTTGATGTTTTCCAAATGCACGCTATTCTTCATTGAAGTAATAGCATTTCTGTTAGCTCAAAACACGAATCATTTTATAAAGGTGAAACTCGCTAAGCATGGCAACGTAAAAAAGGATTTCGATTAAAATTCAATTAAAAAGCAATTAAAATTCTAAAATTCTAAGTAGCCTATAACCGTCTCCAGTGTCCCATCTATCTCTATACCAGAATTAATCTTGTGATAACTTGGAATAACATTTCTTCAGTGTATCGAAAGCATTATAAAACGTTTAATATTTAGCGTTTAAATTCATGAATAGCAATGGCTCAAAATTTTCCCTGACGTGTTGCTAAAATGTCCCCTTAAAACTTATTCAAGTGAACATTTCAGGCGAGCATATATAGAGGCTATCAATCATTCCTCTGTGGTACACTGCAGACTACATCACTGGAATATCAGCTGTTATCCCCGTTTAATAATGTGTCTACAGTATCAGGTGCAACAGAGTACAGCGTAAGTTAAGGGGGACTCAAAGCAATATTAAATTGCTTAGAAGTTGCGTAAGCTCCAAAGCTGTAATGTTGGTATAGGCGATAAATTCTAATAAAGTACAGGGCGTCGTATAAATCAGAAACTATTCAGAGACTATTCATTAGTCAAACGGATAACTCATACTGATAACTCATGCGATGCGAAACGAAAGTCAGGAAGAGGTTTTAACTGTTAACGAATTTTTTAAATTTTATTTTTAGGAACCATGGAAGCCCAGTGGTTAAGGCGTTGCATAGGAAGGTTGCGGGTTCGATTCCGACATGTCACTGAAGACCAGCGTGAACGAGCGAGGTACGTGCACGTTAATAAAGTGGTCCTGTAAGTAGCTAGCAGTATCCGTGAAGCTCCAATATTCAGAACTCCTCTCCATCTATTAAGTATCAAAATTGTGGTAGAAACTACGGGAAGGAAACATGAAGTTCTATACGACCCATATGGTGGAGTTAGATGTCTTTTCCTGGCACACAAGTACGTATTTTTTTCCCTTATCTTTACTTCCTTAGGATGGTTCAGAAACCGATGATGGAAGACTGTTTACAATTATGTGTAGTATGTACTGTTCCTGATAATTTTTTAGTGATTAATTATTATTTTCACGAATATTTCGAAAGTCACTTTTGTTTTCGGTTTCTCTGACGAGGTCCATAATGATGGACTCTTACCAAAGATTATGTTTCATGCATAGATATAAACAATTTCCCTTCGCCTTTAAGTATGCAAAAATATCATTCGAAATTGATGATAAATAAAAAATGTTATTTACAGATGTAATTCCTTCCTGACTCTTTGCTCACCCCATATCTGAACAATTTGTACCCTTGTGTCTATATGCTATGCCCTACACTCAAAAACATATCTTTCAAAATCATCCCATTATTAAGAAGCATTAAGGAATCAAGACTTACATCTAATTTCTTGGTATTATTACTATAGAAAGTCAAGTATACTTATGTTGATATACGATCAGTAAGATTGACTTTCTTTTGAAATAATGTAAAGGAATTCTTAGTGATTAAACTTTCTTTTTTAGAGTGTATGATATTTATATGATATGGATATAATGAATATGGTATGATATTTGTATGAGTGTATGATATAAATATGATGTTTAGAATCTTCTGTAATTTTTTTCTTCTTTTTATCAGCATGTCCAAAATAGTTTTCTTCTTGATCTTTTGAAATGAATTATAAACATCGTAAGATTTTAAAAAAATCTTATAATTTTGACACAAAACGCATACAGATTTCGACAAGTGTTTTTCTATTTTTATAACTGGCAGTTTAGCCACAATATCCACTCGAGATACAGTATTTACATTTTAAAAAATGTATTGAAGGTTTTAGGGCAGTTCCTGCAAAATGTTTTTTCTTTTGACATTTTAATTTTGTCAAGATGTTCAAAATCACTCTGTTGTAAAAAGTATTTTCCTAAAATAATTATACAGGATGTCTCAAAAATGTAGTAACAAGCTTTAATTCTTTATCTATTACAGATAAGTGGGCAAATTCCTCCCGTTAATTCTCAAAAAGTTACACTTTCGAAATTCGCATCTAGCCCTCGTACAAAAAAAAATCAAAAATCCAATCTGTTTATGAGATTTAATGGGAATGTTCAACGCTAGAGGGCAAGAAATGATTTTCTTCCGCGAAATTCCTGCATGACCTCTGGAGCTCTATCATCGGATGAGTGAAAAGTAGTTCAAGTCAGCATATATTTATCTTCATATCTCTGAGTCGTTTTATGATGAATGGATAAAATTTTGTTCATCACCTCATTAGTGTATGAGGCAAATTTATAACTTTTTGAAAATTTAAGAGAGATTTTTTTAATGTAGCATTTTTTCCATACCTTACTTTGAATTTGTTTTCAATTTAGATTGCCCACCTATGTCTAATGAATAATGAATTAAAGAGTGTTACTACATTTTCGGGACCTCCTGTATAATGTAACAATTATGCTACATTTCTGCTTTTTAGATGTTTTGTGCATCATCAACTAACTTTTATTATTATTAAATTTTAAAACATGAGATAAGCTGGGGAAAAACTTGTATGGCTTTACGGGTACTTGTCGCTTTAAAACAACACACTCAGCAACTCAAAATTTACCAAGAGAGGGTACCTTCACAACAATATATTTGGAGACAAGCCCATTGTATGCGGAACTTGCTTAACCTTTTCGACACGGCTCACACATGAGGATTTTAGTACCAGAAAGCGGCGGAATCTATAGGATTTCACTCCCCTACTTCCCAGCTGAAGAGCACGCCTTGCCTTTTGTTTGGTAGGTGGGGGCAAATATCACTGACCACAAAAGTCCGCAAACAAAATACAAACCTGTATGCTCAATGCCGGTCAATTGACTATCACTTTCTCTCAAGTCAATTATCTACTAACACTCCTGACTCTCCCACAGCATAAGAAAAGGAATTTCTAGAGGCGGGAGTCTCTTTCTTCCATGAAGGGTGAATGGATTTCCTGTCAAAAGAGGGGGAAAGAAGTCCTTGGTAAGGCATTTGTACCAGCGCCGTTCTTCAGTCAGATTAATTTTTTGGTACAACTGTTGTACCGCCGGAGTGAGAAGGTTAAGAAATTTGACAAACATTTCAACACTTTTCATAAAGTGATTATTAACAGCCACATGAATGTAGTGCAAAAGGGGAGCCCACACACGAAGAATAATTTACAATATGCAGACATCGTGGAGCCAGATGTGTCACTAGGGCAAAGTCAAAATTGCCCCATAATAAATTAAAGAAATTTATAGTGGGCAGCTGAGTTACGAGATGCAGACATCGTGGTGCCAGAAAGTGTCACGAGGGGACAGTCAAAATTCCCCCATAATAAATTAGAAAAATTTATTGTAGACTGTCTCAGATGGCCAATATTACGCAGAAAGACGTAGGTTAGGAGGCGTAGAAAATAAGGACAGTGAACCAATCACAGAAACGGAGAAACAGAAAATTATGCACGTAAAGGGGACGTGAGCAAAAGGAATCCCGGATTGGTTGCTAAAAAAAGCGAAAAGAAAAAGGGGCTCAAGAGGTCTGGAAGAAGAAGGAGAGGAGAAGTGACGAGAGAGTGGAGATGAAGTTCAGAGTGAACGGACTTCAAAAGTGATGTGGTTGAGTGAGTGTGTTCAAAAAAATGATTGAAAAAAATTCCGTAGTGAACCAGCAATTTTATTAAAAGTGCAGTGAGTGTTGCCGAGCTTCAATTGCTGAAAAATTACTGTATATAGCAACCTAGATGTCACGAGCCATCAAGCATAAAAAATGCCCCACCAGTGCATCAGCAGAAAAGGTAAAAGACCTTTGTATTGATTTGTTTTAATCTTGAGTTGCACTATATCTCCCCGCTCTCTCCTATGTATATAATCAGCATTCTCACCGCGAAACAGATTTTATTATTAATCTTATTGAATATTCACAAAAAAAAAACAAATAATGTCACGGTTATCATTATTTAATGTGTAAGAAAAAGGAAATTGTATAAGATATTGTAAATTTGGAAGTTAAGTCATAATAATTAAAGAAAATGTTTTAAAATTTGTCTCTTTATTTGAGTCGGTAAATATTTTATTTCAGGTACCTTGAAATAGGAATGGTATTTTCTTTTAGCAATTACAGGTTGAAGGATTATTCCCGCAAGGTAGAATTTATGGGTTATTGCATACAACTTTATTTTTATTTCATGTGGTGCCGCGAGAAGTGAGCCTTCGGAAAATCCTTCAATATTGTAAAATTAATAATAAGTAAAGAGGAGAGATTTCTCGGGGGAGATATAGGATACATAGCATTCAGATCAGATACCTTTGCATAATGAGTAATAGTGCATATATTGTGATATTCAAAGTTGATTAAATATTACCAGGTGTGAAATGAAGAAACAATTTTTGCTTTAATATTCATAAAGATTCATAAAAGTATAACAAAAAAAAATTATTTAGTTGTGTAATAAAAAAAATATTGAGTTGTGAAATATTGCACGATTTTATAGTGAAGAGTATTGTGTTAGAAAATATTTAATTGTGTGAATTAAAGGTTTTGTGAACTTATTATGAAGACAAGTGTGTTAAAAAATGTTGATTTCATATTGAAAGAAAAATATTCAAAAAAATGTAGTAGTATAGTTAACAAAAAAAAATTGTTTTTTGTTTATTATTGATAAAATTAAGACAACTTAGTGCTGAGTACTATTAGAGAGTACTGGTATTTAAAAGAAAAGAATAAGTCATAGTGAGTGTATATATATATATATATATATATATATATATATTTATGTGTGTGTATGATATGTATTTAAATTAGTGATGGAAATTAATGGCAAATAATAAAAAAAAGCGAGGAAAAGGCAAAAAACAAATAGACAGTACAGAAAATTCAAACAAAATGGATACGCAATTGATAAGTTTATTGCCGCAGTATAGCGGGCAAGATGGGGAAAGTTTAGAAGAATTGTTCGCCCAATTTGAAAATATCGCGGAGTTATCCGGCTGGAAGGAAAATGAACGTGGTCTAATTATGAAAACTAGATTGAGAGGACAGGCGTTTAAACATATAATGGAGAGCGAACAAAATGCTAAAAACAATGATATCAACAGTATTAAAGCAGAATTAAATAAGAAATTCAGCACAAAGATAACCCAACTACAAAAAAAAACAATTATTTGAAAATATCACACACGATCCAAAAACATCCATAGAAGAATTGGGAAAATTAATAAAGAAAAGAACTAAGGATTATTTGGGAATAGATAAAGATACGGAGGAAACGAAAAAGATAGCAAACACAGTGATGTTACAAAAATTTTTAGACACAATTCGGGAGGACATTTCAATAGAAATTAGAAAAGTAGGAATCGAGAAATTTGAGGAGGCTGTGCAGAAAGCGCAACAGTTAGATGAAATATACAACACGGCGACAATGAATAATATAACAAAAAATGAAGAAACAAATATTCCTGCCATAGTGCAGAATTTAGAGACATTAAAATTGAGGGAGGAGATGAGAGAAATTAAGGAAAATTTAAAACAGCTCACGACCATACAGGTACCGAGAATAGTAAAATGTGAAATTTGTCAAAAGTTGGGACACGACGCACAGCAATGTTCGTTTAGAGAGACGAATCAACCATTTAATAACATCGTAAGAAAAAGACAGTATACAACACAAATTCGAAATAACGGCAGACAAAACTATGTACCACAATATCGCCAGACGAATCAGAGGAGAAACACGGACTACCGAAACAACACAGGGAATAGAGACAATTTTAGACAAAATTTTAATAACGAAAGGCAAAATTCAAACTGAAAGGGGAGTTCAAACACAATGCGACCCCAGGACTCCGGAACAGTGGGGAGGACTTAGGTTTGGACATTCGAAAAATACAAACCTTAATTGAGGAACAAAATAAAAAGAAAACAAAAGCAACAGAGGAAAAGGAAGAAGTCAAAAACATTGTTACGGTTGCGGAAAACTGTCAGCGAGAGTCACAGGAACTACCCGTGGTTGACGTAAAGATCAAAGATATTCAGGCACGAGCATTAATTGACTCGGGTAGCATGATTAGTTTAATGTCGCCGGAAGTATTTAAGAAAATACAGGAGATGGACACAAAAATTAATTTTTTATCGAGACAAGTCAAAATTCGCACTGTAAATAATTCCGTTATTCCCTTCTCTAAGGCGATAGAAATAATCATCAAACTAGGAGACAAGAATTTCAAACAAGCTTTCTTTGTCACGATTCAAAATTTCGGGTAGGATTATAATGTAATTTTAGGTTTTGATTTTATGAAAGAACACAAAGTTGATTTAAAATTTATCGGTGAAACATGGAGGATAAACACGCAGGAGAAAACAACGCAACTAAATCCGATAAAAGAAACAAATAACATAGCAAGAAAGGATACTCAACAACAAAAAATGAGATTAATAAATAAAATCACACTGGATCCGTACGAATCACAGGTAGTGGAAATCGAGTGCGACAACATTCAAAACGCAAATAAAGAAATAAGGGTAATTCCGGTAAAAAACAAGGCTGAAGTTACAATACAGGAGGGAATTTGTCAATTAGATAATCAAGCGCGAACGGAAGTAATTTTAACGAATAAGAAGGGGGAAAAAATAACGTTAAATAAAAAAATGAAAATACGACAAGGCGTGGAAAAAGATATGATTAAGGAAAATAAATTTGAGGACAAAACAGAAATTGTACAGATAAATAATTTGCATTTAGAAGAAATACATAGTTTACGTAAAATGAAAATGCAATTAAAGAAGGAGTATTTCCAATTAGACCATCTAAGTATTGAGGACAAACAAAAAGTAAACGAAATTATAATGACGAATTATAAAGCTTTTAGCAAAAATTATGAGACCTTAGGAGAGACGTCGAAAGTGGTTCCATAATTTAAATTAAATCACAACTTCCAAATTCAAACAAAGCCATATAAGTTACCGGAGACTGTACGTAAATTTGCGAATAAGGAAATTCAAAGCTTATTACAAGCGGGGATAATAGAAAAAAGTAAGAGTAATTATGCCTTTCCAGTGATTTTCATAAAAAAACAAACCTCCAAGTCAGACAAGATTGAAGAGACAAAATATAGAATGGCTATAGATTACAGGTTACTTAACCAAATAACTGAAACTTTTCCCTATAGATTACCGGATATCAAACAAATATTGCATGAAATGAGCGGATATAATTTCTATACGGTGTTAGATTTGAAGAGCGCGTTTTTCCAAATTCGATTGAAGGAGGAGGATAAAGAAAAATTAGCATTTATCGTAGATAATCACAAACTTCAACCATGTCGGCTCCCATTTGGCAGTAAAAATAGCGGAACATATTTCGCCATGCTTATGGATCAAGTATTAGAGGATTTCAAAGAGGTTGCGGTGCGTTATTTTTTAGACGATATAATTATAGGAGCGAATGATATAGAGGAAATGATAATAAAATTAAATAAAGTACTACAGAGATTAGGCGAAAATAATTTAACAATTGATCCAAATAAGGCGCAAATAGCACAAAATTCGATAACATTTTTAGGATACAGAATTTCGAAGGAAGGTTTTGCACCTTCGGAAAAAAACATACATAAAATTCAACAATTTGCGGTACCAAAATCAGTAAAACAAACGAAATCATTCTTGGGAATGTGTAACTATTTTAGGGAGTCAATACACCAGTACGCTGAGATTTTCGCTCCATTAGTAGAGATAACAAGAGAGAAACGTAAATTTCAATGGGGACAGGAACAGCAAGAGGCATTTGTAAAAATGCAAAGAGCAATTTTGGAACGCCCAACTTTACATCCAGCGAATATGGAAGAACCATTTTATTTAATTACAGATGCGAGCAAAATAGCCGTGAGTGGGATTTTATTACAGAACAGAGATGATAAAATGTTGCCAATAGAATTTTTCGGACAAAAATTAAAAGATACTGAAAGAAAATATCCTAGCATGAAGACAGAGTTATTAGCAATCCGTGACTCAATTATGCATTTTAAACAGTTTTTGTATGGACAAAAATTTTACATACTCAGTGACGCAAAGGCACTAACTTACCATTTAAATCTTGAGAAACAATCGGATATCACAGCGCGATGGCTTTATGACATTTTAGAATACGATTATGAGATTATACACATTAAAGGCGAATTAAATCCGGCAGACTATTGTTCACGTTATGTAAATACTATACAAGTAGCTGACAATTTAACACAAGACATTTTTCGTCCAAGTGAAAAATTAAGTAGAGAGAACATTATACTAGAACAAGAAAATGACAATACAATAAAAAAATTAGGGAAAATATAGAGAGTAGAAATTATTCACATTCAACGCGAATTTATGACCTTAGTCAGGATAAAAAAGCAGTTGTGTTAAAACAAAAGAATGATAAGGCTGAAATTTTAATAACACCAGGGACGCTGAAGACGGAGTGTTTAAAAGAAGCTCATAGAGCGCATTTTGGGATTAAAAAGACTTATGAAAAAATAAAGGAACGTTTTTTTTGGGTCGGAATGTTCAAAGACGTAAAATCATGGTGCACAAAGTGTGAGGAGTGTAACCGTTACAAATCGCATGTCATTCCTAAGCCATCTATTCAAAAAGTCGACAAGAATTATGAGCCCGGGGAATGCTTAGCTTTAGACATCGTTGGACCGTTACCGACAAGTATTCAAGGAAAAAAATTTATACTAACGATAATAGATTATGGTAGTAGGATGTTCGAGGCAATTCCACTAAGGACAACAAATACCATGACAAGAATTACACTTTTAACGGAGTATTTCGCGAGATTTGGAATACCGAAGCGTATAGTTACGGATAACGGACCGCAACTCCGCTCACAGGACTTCGAGGACTATCTTGCAAAATTAACAATACACCATATAAAGTGTTCTGTGTATCATCCACAAGGCAACGCTTTGATTGAGAGAACGCATAAAATTTTGAAGGAGTCTGTAGCGGCCATGTCAAATCAAACATTTGAGTGGGATATTCGTCTCTTATTCTTTAAATTAGAGTATAACAACTCCATAAATCGTGCGACGGGTTATCCACCTGCTTTAATATTTTTCGGCAGAAATCTGAATACACCGTTTCACGTAAACACAGATATTAAAACAATGGAAAGCGAGATGAAATATATAAAAAAAGTGTTTCACAATTTAGAGGAGATAAAAGAGAGGGCAAAAGAAAACCAGGAAAAAATGATGGAAGAGTATGACAAAACAAATGAAAAGAAGCGGAGTCCGCCAAAGTTAGAAGTAGGGGATACAGTATATTATAAAAATTTTATTAAGGCGGGTGCGCTGCAAAATAAATTTACGGGTCCTTTTGTAATTTTAAAGAAAGGACGGAATAATAATTATTTTTTGAAAAGTCAGAGAGAGCCTTTTGCGAAACCGATGAAGCTTCACCGGTCGCATTTTTTTAAAGTAAATACGACAGAAGACAGCCCAAGTCCAGATGCCTGCGAAATTCAGACGTAAAAAAAATAAAGAAAGAACAAAAAAATAAAAGAAAAAAAAACACACAAACATGCAAAAAAAAAAAAATAAAGAAAGAAAGAAAGAAAGAAAGAAAAGAAACAGGAAAAATGCACCGCGACCGAGTTTATTTACAAACCACGAAGAACGATTCAAAGAGCGGGAGTCGTTCCAAATAAATAAACAAGAGGAGCGGACGCAAGAGAAAATCCAGTTTTCCTCCGCGAGGTAAGGCGAAACATCCCCCCCAATTCACATGCGCGCAAAGAAATCCTGAGGTAAGAAGGGAGGAAGTAGCTGGAGGGAACCAGTTTTTCCCCGCGTGTAAATTTTTGAGAAAATACGGAGTGAGCAAAAAAATAGGATGAGTTACCCGGGTACTCCAGATAGATTGCCGTCGAATATACACCGGGGCCCAAATGCTGATTCTTGATTTCTTAAGGAGTCTTCCGCTATGACAGAAAGCACAAAGGGATGACAGAATTTCATAAAAAAAGCAGGCAGGGTACAGGATAAATAATCAGCAAAAACAAAATCATATAAACAAATAAACAAGCAAAACAAAAGGGGAGAAAGGATAGCACAATGATACTGCAGGTGTCGCGTGTCTGTATTCTGAGAGGCTAAAGCAGAGGAGAGGATTAGAGAGGCAAGTGACAGCGACCGGGAATAATTTCAAAAACAACAAACAAACAGTGGATGCAATGGGTCCTAAAAAAAACAAACAAAGGATTATACAAACTACAAGGTTATATCACAGGAAAAATAAGGTAAAAAATAAATAAAATAAAATAGAACCCAGCGCGCGAGGCATGCGCACGAGTCAGTGCGGGGATGAACAACGTGCGTGGGGTGATTCAGCGATTCTTCCACCCACAGTTCGAGTTGAGTGGGAATAGTGTATTACAGAGGGGTGATAATCGCTTTCTCACATTTGTAGAAGGGAATCCACAAAACCGGTCAGGGACGAGGGGCGTGCCGCGGAGAGTAATTAGCGAAAGGGTGACAGGATAATGGATGTCGTGGCAACAGGAGAAAGAGACGTAGTTTCGTTTTTCGAGGCAGTTGAGAAAGAGAATGAGCGGAAGAAATGGTTTTGGTTTCGCCAGTAACAGCAGACGATGCTGACAATTGGAGGACAGATGCGTAGGAAGGATAAATTGGACACAGGTTGTATATGAAAAGGGCGATAAGATACAGGCAAAAAATAAAAAAAGAATATATATATATATATATATATATATATATATATATGAATGTCTCAGATATTTTATATGTATATAAAAAAAAAAACTTTGATAAATACAGTAAAGTGTAACGAAGTGTATATTTGGTGGTTGTAAATGCAAAGGTATGTGACAACAAAAAAAATGAATGTTATGTATGCTCAAATTACATACAAATCAATAAAAAAAAAAAAAGTTCCAATCCAAAGGTGGATGATTTGGAGACTAGGTCAAGGCAAATATGAACTGAAAGACGACAATCAATCTTAACGGATATGTACCATGTGGGAAGTGCAACTGCACAATACGAACTCTGGTAATTCGTTTCAAGGATTCATGTTGGACTATGTGAAAATCAAAACAAAACGAACAAGTAAACGACAACAAAAGAAAAGAGACTTTTACGGTATGAGAAAGACGTTCTACTGAGCCATGGATGAACTTCTATACGTGGACTTTATGCCATTTTTTTTAATTGTTTTTTTTATTAACAAGGGGAGATATGTAGTGCAAAAGGGGAGCCCACACACGAAGAATAATTTACAATATGCAGACATCGTGGAGCCAGATGTGTCACTAGGGCAAAGTCAAAATTTCCCCATAATAAATTAAAAAAATTTATTGTAGACTGTCTCAGATGGCCAATATTACGCAGAAAGACGTAGGTTGGGAGGCGTTGAAAATAAGGACAGTGAACCAATCACAGAAACGGAGAAACAGAAAATTATGCACGTAAAGGGGACGTGAGCAAAAGGAATCCCGGATTGGTTGCTAAAAAAAGCGAAAAGAAAAAGGGGCTCAAGAGGTCTGGAAGAAGAAGGAGAGGAGAAGTGACGGGAGAGTGGAGTTGAAGTTCAGAGTGAACGGACTTCAAAAGTGATGTGGTTGAATGAGTGTGTTCAAAAAAATGATTAAAAAAATTCCGTAGTGAACCAGCAATTTTATTAAAAGTGCAGTGAATGTTGCCGAGCTTCAATTGCTGAAAAATTACTGTATATAGCAACCTAGATGTCACGAGCCATCAAGCATAAAAAATGCCCCACCAGTGCATCAGCAGAAAAGGTAAAAGACCTTTGTATTGATTTGTTTTAAAAATGAGTTGCACTATATCTCCCCGCTCTCTCCTATGTATATAATCAGCATTCTCACCGCGAAACAGATTTTATTATTAATCTTATTGAATATTCACAAAAAAAATCAAATAATATCACGGTTATCATTATTTAATGTGTAAGAAAAAGGAAATTGTATAAGATATTGTAAGTTTGGAAGTTAAGTCATAATAATTAAAGAAAATGTTTTAAAATTTGTCTCTTTATTTGAGTCGGTAACTATTTTATTTCAGGTACCTTGAAATAGGAATGGTATTTTATTTTAGCAATTACAGGTTGAAGGATTATTCCCGCAAGGTAGAATTTATGGGTTATTGCATACAACTTTATTTTTACTTCAATGAAGACAACGTTTTTGACAACACATTGCTGTGTGATTCTGATTCCTCATTATGTGCCCTATCTCCTATAATATTTTGTTGAAAGAATTTAGATACACCCTGTATATATCTATGCCTAAATTTTTAAGCAAATTTTGTAACTCTTTGATAAATATCATATAGTTTTGGTATAGTTTTTATTATTTAAAGAAAAGTTGACAGCAATTGAAAAGGCGATTTTCAGTGAGTTAAATTCGAAAGAAGCCCATTACATTTGAAATATATAGATACAGTTTCTTCTCCGTAGGGAAATCTGCTAAATAATATTTTGTGCGTGAAGTATTTTATATGAAAGAAAAACAAAAAAGAGCTAAAACATTTTCAAAGATTCTCTATTTAAAGACTTAGGCTTAAAATAATGACATGATATTCATTTACCAAATCAGTTAAAGAGACATTTCTATAATTAATATTAATAAAAGATAATACAAAAAAGTTATATATTAACGTATATGAAAGAAAAGATTTAATAAGCGATTACGACAAAAATACTGCTACTAAATAATTACACATCCTTAATGTAGAAACTTGTCACACACCCAAATTGCATAACGAGATATCACCAGACTATGATGGAGCACAGCCCGTTATCTTGGTATTCTGCAATTATATCAGTCCCGCACACCTTTCATTATCAGGGCGGAAGTCAATTTAGGGCATTTGAATAGAGATTGTTGGTTAAATTTAACTTAATGCATAGGAAACGAATGACATTACCATACGTAGAAAAAAAAAAGTAAAAGTTATCTATTGGGAAATAAATTAAAGTCATTTAACCACATTTAAATAAACAGCAGCTTTAGACCTTAACTTAAAAACATTTTTCATTTATTTGATTTCACATGAAACAACATACCTTTTATACACAGTATGATATATTTATTAGATTCATTAGTATGTCACAAGAAATTAAATTATTGCAGTTATAGAGAAGTAATCATTATGATAATACAATTGTATGGTAGAAAATATACGACGATTCAAAATATTCGAATGTAAGCCTCATTTCCTCGCATGGTTTTCTGAAAACAGAATTAGTTTTATGAAAAACAGACAAATCGTAAGAAAAGAGAATTTATTATTATAAGTACATTGTTCACTTTTTTATAGATAAAATTATTTTATATATGAAACCGCGGCATGGGGAATTTCATTTAGATTCGAATATTTTTTGAAAGATTGTGAATGCTCTAAAGATTAAAAGCTTATTTTGAGGTTCTCAATAGTATTCTTTTCCGATTTCTTGCTTAATTGTTTCAAATACGTTGGCATCCTTCGTACATTTTGGCAAAAGACATTTATAAGTGGATTGGAAAGACGATGTACTTACAGTTAAAATTCTTATTTAAATATGTAATCAATGTTCAGAAAGACTTTAAATCAAACCTAAAAAATATTTTAATCAGTGTGGTTTTGCTTTGCGAAATAAAAGTTTTCTTAAAAGTAAGAAAGTCTCAGTCTGTTTTATACTTCTCCCATACAGAATTTTGTTTAACTGATTAGTTCCATTAGGCACCTGAAATTTGTTTCGATTCATCTGGTAGAAACTCTTTAAAAGTAACTTGACATTTCGGTATACTAAAAATAACATGATGGGGTCAGTTTAAAGATATTTCTAAGTGCAAAACTGCACACTTTTACATTTTTTTTTCATCATCTGTTGTTTTAGTACACTAGAGTCCATTTGTATGAGATGAAAGATTATCCACACAGCAATTTCAGAAGCTATGGCGAAATTTTTCTTTCTGTCTGCACAGAGATCTTTAATAAATTAAAATGTAGAATAATGATAGATGAGGCCTGAGCAATTTCTTATGCTGCTATTCGGAATTTTTAAACTATTATCTGTTAAAATCTTCTTTCCTACAGAAAAGTCTTTTACAAATTGATAAAGATAATTTATACACAATGCATCTCGGTAAACGCAATCACTTTTACAAATAAGCTCCTGCTTACAGTGATCAAATTTAAGAAAATTTCACTTTACAACCACGAAATTTGACAGCTTGTTTAGTGACCAACTTAAAAATGACCAGTTTTGTTTTATCCGAAAGGGGTAATGACGGGCTCCATTGTATTTTGTTTATCATGTCTTTTTTTATGACAATATTCGAAGAAACATTTTTTTTTTCTGAGTCATTCAAAAATTCAACTAAATGTAAAAATCATTAATTTTGAAATATTTCGTTCATTTTATTGCAACTTTCATATTTTAGCAAGTATTAATAAATTATATACTATTTGTATTCCTAATTTCAGATGTCTGATAAAGTTATTTAACTACATATGGATACTTGTATACTATATGGATGCACTACACCTTTCAGTACAATTCGGTACATAGTATGTAGGGTGGTCATAAAAAACTATCCCGGTGAATGGACCTCTAGTATCCGTTGAGCTCAATCGATTGAGATAAAATTTCGTAGGTAGTTTTTAAGAGGTATGAGCTTTGAATTATGTGAATGGCAATATTAAGGCTCCTACAGTTACGTTTATAGGTACAGAAACCCAAATTTTCGAATGGCAACGCTCATGTTTTTCCCGTCGCAAAATGCCCAGTGCGTGAAAAACCCTAAAAAGCGTTAAAACCATTTGTAACACCAAAAAGGGACACGTTATGCATGCACAAGCAACAGCTGAACTTTCGTTGCCAGAGTCATTGCGTCGGCATATTTAAGCTCCCGACTGAAGAGCTTACACTCCTAGAATGGATTTTAACGGATTTAATTTGCTCTGAATATCTTTCAAGCGTCGTTCTGCGTCACATGTAAATTTTCTCCCTGTTCCCCGATTTTATGTTACTGGGCATTCACACAGCTATTTTTGTGCGTGAATTTCTCTTCCGATTTTTATGATGCATATACCGGTCCAACGCTCTTCAGGGTTTTCGCATGTGCTGGGCCATTTGCGAGGGTAAAAAGGGGGCCGATGTCATTCGAAAATATTGAATTTCTCTACCTAACTGAAACCGTGAGAAACACTTTGTTGCCTTTCACAGAATTCTTAGCTAATACCTGTGAATAACTACATCCGAAATCTCATCTTGATCAGGTGAACGGAACGGCCGTTAGAGGTCCATACATTTGGCTAGTTTTTTATGACCACCCTTATATTACCATACATGAAATTACAAAATTCTTTTGCAAAGTTACAAAGTAATAATGCAGAAATTTTAATGTAGTTTATAAAACAATACTGAGTAGAAAAAATGCTAAACGTTTATTTCATATAAGGCTGTCTACGTTTATTTACATAATAATTTACAATCTAACAATTATTTACATAATAATATTTTAATACATTTTATTTCATTTTCTATTACCGAGCTGGTTTTCTTTTGTGAATTAAGATTACTTTTAATGCTGAAAAGCATTCTATACATCGCCTATAAATCATTAGCCTTAAAGCAGTTGAATTCACAAGAGGCGTTGCCAGATTACAAGTGCTTATAAAGTTGGGAGCCAATTAAGTAAATTTTAATGAGCGCCTTTTGTTCCCGGCGAATAAAGGAAAATGTGCTTTGATGTTTTGTATTTGACTTCCAGCAAATATTATAAGTTTAATCTGGGAGTATTTCTTTTGATTTTGTGAACCTTTTAAGAATTACCATCCTGAAGTTTGATTGACACTGTGATTTAAGTTTAGTGCATTTGGAATTGATAAGAAAGTTCTAACAATGTTAGAGACTTTTCAACGAGAAATAAAATACTATTATTAAAACATCAAAATAGTATGAATGCTGTTTTAGATTTTTTATATGAGAGTATCTCTTCCGATGTTTAATGCGACGTTATGTATATTTTTGTTTTATAAAAGCTTTTTATTGCATTCGTACTTTAGAATCTCTACTGATATAGAATATGAAAACAATACAAAATTGCTCAGATAAAAGAACAGATAATAGTTCCATTTTGTTCCTTTTATTACATTACAAACATTATTATTTCACAAAATTCTTCAGACATAAAAACATAAATACTTCAGATAAAATTCATACATAAAAATTCAATTCATGCAAAGTATTACATTAATTATTAGAGTTAAACATCCCTTAAAAAATATTGTATTACAGATTATTTTTTGACGACATATTATGCCTAAATTTTCAGTTCTAAAATCTTTATTTTTCTTTTCTTCTAAAATCTTCTGTTTTTTGTTGGTAAAACGTTTGATGAGTACGGAGATTCGTCAGGAAAGTTTTACAGTGTACGGACCACATGCAATGTCACTTTCAGTCATTGTGAAAGGGCGCCAACAGCTCGAAGACGGTCGCTCGGATTTAACCGATGCAGAAAGTTAAGGAAGAACAACAACCGCCAACGCATCTCGCATGAAGCAGCGGGTAGAAGACATTACTTTCACCAATCGACTGAGCATTGCACACAGCGTACAGACTTTGGGGATATCCTTTCGCAATGCTCATTACATCGGCAGTCTCCAACTACACTACTGCAAATTGCGTACCAGATGTCTTCCTTATTCCTTGAGCTCCAACACAAAAGATCACGGTTTGCAGCTTTTCGGAAATTATTTCAAGTCTATTCGTCGGAACGGGATGACGATACATGTATACATAGTTCATCCCAGGAAAAAAGCAAATGTCAATGGCATGAAGATACACATTCGAACGTGAGAACACACTACGGAGCTACCCCATTAACGGGTAAATTTATGGTTACTGATTTTCTCGAATGTTGAAGAATTAACTTTACCAAGTGTATGGGACAACTGCAATTATTAATTCTGAGCCAAATTGCGAAACACTAACGGCTGTACTCACCATTAACTTCAACTGCCGGTTAAACCG
The DNA here is from genome assembly GCA_038373885.1 of Cheiracanthium punctorium. Taxonomy (NCBI): domain Eukaryota; kingdom Metazoa; phylum Arthropoda; class Arachnida; order Araneae; family Cheiracanthiidae; genus Cheiracanthium; species Cheiracanthium punctorium. The sequence goes on from JAWZYV010017968.1 coordinate 1,631,013, forward strand.
ACATTTCAGTAACCAACGGTTGGAAAGCTCGACTGGTCAGAATAAGATTCCTAACCATTATTAATCGGGGAGTAAAAGTTACTGAACCAGTGACAACTTAACTTATAGGTTGGAACGGAGTCAATACCGATGATCTCGGTTGAAATCGAAACGCTCATTGGTCAAATATCCATACTGCATAGCGAGTTCACATCACGTGGAAGTTGATTATTTCTCCCTCACTAACTGACCCCACAATCGCTCGACCTTAACCCCGCAGCAAGTCCACGCCCCGACTATATATATTTTCCTGTAAATTTTTACGACCTGGAATTCGATTTTCTACTCGGTTTGTTCCAGTCCAATTAGTGTTGAAAACCATTTCAGCATTCGATCGAGGGTTCGCTGTTAGCTGGTGGTTGAGGTAGACGTTGTATACAGCTGTAAGAGGTTTGCGAAGAGCTGTGAAGAACAAGAGCTTTAGAAAGTTAAAGGCATTGCTCTTTTACACGATATGCAAGACCTCACACGGCACGCATAACACAAGTTTTGCTTCTCAATGATAGATGACAAGAATGACCAAGTTATGAAAATTGTTTTCAGGTGGCTCTACTTTCAAGGATCAATTTTCTATCGTAAAAATATAGAATCTTTATTGTGATGTTCCAAGCATGCAGCTACTAGAAGATTCCGTATAGAAATAGCATGCGGAACATGTGTCATTTTGTAGTATATCGAACTTCTCTTTTTTTTGGCTTAGTGTGTTTTTTGGCATAGATTGCTCGAAATTAACTTATTTCTTGAGTGTTCCACATAACATTAGTTACATAATTATCACTAAAATCTTAGGATGTGTAAGCACTTTACCAATAAATTACTTGGAAATATTTTTCACTAGTTTAAACTTCGAATGGCTCTTCTTCCATCGTTAGATATTATAAATGAAAAACAAAGTTCCTATAAAGTGTTTCCAGGGATAGTAAAACTTATCTCAACCATTTTATGGGCATGAAATTAGAGTGCAGCAATTTCTTCTACCTTGGAATAATGGCTTTTTAAACTACAGGAATCCAATCGGCTTCAGAGAGAAAAATAAATTTTATATTTCAGAGTTCTTGATCACAGAGAAAAGGTTCCTTGAATTCAAAACTATAATTAACAAGCGTGAAAATTTCCCCTCAGCATTTAATTCCGATAACTTAATTAGAAGCGTATATTGGAGTTTCATAAATTCGATCCGGTAAGAAGCATCGCAAAGTGCTCAGTACATAAGGACACCTGAAATAAAGGCAGAACCTCAGCTTCATTAGTTTCCTGGCCTTTGTAACTTATTGTTGTAAACAACTTTCCTCAGTTCGGTGGATAGCTAATTAAGCGTAAGGTAAAGGGATGGGTAATTGAGCAGTTTTATCAGATAAGTACCACTGGGTGGATTAGAAGTAACACCTGCGCCTCTCATGGAAGAAAATCATATTATTTCCGTAAATTGACGAAATTTTTCCCTTTTATTCCTTTACTTAAAAGGGGAGCGATAGATAATGCGCTGGATCAATCCATTGAGTAAGTAAATTATAATAGATCTGCTTTCAGAAAGACACGCTGCCGATGTAGCGAGTTCTGCTGAAAACAAATAGTTCTACCTGTTCCCAAGTGACATTAAATCTTTGAACAAAGGAAAGGGTTTATTTAGATAAAAAAAAGTTATATTTATAGATATAAACTTCCATCTTTTTTTTACAAATAGAAAATTTAAATTTTTTTTAACTTCAGACGAAACCATCGAATTTCATCATAAGCTTTTGTTTTTACTGTTTTAGTAATCGCAAGCATTTATTAAAGTATTTAACAATATTCTCTAAAACTGGGCTTCAGCTAGTTACCATGCATAATAAATTATTTTAAAATACATGCATTTTAAATATTGAGTATTTTTAATGACTCAACCAAATGTTAAAACCACTGCATATAATTTTTTTGTCGATGCTTAAAAATTTTACGAAAACTCATATTGTTAATTTAACTGGTTTATATACGTTCAACCAGGGGGAAAGCAAACAAAATACATTGCATTATATGACAAATTGCATTTAAAATTCACGTGCCAGTTGGATTTTATATTCATGTAAAAATTATAAAATAATACTTTTAAATATATTGCATTGTAAATATGTAGTACAAACAGTGATTATAAAATGTATTAGAACAGCCATCCTGTATATGAATATCTAGCTACCTACCCTCTCAACCAATAAAAAAGAAATTAGTTTTTAGAAATCATGCCTTTGAGATTGGGATTATTTTTAACAATAGTGTTCCCACTGGTAGTATCGTGTTTAGAGTGAGAAACTATCAAAATTTTCAAATCAAAGCGCCAACTTTTTCCCATCCCTATGAAAATTATCAGAGTACTGAAATCCTTAAATGACGTCAAAAAAGTACACGCATATCAAAAATTCGCTGTGTATAAGATTTGCAAAGATGAACAGAGTAAAGAACCAATGATATCTTAAAAAAGGCGAGGATTTTTTTTTTTAAAATTGGATGGTTTTAAATGTATTTGTCTGTTATTTTATTATGTCTATTAACTATCCCTATCAATTATATAAAAGGCACCAATCTACACCCTTGGCGTTATTTTTTTTTTTTTTTACCTTCATAATTATCTCTTTTGAAAATGTATTCGTCCGACAACTTCGGTCATACGTGTTTTGTTTCAATACCATTTATAGTTAGTTATTCAATGAGTTGATCAATTTTCATAGGACAAAAATGGGTGATGTTATTGAAAATTGTAAAAATGTTTACCATGGTTAGCATAACAGTAAAAGAACTTTTATATAAAAAAATATATGGCAAGTACAATCGAATGACAAAATTTCAAATTTCTTTTCAGTGATTAAGAAAATACCACTGAGGGTCAAAAATTGTTTTTTATAATTACCCGTTTAATTATATTTAAATTGAACATCATGCGAGTTACACAGTAAAATATATAGAGCGCTTAAACATATAGAGCGCTAGCTATTTGAGCAGTGCCAGAACTTTTTAAAATACCGACTTAAGAATTAGTTTTCAATCAGAATGCAGTTACTTCTTGTTCTTTATATTTTGTAAGGGACCGTATATTTAAAAATTAGAACAAAACAAGCAAAAAAAAGCTTTTTAGAATGTTTTACAAGGGTTGTCTAAATGAAAAATGGACCAGTGTTATTGCTTCAGAATGATTGCAGTTGTGGCTATGTCACTGAACAAGGATATAAAAGGCGGTAGAAGGTGGGAATCACATAAGATGTTCAACAAAGAAACCTGTTTGCGGTAGACGATATTGATGCACATGGTAAGTAAAATCGTGCTATGCATGGATGCGGCCAAAACGGAATAATTCATTCCGTGGGCCGCTCTTGATGGACTTCTTGCCCGAAAGGAACACAATCAGTTCAACACAATACTGAAGTACTCCAACGAATCTATGGAAAGCAATCAAAGACTAAAGGGCAAGTCTTCTCAAACATGTGATCCTTCCCCATGACGATACCCGCCCACACGATTCACTCTAAGCCCAGATGGCCTTAAACAGTCCCATTGAGACATGTTGTAACACCCACTGTGCAGTTCGGATTTGCCGCCCTGTTACTTCTACATATTTGGGGCACTTAAGAAAGTATTAAACGGAAAACATTTCCATTCGTATAGTGAAGAGAAGGATTCTGTGCAGGACTCCTTCAAGAATTAACCACGATCTTTCAACAGGAAAGCCATGTACCTGTTGGCCGAAACGATGGAACCAGTGTTACAACGTCCATGGGCGATTGCCCCGTAACGTGTATGACATTTTTTCAACGTTTTTTTTCTTTTTGAACTCTTTGTCATAAACTCAACTTTAAAAAATGGAGTTAAAATTCATATTACCAATTCATGAAATCCTTTTATAAAAAATTCCATCCAAGATAATTATCTAAAGCATTTTATAATTAATTATTAATTTTATAAAACTTGTACAACTGTGAGTCATGTAAGTCAGTGACGACTGTTGTATGAGCGATTGTCGCCTGTTACTTAACCGGAATCCTTCGACTTGTTTATGCAAAATCCAGAACTGCATGTCAGTTCGTTCTTCAGTACTTACAGTTCCTGTGCGACCGCGGATATGTTAACTTAGTACAGGTATTCTAGCAGAAAAAAAGCACCGTATACAGGAGATCTACCAGCTTCCATCTGTAGTTCTTCGAGAGCTCGTACATGCCGACGATATGACTCCACCAGCGAAAGTTCGCGGTTAATTGGTAAAACTCTATATTCAAAAGGGGATGAAGACTTACGTGTTACCGTCGTAACCATTGTCAAAAAATTGTCCCATGTACACCGCAAGCTCTCTGGGATTTTGTAAAGAAATTAAATAGCGATAGACAGCGATCCGGACGAGCAGACGTTCCTGAGGACGTTGTTACAAAAGTACATCACATAGTGATTTCAGGACACATGTAAACTGCAAGATGTGCAGCTCGTGTATTAGAAACGCCGAAAACTACAGCCGTAAAGCTATCCACGGCTCTTCACTCGGCATGTTTCCATACCGGTTCTACCGCATCTAGATGTTGGAAGCAGGGGACCTTCAACAACATATCGACTTAGAAAACGAATATCTTATCCGATGTGATGGTGATAAAGACTGGCCTCTGCGAATATTATAGGCACACGAGGCGAATGTCACCTTAACTGGGAATGTCAACACCAAAAATTGTGCACATTGGGAAGACATTAATCCATGCGCTGTGAAACCAGTAACGTTATATGATGCCAAAATTAGTGTGTGGTGCGGTTTTGCAGAAACAATTGTTCTCGGCAGAAACTTCTTTACGACGTTCAGAGGAAGCGACATTAACAGGGTTTGTTTAACATGCTCTGCGACAGTATCTCGCTATACAGCCCTGAGGCAAATTATGTCGTAGCAGAATTGCTGCGGTGAAATGCACTGATTGGATAAAAATCACACAGAATGACATCGTTAGGATGCAGGACGGCGCACCACCTCATGCGGCGATGTCTGGTCGCAGGGTTTTAGAACAACAGCATTTTGTAGACCGTGTTATCATACCTCATTTTCCATTTCCGTGGCGTCCGCGATCCCCCAACCTAACTATGTTATACCTGTGTTATGTTAACCTGTGTATTTTTGGCTCTGGGGATATCTCAAATTTAGAATTTACATATGCAATGCGCAAACTCTGCCAGATTTGAAAACTCTATCAGACCTGAGATTGCGAACATCCCTCATGCAATTCTTCGTTCAGCATTGTTGTAGACAATATCCCGCATGCAATGCGTTTAATTGTCTGTGATGGCACTCATGTGGAAAATTCGTAATCGAAATAAAAGTTTCCTTTTCAACAATCTGAGTTGTTGGTCTCTTATCTCTTTCTAATTCAAATTTTTGCTGTGAGTTCCCAATCATTTTTGGGGGCAATTTGCAACTCTGTGTTCTGTGCGTGCATACCGTTCTGCCTTTTGCGTTTGCGAGACAAAGCATTCCTCCTATGCAACAAGCGACAGCTTCTGCTTAGCTGGTGGACAGACACAGCAAAGCTTGGTAACTAGCCCAGGCACCAAACCATGTTTTTTCTGCTTTCATAAAGCGTCCGTTTTCTGTGATGCAAGTACCGTTTCAAGACTCTTTAAAGCTTCAGCATGCGATGATCATTTTGTGACAGAAAAATTTCGAATTTCTGTACCCATAAACGTAACCGTGAGCAACTCTTTGTTGCTATTCACATAATCTCGAGCCCCTACTTCTGAATAACTGTCTCTGAAATTTCATCTTAGTCAGTACAACAGATCGGCTCCTAAAGGTCTATACATCGACAAAGTTTTTTATGGCCCCCCTTGTATATGGGTGCTTCACTACCAGACCCTAAAACTTGCAAGAGGTGTAGAAGGCATACAGACGACTCGTTATCACATAGCAATGCAGGGTCGAAAATCGCGTAGTTGCATGAGATTGTGTAAAAATGCAGAGGAAAAGAACAGAAGCAGCAACCCATTAAGGGGACGGAAAATATTTCATTGAAAGTTTGTACTACAGAAGCTTTATGAAATTGCTTCTAGATGTGATAAGTCAGGCTTGACATCGGCACCGCGTGGTATTACTTGCGTTCTGGAAGATTCCTGGCACGTCTCTTGTCCTGCCGGCTTTCTTGCAGTAGATGGCGTTGAATGGAAGTTCGAGTGAACTGGGATCCTGCTAGAAGTTGCCATTTTCGGACCGTTTCCTAGGTAGTTGGATGAACGCGCATTCAAACGATGAACTGCAAGACATGCTGATCGTGTATGGAGCTGCACACTGCAACGGGCACGCCGCACAGTGGTCGTACCAGGAACAGTACCCGCACAAACGTGCTCCACATCATGCAACTTTCGTTAGTGTGAACAGAAGTTTGCGTAGGACTGGTTGTTTAACGAGAGCTACAATGAATTGAAAGCAAACGACGAGGACACAGGAGATGGTCTTACGTCAAGCAGAAGATAATGCAATTACGAGTACCTGAGCGAGTGGTGGAACGAGTACAAGTAGGGTTTTCTCACTGAATTGGTTGGATGACACTTGCAGCTAACCAAATGAACGCACACTATCTTTAACGCGTCTAATCATTAGAGCCTGAGGATAATCCACTCCAGAGGGCGCTTGCTACATGGTTTCTGTAACAGAGAGACGCTGCAAATTTGCTGCGTCCGTATTGTTCACGGATGAAGCATATTCACGCTTGAATGAGATTTCAATGAACAAAACGCCGGTGTGTGGAATTTGGAGGACCCCCATGGTACGTGACCACGTGCAGCTGAACAGCGTTTCTCACTGAATGTTTAGGTCGGCATTGTTGAGACTATCTCAATGGACCGTACCTTCTATCCTAATTGTCTGGATGTTTAGGCAATAGTAGTAGGGCATACTTGTTCTTTCTGCATCATACCTGTTCATTCATATGCTGGAGCATACCTGTGCTTTCCCTTCTGCATCATCTGCTGCAGCACACCGTTCATTCATATGCTGCAGCATACCTGCCCTTCCTGTCCTTTCTGCAGCATACCTGTAGGGTATACCTGTTCTTTCTGCAGAAAGTCTTGCCCGAATGTCTTGACGCAGTACATGATCCTCTGTCGTTGTGTGAATCCATGTGGTACCATCATAACAGGACGTCTGCGCATTATACGAATGACGTCTTCCGACACTTCAGCGTGTCTTTTGTGCAGCCTTGGATAGTCCATAGTGGTCCGGTTCATTGGCCTGTGAGATCTCTGGACCTATCATGCATGAATTACTTTTTGTGGGATTAAATGAAGAGTGTGGTGTACGAGACCACCGTTCTTTCAGTTTGCTGCAAAACTTCAAATATAGGTAGCTTCTGGGAGGATAGGCGACACGACAAAAATCTCCCAGATCACATGGAATTTCGTACGCTGCCGCTGTTAGGCCTGCCTGAGTTTTTCTGATCTTCATTTCGAACATCTTCTGTAGGTCAACCTTTCAATAAAATGTTTTCTTGAATGTTTCTTAAAATGTCTTCTAGCTATTTCTGTTATTTTCCTCTACTTCTTTGTACCATAGTTCGCCATTACGCATTTTCGAGTCATCTCGGTACCTTCTACACCTCCTGCAAGTCTGGTAGTCAAAAAAGTGTGTATACAGGATGATCAGTTTAAAAGAGTTCCTGTTGGTTATTCATATTACCCTTAAATCTGACGGATTTGTCAACTGTTTTAACACTAAAGCATAATTGTTACACCTTGTTACACCAAGTATGGGAGACAATTTCTAGCCCTGTTGTAATGTTGCAACTTTATTTGTGAGGTAAAACAGAAAGAGACTCACAATGTTACTTAATCATGTGATAATTTTATTTCTGAAAAACATAATTTAATTCACATTTTTACATTATCATTCCTTACAGGAAATATTTAAAATATTCGCCACCATTTTGAATGAAAATATTAACACGTCGAACCTAGTTTCCAGAGAAGTCCTGCAAAGATCGATGAATTAAAAGAAATCATATCTGAAGAAATCTCGTCAGTAGCACCCATAATGTTTCGAAGTTTGTCAAAAAACTTTCTCTGAAGTGGCTGGAAAACAGAAAACGGATATTTTTTATAGTTTTAGATAACATCGGCATATCAGTCTTCCACCTCGTTCTTAGGACAACGTTAACACTAGCAACGAGGTGTTCTATACTGTACTTAGAGACTTTGCATATTCCAGAGTTAACCGAAACCTTATGCAGAATACAGTTTTCTTTTTCTAGTGTGAGGTATGCTATGTTCACGTTAAAGATATTTCTTATGCTTTCAAGCAAATAACATTCTCTTTTCTAGCTGAGTTTAATAGTATTGCAAACACTTTTGATGTTTAAAGCTAGAAAAAATCATTGATAATGACGGGAATGTAATTTTTCAAAGAAGGAAAGATAATATTTTTTACAGTGTTGCTAATAATAATAATAATAATAATAATAATAAAGAAATTTGCTTGATGTACAAAACAAACGGAAACAGAATCTTTTTGCTTTAATAAGTGTAATAACACTTCCATTACTAACATATTTTAAAAGAGTTTAATATGACTGAAATTCTGCTTGTCTTGCAAATGTGGTAATACATCATTGACTGTGTTTAAGATTTAAAAAAATTACTGCTTGTGAAAGTAAATATGTAAATTTTTATACAAAGATACATCATATTTTAGTTATTTACATTTTGTTTAAGTCAATGTATAAGAAATAAAAGTATAAAGTACAGCTCTATTTGTTTGTCATACAGTTGACATCGGAGGATAATTTTATCTTTCCCAATAAATATGAGGCTTTTTTCCCTTTAAATCTACATATTTTATGTCAAGTTAGAGAACGCTGACATGTTTGATTTATGATTTTGGAACAAGCACAATAACACTACATCACAAATTAGTCTTTTTTTATTCTAAAACGCCTCAGTATATGTATTGTATAAGCGAAAATTGCACAATTCACTGAGCAATTTTGTACAGAGACGCGGTTCAGGATATTTTTTGACTCATCACGCGATTTTCAAATTCAAAGAAATTGATGTTTTTATGCTTGATTCCTGCTTCAAGCTTTTATTATTTATTTGCTTTCTTTTAGTAATATTTTATAGCGTAGTTTGCTTTATATACAGCATTTTGTAATTCATTCCACAAAATATTGAAAACATTATTGTAGTGTTGTGAATGAAACATAACTCACACACATATTGATAAAAGAAAATTTCAATAGCTGATTTTTTAAGCCGGCACTTGTGTTGATAAACTTACAGAATTCAAGTTTAAAACTAAGAAAATTAAATGAATATATACTTATAATATGTTTTTCATATTTTGTTTCTTAGTGCTGATTATATCACATTAAAAAGATGCTGAATCAGCTTGCCAAAACAGCCGCATATTTCAAGCTAAAGAAAAGAAAAATTATAAATTTAACTTGTGTTTATTAAATAAAGGTTCCGGATTTCTAAATACCTATTTTAAGTCAGTAACTTATCATTTGAGATTCATTTATCACTGGCTAAATTACCCCTTTTCTAGAGGAAATGAAGATCATTTTCACAATTCCAACAAATAAAAAAATATGTAATTTAATTATATACATTTATGTACAATTAGGTAAATTTTAAAACTGATTAGTGTGATAGAAACGGAAACGCACTTTCTTACAAAATAAAAATTATAAAATACTGCTGAAAAAATAGCAATAGATTTTATCAGAATTAATACAATGAATTCAAATAAAACGAAATTGCAAAATTATAGGAAATTATTTATTTTCAAATTATTAAAATGCTTTTTTTACATCCATTTATCTTTTGACATATCTATGCCATGCTTCAAGTGGAGCCGTCTATCGACGCTGATTTGTGTTCATCCTACTATATAATTACGGTGATCACTGACTCGAACAATTCAGGTTCAACCATCCCAGGATAAAACTTTTACTACCGATACTCCAAAAGATTAAAATGTTAAGCACAAAACATGTAATAAAATCTACACCGTTTATACGATCTGTTTGTAATTTTTCATGTTTATGAAAAATAATAAAAAATAATAATTCGCACTACTTTAAAAATCTTAAAATCGACCCGTTTTATAATATTCCAGTAATTTTTCGCTATTTTCACCTCTATTTTATTTCCGAGAGTGAAAGTTAATCATTCGTGTGACAAAGTTTGTTGTCGCAATTAATAATGATGTCATGCTTAAGTCGCGGTTATCAGTCTTTAAACAACAAATTATAATTCCAATTCGATTAAAGTAATTTTTCTAGATTATCCAGTTTAAGTCGTTTTCACAATTAAAGGGATTTCCTGTGCATGAAACATTGATCTAAGAGGGGATGTTCCCAATGAAACGAAGGCTTCCGAATGCGAAAAGTTTTCGCATGTTTTTAGAAGAAAATGCTATAATGATTTCGGTACACGATAGAAATTGAATATGATGTTATTTATTTTAAGTGCACAAGGATTAAATACATTGAGTTTAGGCATATTTTTATCGAATGTATTTTCCAGCACCCGCTGTAATTCTTCTCGTTGACAAAGTCTTCTAGTTGACAAAGATTTATTTAACTGTTTCATTGTTTGTAGCTGAGAAGGTGAAAACAACCTGGTTCAAACCAAGTGCACACAGTTATGAAATATAACAAGTTTTGCAAGAACGTAAGTAATTAAGTTGCGCCTGTTGAGATTTTTAATGCTACTATAGGTGGCAACACTTTACCAGTAAAATGGATCTATATTATGTGTTTCGCATTTGTGACTGTAAATTACATATCAGCAAACCTTGAAATATTAAACTTTGCTTTTTATTGACTTATATGTAAATTTAATATATAGTTATCAGACAGACGGAACTAAATTTAGGTATGAAAATCCAAAATATACAGGAAAAAATATGTTTCTAATATATTTTTATTTATAATGTATATAAAAATAATGTGTTAAAATAATGTTATTTATTACCAATAAGGGTATGTTTATAGTTATTAAAATTAAATACAATCGCTCTTAATTTAACCTACGGTTCACATGTACACGCAACATGTCCTACCTGACCGTTTTACAACACGTGCGCATATCAAACATTTGATTCTAAAAGCGGAAGTGCTGCTATAGAACGTGATTTTATAGAAAGAAGAATATTTATTCAGATATTGTAAACTATTTTAAATTTTCAGTTTAAATTTTAAAATTGAAATATATTCTGAAAAAAACAAATTATTCACTTTTCACACAAGCATACAAGTAGGAGAAAGCTAGTCGAACATAATGATAAAATTTAAATATACTTTAAATTTTATCACAATGCAGCGTTAATTACGCCATTATAGTAGTTTTATCAAAACAAACACAAGGAACACTGTTTTATTGGCTACCTTAATGAGAAATAATGATCAACTATACGCAAGCGGAAATCTTCAAATTATGAAAAATTGCAGCAGATGGAAAATACTAAATCTGCTACACAGGTTATACATATTTCAAAATATTGTGAAGTTCAATTTTGGTACAGCTTGGATATTAGCCACCGCGGCAAGATCAAATCTTTCGCGGTACTAACGCGCCAATCTTCCAACGATTTGGAGGAAAGAATGTATGGAGTTACATGTTTTAATGGCTACATAAAAGGAAACTGATTATCGATAATGTGCAGGGCCGTATCTGCCATGTGTGCAAGATATGTACCGCAAACAGGCGTTCGAAAAAGGAAGCGGCAAAATTTACTCTTCGTTTTTATTCCATCGACTATATAATTACCATTGCACTGTATTACTGAAACATTACTACAGCGCACTTCATTTATTTTTTGTATTAAAGCATAGTTATATTTCCCTACATAGCTATATGTAAAATTTGACAGTTTAATTTGCACACAGTAAAGCTTGGTAAACATACTTCGTATAATAACGTGAAATTTTTTCTATGTGTATGTTTTTCCACTGTTGCTCCAGAAAAACGTTTTATTTTCATATTATCTGACTACTAGAAATCAAAGCCCGTTGTGGGCTCAATTACAACGGGAGTTAAAAAAATCATCGGACAAAAATATGCCTACACTCAATATATTTAGTCTTTATCTACTTAAAATAAATAACTTCATATTCAGTTTTTATTATATACCGAAATTGGAATTGCATTTTCTTCATACCACTAAACTAAAATCTCGCCAGATTTAAGTACAATGCATCGCCAAATTTGGCGCCGAAAGATTGTTTAGTTGGAGAGTGTTTTATAATCGAAGTGTTTTCCATGATTTATCGTTCTTATTTTACTCAAAATTTTTGTTTTTTTAATTCTTTTTATTTATTTTTTAAAAAATCTCATTTTTATTTATTTTTTTTTTAATATCACATTATTCCACATTATCAATGTGCTTACACTAACTACAAATCATCCATTTTAATGATAGCCGCTTGCCTATTCCACACACTTCATTGTACATGAGCACTACTCCCCTCCATTTTCCACACAGCGTACATGCACAGCTGATGATCATCATCCTTTCTTCACCTGCACAGATGTGAATGTACACTTCCTCCTTTAAAGTGCACGTGCACAGCTGGGAATCGAACGGAGCACCTCTCGTCTCGCCAACACATCCAGGTTTTTATCTTCTGGACCGTCCTTGCCCAACAGTAATAGATAATAATACCTATATAATGTTTTCATTGTTGTAAAATTTGTATGCATGTTGTTATAGTAGTTTTGAAGAGCAATAATACTACATAAAGTTCCTATTAAAAGCAGATTCAGGCTGATTTATGCGCTTCCGGGGATGGTGGTTTTTTTTTTCGGGGGGGGGGGGTTAGGGGGCTAACTGCATTTCTAGGGCCAGGCCCGCGTGATGGACCGGGGTGGGAAGATGTCTAAATTTCGGAAAAACCTAGCTTTTGGAGATTGCTATAAGAAAAAAAAAACAAATAAAATAACTGATCTAAAAATATTTTTTTAAACCCAAAAATCGTCATTCAGACCCTAACTTATTAAATATAGGCAATTCTCTATTGAAAAAAAATTTAAAAAACTTTTTTCTTCTGCATTTTATTAAGATTCGTAAATTGATTCATTGCACGAAATAGATCTCATCATATCATGATCTAAGGATAGAATTGAAAAATTATTTTTACTTTTCACCCGACATCGTTGACCTATACTTACTTTTCATGTAGGCGATAAAAAAAAGTTATATTTCACAATTTTTTATGGGCACTGTAAAATAAATTTAAGAATTGTGTGCAGAGTTTGGAGATTCAATGTGATCGTTTTCAAAAATTAGTTTTAACGGTGCAGTGATAGTGATAGAATTGTTGTTTTCTGTTAAAAATAAGTGTAAATAATGCTTGAATTGAAAGGATAGTATTGAATAGTGTTATAAATACTTAGTGTTGAACTCACTAAAGACTTCTCCATCAATATCATTGTAATACCATGACGTAGCCAACGTTGATTGTTCAGGTTCAATAAATGCGTTTTTTTATCCAAGTTTATAAAAATGTGAATATTCACTTCCAGATCTAAGCTTTCGAAACACGTTTCACAGAGAGCTCTGTTATTTCGCAGCTTAAAAATCGTTAAAAAATCGAATTTATGTATTACACTCCAGCAAAGCATAATTGGATAAACAATGTCTGAATTTTCTATTTATTATATTTTTTAAAGTATATTTTTCGGGCGATTTTTCGATAAGTGAGGACGTAAAATGGACGAAATAAAATGGATAACTTCAGATAACTTTTTTCTCAAACCTTGTAATTTTTTCACAGTAGCTTTCCCTTGTCCTACTTACGCAGTGTGTCAAATTTGGGCCAGATCAGGAAAACGGCCTAGCCACCAATATGAACATACATACATACGCCTCATTAGCAGATAGTGTTACAATTAAGGAGGATTATATTGTTTTCCGGTTTGCAGGAATAAATCCAAACATACGTCCAAATTATAACTGTACATAAGCGCTGAACACCCGAGCCGGGGCCGATTATGAGCAAGCGCCGATTGGCAAAGAATCACTAGGTGATCAAAAGTGAAGAACATGAAATGCAAAATCAAAAATAAATTAGAAAATATACTATATGTATTGTTTCGGAATTACTCTGCTACTATGCGAAATTAACTACTCTTTTCGAGTCGTTTGCGGATACTTTGTCGGAGTCTCATGTGCTTAAAATACTCCCTCAATATTTCTCCTGTTGAAGTTCTATTTATTTCATATTTATGTATTTTCATTTTGTGGGACCAAGAACTCTGAAAATGTCGTCAGTTTCGTTTCAATGTAGAATTTCACAACTTAATTGATAACTATGGATTCTGTCCCTTTTGCGACTATGATGTTAAAAATAGAATATAAAATTAGTTATTTATTTCATGAGCAAATTGAAATCGACGTTAGTGTTTTGTAACGAGTTTGAAACTGATTAAGAGCTCAGTAAGGGTAATAAGCCCTTTTGCTAAAGATACGACAAGAACATTTGCATTTACAAAAGTGTCATGATCGTCACGATAACAGGGTGCATTTTTGGCGTCCAAAAGTACGCAGAAAGTCGAATATTTCATGTAGGTTTTTCAATATTTAAACTATCAAGCATTTTAAGATTTTTTGTTAAGTAAAATTTCAGTAAGATGTGTGAGTTTCTTTTATTGTGTTCTCATACTGTAATATTCTTTTTCTCCAAATTGTATTCATGATTCAAACTTTACATTACGAGACAAATAATTTTGCCTTTTTTGGAGATTCCATTTCACTGGAATTAATTCGAATTACATGAGTAAGAAAAATATTCATTTCCTACCGTTCGAAGAACGGTTACGCAGCTAGTTATGCATAATTATTTAACGAGCTAAGCATTTCATGTGCAATACATACTCATAATATGAAGTCTAACTGCATATTAAATAGAAATTTCAAAACGTATTTCAAAAGTTGCGTGCAAATTAAAAGACCCAATAAATTATTAAAACCTTTCTGAAATCCAGAAAATGAACCTTCTTTATTAAATAATTAAAACGGGTGAAATTTCATCAATAATTGTCAAATTACCTAGAAATATGAAATGAGATAATGTCTAGAATCCCTGTCTTAGAGAAGCACACACTGCTATTCTTTATCAACTTAATTTAAAATCAAAACTTCTAATTTTGCCCCATAATCATAAAAGAGCCGTCTTCAGTATTAATATCTGGCAGATTGGCAGATTTCCCATCATAAAATTTCTGATAAGCCATTATAACACTGATTAATATATTGGATTTTTCGTATTGCTAATTGATGGGTAAGGATTTTCCCCGATGAAAAATTTTGCTCGGTGAAGAAGATTTGTAATCGTAAAGGTAATTAGAATTGAAAAACTTTATCATTTATAAAGATTAAGTACTTCCTTGATATAAAAGCGACAAAGAAGCTGGTATAGTATGCTTTTTCAAAGATATTGAAATTAATAGCATTAATTTTACATTAAAATCTTAATTTAATTTTGTATTTCAGGATTCACTAATTGGAACCAACTTTATGAATACTTGATCCCTCTGAGCACGGAATTTCAAAGAGATTCACGAATATTTTTTGTAAATTGAAACACACTTAAACTTTTTTTATTTAATGCCTGAAAAGTGTATTCAAGCTTAATTCATCTAATTATATTATTTTTTTATTCACAGTTAATTAATGTACTGTAATGATTCTCAAACGTCTTTAGTCTAGTAATGATTTTGCGAGGTACGTACAATCTAAGATTTATTGGATCGCATTACATAAAACGTATTGGAATTATGCACAAGGACTTCTGTACAGACCACAAATCAATTTACTTAAAATAAATAATTTAACAAATTAAAAATAGTTTCTTTCCTTTATTTGTTTTATTTTATTTTTGTTTAGAGATTCAGTACTTTTTAGAGTATTAAAAAAGAGTAATTAAATAAAGAAACACTTTTTTTTTAAAAGTAGAACAAATCTCGCGTCAAAATTAGTATTTAATATAAATTGTACTATGCCATTAAAACCAGTTAATAGATATAATTTAAATACTGCGTAAAATTAATAATTATGATTCATAATATTACAACAAATAATTTTTACACCTTAAACCGTCTACTAAAGTTAATTAGTACCGAAACAGGATGTTTCAGGCACTTCTTATAATTTAACTTTTTCACTGCTAAAGCGAATAGATATTTCAAATACAAGTTTCCCAACTATACTTAATATGGTACAAAACATGTACATTTCTTGCTTGTTTTGACAGTGAAAGATTTTACAAAACTTACACTTAAGAGTTATACAAATTCAAATTTTCAACAAAAGTCACCCTTCTCTAAGTAACAGTGAACGCAAAACAAATGTCAAGGCATGTCTTGAAATGTGTGTCCCATGTGCTGTTGGAAAACCAACACTATCGCTCTATTGGGCCTTTGATATTACCCCGACAAGTAGCGGTGGGTGATATTTGTAAAATAAATGCCTATTAACGAGGAAAAAGAAACCTCGTTTCTGTACAAGCAATGCCTAAACAGTAAGTCTAATACTAGTACGTCTATTTTACATTTGTATAAGTACCTGAAAGTATACTTCTCACTGAATCACAGTGATGAATGTTATTTTCGATTCTGTGTCGTGTAAGCACGTTCTGTTGTTATCTGGCTAATCAACTAAACAAGCGTACGTAACGCAGAGTCGAAACTAACTAACAAGAAGACACAGCACAAAGAAATTTAATATTGATAATGTGATGTGCCTAAGATTTTAAGCACATAAAAATAGTAATAATTTGATTGGTTAACCAACCAACCTAAACTGCCACGAAATTTGTAGCTCGCTGACTTAGAGAAAGGTGTAATTGTCGGATATCATAAAAATGGCTGATCCTTAATGGATATATCCATCTAGTTAAACCTTCTAAAATAGATAGTTGCTTTTGCGATTGAGAAGTGGAAGGTGAAAGGTGATTGTCGGAATGTGCTTCGACCCGGCAGACTCATGAAACTAAGAGATAGAGATCGACGAGTGCTGTCCAAAGAAATTCGGAAAAATCGCAATAAACCGATGGCCCACATACTCCAGGAGTTCCAACAGGAACCCGGGACTGTTTTCTCGATAAATATTATTCTTAAGGAAATGCATTTTCTTGGTTTCCATGGTCGTGCTGCATTTCATAAGCCTTTGATTACAAAATCCAACCCCTCTGATCGGTTGAGGTGGTGGCAAGTCAAAATTGGACCGTAGATGAGTCGAAACGTGTCCACTCTAGTGATAAATCAAGGTTTAATCTCTTATCAATCGGATGGCAGAGTCTGGATTTGGCGTATGCCTGGAGAACGCTTTTTGAAAAAAATACATTGTGCCTACAGTAAAGTTTGACGGAGGTGGAACCATGGTCTGGGTATGTTTCTCGTGGTATGCGCTGCAACCCTTGATCATAATTCATGATAAGCTCAGTATTAACTCCTACCTCACTATTCTAGACAACAACGTGCTTCCAAGGCTATGGCAATTTTACGGATTGGTACTTCCAGGATGAAAACGCCACTTGCCATGTTACAAGATCCACTGTGGATTGGTATGATGGCAATGGGGTGAAGCAAATGCACAGGCTTGCCCAGTGTCCAGAATTCAACCCTATCGAAAACCTCTTGGATCGCCGAATTAAGGTGTGCAGCAACCGTCCGAAATCGGTGAAAAAACTTGCAGTTATTATCCAAGCCGAGTGGTAGAAAATACTACTCTCCATCATCCAAACAAGTGTGGAAAGCATGCTCTGTAGGGTTAAGGCTGTAACTGCCTCAGGTGGAGGCTTTATTGAATATGAATCAACTACTGAATATTAATAAATTGTTTTTATCTCTTTTAACACAGGTGTCCCATTACTTATTAATAAATAGTATAGCCAGTGCTGTTAAGATCGTCAAGGATGAAATTTGCAGAAAATTTTTGCTAGATTTATTTTTTGACGCTGGTTATATCTTGTGGGCCATATATATATAGGTGTGTGTGTGTGTGTATACATATGCGTGTGTGTGTATAAGTAGACAGATAGATATATAGATAGACAAGTAGATAGTTGTATATATAGCTACATATAGATGAATAAAAATTGAAATTTGGGGAAGCCATGAAATCTTAAAATCTTTTAACATGCAAATGGACACTAAACACAAATTACTATTGATTATAGTTGAAAGAGAAATATTTACTGAACTGTGTCCATTGATTTGCCTTTATGTCAATGAGAAAGGAAAATGTCGATTGCATTGTGAATATTTTTAGGTCATTGCGCACTTGTGAACAGCATGCATAAAGTTCTATCTTTTAACTATATTAACTATATGTGAACATTAAAATATCAAAAACATTCTATTATCTTTTAACTAATTTTGCAAAAAGCTTTTGAATCCAAATGTGTTCCCTGTTCTATGTTCAAATGACTTTTTTCGCGCATTAATCTTAAATCATGTCTTGTAGAAAGAAATGAAATTCTTGCATTTCATTTTTCACAACCATACGTAAAAGATAACGCTTAAAATGTTCCAGAAAAAGAAATCTCATTTAGATTTTGGCATATTCAAGAAAACATATTTAAAAGAAGTGCAAGTTCCAAAATTTGAAGAAGGGGAATCATAAATGATTAATAGTTCGCTAACTGTTTGATTGTTTAAATAGCAAACATTTATCATTGATCATACGGCATTAATGTCTAAAAAACTTCTGAAACTACACAAAACTGTTTGAAGTATAGTTGCAGAACCAATAATTGTGATGTGTGTAAAATTCCGTGCGAATAATTTTGAAACGTTTTTAAAACATTCGTCATAAAACTGCTAATAAACTCTTCTAACATTTAAATGAGATTTCTTCATAAAGAAAAAAAAATATTGCTTGAGTCATTCTTCTAAAACGCATCCGTAATAAGTGATGCATTCATTGGTCTAGTAAGCAAACATACAGAGAAACAAATTGAAGGTGATAGTAAACGTTTTCCATGGTTTTAATGTCAGTGTAAACATTGTCATATGCAATTACAATCAAACTTTTATATGAAGAAGTTTTTGCTCAAGCCGTCCATGTTCTGTAGGGGTTAACGAACCCTTCTATCGCACCTTTTCACTCTGTTATTGGGCTTGGTTGTTAACTCGTTTGTCCCTTCATATGGGACAGCGTTGGCCGCATGCTTTTTGGTCCCATAGTAAAATGGCTGATACTTCGGGCCTCCATAGTGTTGAATGGCTGATAATCAAGTGCCCACTCTCAGAAAAAGAATATAGCATCCAAACAGTCAAACAGCGTTGGTTTGAACGCAATTCATCAACTGAAAGTGTTTTTGAGCCAATTAAAACAAATTTATAAAAATAAATTTATTAAGTACAAGAATTTTTAAAGTATTGAAAATATTTCATTAGTCAAAATAATCAATAACATATAACTTACTCTAGGCATCACTGCCTGCTGATGAATTCATTAGTAAATCTCAAAATATGTTTAAAAAATTAAAAATAATGGTGTTTTGAATTTTTAGCGTGAACTAACTAATCGTATTAATTTGAGCATTTTTGTAATAAACATTTTAGAATATAACACCTAAATTTTCCACGAATATTTCTACCTGTAACTCTGAAATAAAAATATGAAATATTTTCTGATTTTAGCATTTTAGCATGTGCTATTTAGTACATGCTAAAGTGCTAATAATCTCTCTATTCTAAAAAAAAGTAACGGCCGCTGTCACCGCCGCCGCAGCCGCTGTCAAGAGCTTGTTCGGCTATCTCCTCCTAAACCGTGGGGATTTGAGTTTCAAGTAAGGTGTCCGCGGATTCAGAAAATTCCGAGGAACCTGAAAAGCTGACATAAATTTCGAAAATCGAATTATTTTAGAAGATATTAATAAAAAACTGAAAAAATAAACATAATGGTTGCCAGATTCAGCACAAAATCATTTATTTCTTTGCAACCAAGCAATCCCAAGTATGTAGAATCGCGTGAAATTGACGAGCATGAAATGGAATTACACCCATTTTAAGCCAAATTAAAAAGTATATGAAATAAATAACTCAAAGTGTGTTACACAAAGGAGGCAATTTTCAAATAGACAACAGGAGTCTAGAATTAGCGATTATTAGTTTTGGCAAAATGGTATTTTTCCAAGCAGGGTGAACCTAAACCGCGAGTTCCAAAATGTTAGAACCCAATATCTTGAAAATGAAAAATAATTAAAATGCAGATTATTTTAAAGCCGGTTCGGTGCAGCTGAAGTATTTGCTACCAGTAGAAATAATTCGAGGCGTTAACTATGCCATATAGCAGTTATAGTACACTTTGGACATTTGCCAGAGCGGCGAGATGATATATTTCGTGGTGCTAAATACGCCAATTTGCAAAAGATTATGTATATGAAAATAATTATAAAGGTTTTCCGGCCTTGCATGAGCAGTAATTATAGGTATGTATAAATCGCCAAATAATGAAAAGTCGCCATTGGTGGCAAGCAATCCTAGCTGTTCCGTAGTTTGTATCAAAGAAAACATATGAAGTACTGTTTTCTTACAGCTAATTATTAACTATACATATACGCAAGTCGCCAAATTATGAAAAATTGCCATAATTGGCTAATACGCAATTACTCCATGGGTTTCACATAATTAAAAATAGTGCGAAGTTTAATTTTTTATGTTCCAAGGAACATGCAAGAACCAAGCAATGTGTAGCTCGGTAACATTCTATCTGATCTAACCTTTGGGTTTTGTTTGCTGAAATTATGTTTTTTTTTACAAATAAGCCTTATTAGGGGAGAATGCCTCATACGAAAAGCGAGCGTAGCGAGTCTAGGAACCTTGGCCCCTAGTATACTAAAATTGCATCACCATAAATTTTGTGCCCATTTGTTTGAGAGTTCACATTTTCAGCTTTAAAGAATTACAAAGAATGATTGTGCTAAAAACTAATATTTTATGATTTCAACCTATAATGAAAGTATTTACGAAATGTAAAAGGACATATATGTTTGTAGTCGTGCTTTTTTTTTCCCTGGAAAAAAATATAATAATACTACTAATAATAAATCTGTTTGAATCACTCACTATAATACTTTATAGTTTTTCATTAATTGGATCTTGAAAGATTTCTTATTGTTTGTAAAATATAACTTCTATCAATTGAGATTCTTACCCTCCGCTGTACATTAACGTTGCATCTGATAAAATACAAGTTCCTTTTAATAATGTGTGGTATATATTCATTGCAATTATAATAAACATAAATATTAATAACTAGCGTTAAAATACTCCATGCTTTCCGTGAATATAAAAAAGGCATTATTTTGCATATAAAAATATAAGTAAGCTATTCCTAAAAACATTTTCGGACGGGGAATTCCTAAATAAATAAACATATATTAAAAAACTTCACTCAGCAAAGTAAATTGCGGAAAGTACCACTCCATTTTCGAAGCAAATGTGCATAAATGCTATAGTTATTTTTTTCTAAGTTCATGAAAAAACGCGCAAACATGAATAAAGGGATTTCTAAGGCGAAGCGAAAATTTTTCCTACAAAAAAAAAGCAAAAGTACACCTTTAAAATAAACTCAATCATGTGATGGAAACTTTTCGTAAACAACTCACATAAGAATGTTTTATTTCTAAAAATATCTGAAGTTATGCGTTCATTATCGGACCGAAGGGGATTTATTTAAACTTTATCACGAACTTGGTGAAATTTTTCTACTCTGTGCTTGCGTTTCTCATTGCCCGATCGTGATAAAGTTGCAAGAATACCAATAAATGTGTTATGATGGTATTTTTTTCCGAAACGAGAAATCTTACTGCAAGTTGTTTTGAATCCCTTCCGTGATCTAACTATGTTTAGTAACGCTTCGAACCTTTCCAAAAAAAAAAAAAAAATAAGATCGTTTTGTGTTTACCTACATTTTTCTTTATTTAAATAAAAGAAAGATAGAGAATATTGAATATAATAAAACAGGATTATTCCAATTCTCTGAAGCAAAAAAATTGAGTTCAAATGCCTTAGCGCATTATTTAAGTTTTGTAAGATAATCTAAACAGTTTGCAAATACAGTTTGTACAGTTTTCAAATGCAGCACATATGCAAAAGTGATCGATCCACGAATGTTTTCAAACACAGTAACGTAGAAAAATCGGTAAGTATGCTTATGTTTTCTCGCAAAAGCATAGCACTAATTATTATTACAAACTGAAAAAAAAATCACGTGTTTTATAAATGTTAATTTCATTTGTCTTCTACCAGTATTATAAAAACACTAACTCAATAAGCGGACAAAAATTCAAAAACAGTACACATAAACACTGCCATTTTAATATAAAAAATAGTACATAAGTAAAAATTAGTACATTAAGTAAGAGCGACAAATTTTATCATTTTATTTCATTATGCTTAATAGTGAAGTTTAATGTATTCATTTTGAAAAATGCTCTTCATACAGAGTGTTTTTTAATGGACCCCTAACTTTAAAAAAAAACCTAAATGCCTAACTTACCTAAAAAATAGCTCAAAAGCAGTAATCGATAGAAGCATGAAATCAGTAGTAGTTAAAAAACGTAAGATTTTCGTACATAAACCACAAAATATGTGGCATACAGAAACCATAATTAAGTGGCAATACTGATACCAGAAGCTGAGAACAATCACATCAATATTCATTCTATATGCTCACCTTTCACACTCTACACATGTCGCAAATGATGAATAAAATTTTCAGTAACTCTATGTAGTGTATTACCGGAAATCAATACACAAGTCTGATAAATAACATCTTCCATCTCGTCAAGTGTTGAGGGATTTTTACAGCAAACAATATCCTTCAGTGTACCTCACAGAAAGTGGTCGCAGGGAATGAAGTCAGGGAAGTACTGAAGCCAAGTCGTGCCTTTTCCCTTAACTGTCGATTAGTTCAACGCAATAACCCTATCATGGATGTAATCTTCCAGAAAATCAAAAACGTCTTGTGCGCAGTGTAGACCAGCCACATCTTGGCCCCATAAATTACGCCGTACCTGGACGATTATCCAACGCTTGGTGACTGGTGACAATTTTTTTTCAAAAACACATTATATCGGGCAGTCGTCACGTTTTCTCGCAAGAAAAAAGACCTAATCATGACTTTGCAGGAAACTGAAAACACAACCATTAGTTTTGAAGATTAAAGGTGTCATGCGTGCAACTAATTAGGGTTTTGGGGGACTCAAAATTGCAAATTGCGCCTGTTACAGCTAAATCTTCGACGAAAGATTACATTCCGCGTCTGAGCTGTCCGTTCGAGATCCATACTTTAATACCCGATTAAATGCATTCCATAATTAACTTAATTTTTTCTTTAAAGAATAGAGAAAATGTAAAAATCGGGAATAATTCCGTAAGCGGGGGCAGGTCGCCAAGCCAAGCTTTTTCGCTTTGCTAAATACGCCAATCTGCAAGGATTGTGCTTAGAATATATGGTGAACTGTTTTAACGGCAATCTTAATGGGTTAGACGTTGGCAACAAAAAAAGTGGCCAACTAAAACTGCCCCGCTTACGGAATTATTCCCTAAAAATCGATGGCAGAAAATCTCGTTAATTTTATGCAAGGTAGATTCAACCTATGTGATATTTTGAGACTTATATTTGGCCTTTTTACTAAAGTTTTTTTCATTGCACGAACGTTAGTTCACTGTTAAGTAAGCAAAAGAGCTGCCAAGCACTACCTATACAAGTTTTAAAATATTACTTTATAAATTTATTTCATGACTGCGTATCACTAGTATTTATTGTGAAATATCAACGTTTGCACCCTCGCAATAAAAAGTTACATTAAAAAGTTCCTTATTTTACAGAAGTGTATTCTTTCCATAGTTTATTTTAGCTTTTAACCTTTTGAAGCGCAAACATTTTCATATCACTGTAGAGAAAACTGGATATACTGCCCAACCGCAGCATTTTTTCAACGTTCGAGTCATTTGGGCACAGTCTAATTATTATTCTATATCGATAGATTTTCATCATATTATATAGTTTTCAGTAGATACCTACATTTGTGATGCCGTTCATCACACATGTATGTTTTAATATACTCTTTTATTGCTAATTCTAAATCGTAATGCCAATTCAAAATTTTATCTTTTCATTCGCACGTTCTGTATTAATTTCTTGGAGTTTGCTTCCACTCAGCCCATTTGTTTATTAATTGATGGCTCCCTAATATCTCAAGTACAGGCTGCCCGAAGACCAATTTCTCCTATGGGATTTTGCGTACGAATAAAGTTTCGCTCCTTCGCTGATTTGGCGCTAGTACCTGACCCTATCAGTGTTGCCAACTCTGCCGGAGAAAAAGTGGCTCACATCAAAGTTAAAAGCAGCCAGAAATTGCTAAAAATGCTTTCAATCTGAGAAAAAAAAATAAAATTGAAAATCGGAAATGAAAGTCCAAATGACTTAAAAGGCATCTGCAGATAAGCATATTTCAGTAGTACAAGCACTTAAAAGTAAACGCCAAAGAAATTTAATTTTTTTCTCAGCTTGAAAGCATTTTTAGCCATTTTTAGCTACTTTGATTTGGGCCACTTTTTCTCCGGCAGAGTTGGCAACACTGATAGGGTCAGATACAAATGTGAAATCGGCGAAGGGGCGAAACTCTTCTCGTACGCAAAATCAAAGCTTTTCGGGTAGCCTGTACTTCGGATCTTAGGAAGCCGTGCTAATTCTGTTAATTTAAAGTGCACTCTGTCAAAGTCGGAGCATTTTTCCAGCTGCATATCGGTTCTTGATTATTCTGAGTCACCACATGTCGCTACCAGACCGCTGGAATTCCACGATTATGTATTGGCTTGTCTAGAATTTTCAAAATTTACTATTGCACTAGGCATTACGTCTTTTGGCGTCATTTTCTTGCCTTTGTTGGAGGTCTTTTTGGCTGTTCTTTGTGGCTGCATTATTACATCTCGCCAGCTTGGCTGCAGGCTCAGCGGCTGTCCTGACACTCATTCTGCTTCCTGTCCTTTTACAAAGAAGAGTGGTTTTCATTGCCTGGTCTTGCCACAGGTAAACCAGTCAAAAATAAAGAAATTTTGTCCAGCTTGGTGTTCTTGGTTATTCATATGTTGATGTGATACACTTGTCGATCACGCAATATACTACTACTTCAAGAGATTTTTAAGCTTCTCCCAGCTTCTACTTCTCTGTCTGACTGATAAAAATAATTCTGAAAATTTTACAAATAATTAATATATTTTACTTCACTGCTGAAAAGTAAAGGAATGCCATGTAACTATATAAGTATTTTATTGAAATCAATTTATTCTTCTGCAATAAAAGTTGGAAAACTGGATAATTCTTATTTTTGCAAATTCCTCCAAAATGGGGCTGATCAACACCGTGCGCAAGACGTTCTGAAGTTTCTGGAAGATTACATCGATGATAGGGTTATTGCGTTGAAGTAATCGTCAGTTAAGGTCAAAAGACAGCATTTGGCCTCTGTACTTCCCTGACTTCATACCTCGCAAGCTCTTTCTGTGAGATACGCTGAAGGATATTGTTTGCTGACATACTTCAACATTCGACGAAATGGAAGATAATATTTATCCGACTTGCATACTTATTTCCGGTAACACACTACATATAGAGCTACTGAAAATTCTATTCTTCGTTTGCGACATGTGTAGAGTATGAAAGGTGAGCATATCGAATCAGTTTTGATGTGATTGTTCTCAGCGTCTGGTATCTGTATTGCCACTTAATGCGCATCTACGGACGCCATTTGTAATTACAATTTTGTTTCTTCTGTATGGAATTCTTAAGGTTTTTTTAATAATAATAATAATCAGACTACTCGTTTCATGCTTCTATCAATCACTGCTTTTGAGCTATTTTTTAAAATTAGGGGTCCATTAAGAAACACGCTGTATGAAGCACATGTTTCAAAATCCACTATGAATTATCCACTATGTTTTACAATTTCTAATTATCATCAAAGTAAACTGAAGAAGTGTATTATTATGGATATAAAACCCAGAGTTCAAAAATATTTCTTTTTAAGTTAATATAATAAGAAACTTTGCATTTCTGATACAACAAATACAATGCTATCAGAAATATTTTTGACGTTGGAGGAATTTTCGACGTTTAAAAATGTTTTCATTTTTCTCATGCAAAAGAAACGCTAGGAAGTCTTTTTATTCGTGTTTTATGAACACTAAATCATGCAATACGTGCACAAAGGGTGACATTTATAAATCTTCTTCGAGAAATAAGATTTCGAATAGTGTTTTATCTTTTCATTTTATATTTGTTCTCCATTGAAACTCAATTTAAGAAGCTCAGTGTGTTTAGATTTATGAAATTTTTATTAGTTAAAACATTACGAATGTATGATAAATTTGCTAGAGCCTTCCAAATGTTCTGAAAAAATACAAAGTGATTTCTACAAAGCAGTAATTTATGATCAGCTATCACTACAAAACTAATGAAATTTGAAGAAAGTCATAGAAATAGAGAAATTAATTAAGATGAACATATCTAATAAAAAGACTTTTCTACCACATTTATACTAAAGGATTCTATAGAAGATTTTTTATACTAATTAACACAGGTCTGCAAAAATTTTTTTTTCAGCAGCAAGAGATTTTTTAAAAATTTTTATGTTTTGTGGGATGCTGAATCCAAAAATGACCGCCGTTCTCCTTCATCACGAACAGTTTTTTTTTATGTGCATATATTTTCTTATAATTGAAAAAAAGAAACAAAAAATTATTGCATTAAGATATATTTACATATTTACTAGTTTTGCTTGTAAATTATTTTCTTCTCCTTTTTTACTTTCCTCCGATCCATCTTCCCTTTCGCACCCGAGCATCCAGCAGTAATCCGCTAGCATGCTGAGGTCCCATCTTCCTTGATATCGTCTCTGGATATCACGGACATCCTGGCGGAATCTTTCGCCTTGCTCTTCGCTATGTGATTTTAAATTTTCGTGAAAATTGTCAATATGAGAGCGTAGAAAATGAACTTTTAAGGTCATCTTGCATCCTTGAGCTTCAAATGCAGCCAATTTGCGCTGCATAATGGTTTTGTAGAGAGGGTCTTTAATATTTCCTAAAAACTTGTGCACTACATCCTTAAAAGACTCCCAAGCTCACTTTTCTTTTTCCTTCATTATTTATGAAAAGAAGGGATCGGAAAAGAGTTTTCGTATGTCGGAGTCAGTAAAAACTTTCTCTTCCAAATTGTCTTCTGACAGTTTTGGGAACTTGGAACACAGATATTTGAAGCATTCCCTATCTTTAGGTAATGATTTAATAAACTGCTTCATAAATCCTAACTCTATATGAAGAGGTGGTAATAAGACCTTTACAGGAGGAACAAAGTTTGCATTTATCACATTTTGTTCGCCGGGGTTAAAACACCTCGAAGTAGCCAGTCAGTTTTGGTCCAATGGAGGTCTCTAGCTCGACTGTCCCACAAGCACAGGAAACAAGGATATTTTATATAACCTGCTTGCTGCCCGAGTAAAATGGTTAGTACCTTGAAATCTCCACAAAGTCCAACAATGTTCTTGATAGTTGATTTTCTCAAGAATCATACACTAATCATTATAGTCTTTTTTCAAAGGAAGAGATGGATCTGGAATATTACTATTATGTAGCAAAACTGCTTGGAGGCTAGTTTAGAAGAATCTATGAATAGGCACCACTCACATTGATCATATTCTATGTCAAATATTTTAATTGGCTCGTGGACATCATTACAGAAAACGAGATTTCCCTCTTTAGAGAAAAACTGAGGGAATTCCTTCTCTCTGTGTCTGTACCATGAGAATGGGGTTCTAGGTGCCAGCAGATTTTTATTCTTCAGGCTTGTCCCTAGCAATTCCGCTGCATCTTTGGAAAGGCCTAAATCCTTAACAAGATCGTTAAGCTCCCTCTGAGAAAATGGTTGAGGTTCCTCAGCAAAAAAATCTGAGCGAGATTCACCTTGGTGAGGTAATGTGACTTTATTCTCAGAATCACTCATCTGGATATTATCCAAACTTAAAGGTGGGTGTGAAACTGGAATTTCTGGGGAATGAGGCACTGGTCGAATAGCTGAGTTAAAGTTTGGGTAAGAAATGTTATTTTTATTTTTATTATTAAAGCCTCTAACATCTACTGAACCGAAATAGCAGTCAGTAGTGCGGTTTTGCTGTTCACGCCCCATCATAGGTATACCAAAACGAAATGATTTTTTCTCACCCTTAAACCACAAACGAAGATATTCCTCACATCTTCTGAACACCTTGTGAGGAGCCCATAATTTATCTTGATCCCCAAGTTCCAACTTGAAAAAAGCAAAATAAACTTCCTACACAAAATTTCATATGTTCCTTTGTTGATTTTTAATGTTTTATGCACCACAATTAAAACAAAGTCATCGGGTGAAAGTACACAACCTTTTGGAGCCATAATACATAACCAAAGAAATGCCCAGTCAGTTTAAATGCGAATGTAACAAGAGTGTTTCGACTTGAATCACCTTTCCTGGATCTACAACAGTAACCATGGCAACCAGCGAATGCGCATATTCGTACATGCATACTGCAAACAAAATTAATATGCATAAACAGAAACAAATCCGATTACATTCTTTTTACCCATTCCTAATTATACGATATGTTTTTTTTTTTTTTTTTTTTTTTTGTTTTTTTTTTTTTTTTAAATTCAAGAGCAGGATACCAAATGTCAGTTTGAAAAGGAATTTTTATGTTAAATTTAACTAAAAGATGAATTTTGGAAAGAAACCTGACGTGATGGAACTTTTTTAATACTTTTACCAGTTTTAGTGAGTAAAAATCTATGTGAAACAGTCAAAAAATCCTAAGCAGTTTTTTGGCTGCAGGCCTGTGTAAATATTTGATTTGGAATTTTATGATTAATGTAAACTTATACACATTTTTCTGAATAAATATTTCACAAAAAGTATTTACTAGTAGCAAATTGGAGAAGGATGAAAAAACAAGTGCTTAGAAAGCATTCCTGTTTAATAAGAATGAAATGAAAACACGAGAAATGAGAGAAAATTCGTCCATTACCGCCGATATTATAACTTAATTTAATTTACCTGTATGAAAGTTTAATCATAATTTTGGTAAGAACATAAACATTCGTTCAGCTCATGAAAGATCGTGATGAAGTTGCAAAAGGCCTATAAACAATTTGATGTCTTCGGGAAAGTCGAAAACGTTACATTATTATAAATTATTTCCCTGCAGTTTCGTGATAAGAAAGTTTTTAAGAGATATGTTTTATGAAGCACTTGCAGCCTGGGAAAGTTTGGAGCAAGCCATTTTATACAGGAAGGCAGGCTACTAAAATGACCATGCAATTTGCTTTGTAAAATAATTTGTAGTTCAATATAAATTTTTCGAAGACCATTTTATTGGCATTCTTGTTCTTTATGTTGAAATAATTTACCATTAAATATTATTTTTGTATTATTGAAATATTATTTTGGGGGGAATTGAGTTGATAAAAAGAATATATTTAAATGATGAACTCATCATGTATGAAATATTTAAATTTACTAAACTTTTTTTACAAAATGAAGAATACTTTGTACTTTAAAATACTAACTTGAAAAGACTGTATTAACCTTCTGAACGTTTTGAAATTGGGAAGTTATTTTCAAGGCATAATTTTTATGCACCTTTAATTATTTTTAAAAATGCAATTTTGATAGGAAGATTTGTAATTATTAAAAATAGACTGCTAAAATATTTAAAAGCTTTTATATCGAAAAATTTCAATGGTGGCACTATATGTTATTATTCCTGATGTTTGATATTATATACTTATACCAAAATCTACCTGAAAAATAGATATTCATAGATGCCTTCACGGATAATTACAAAAGTATTATATATGTGGAATAGGTGTTTAATTTTTGAAATCATCTCGATGCTTTCTTTGAGTCGTAAACTTAAGTTGCGCACTATATTTGATACTCATAATTGCACATCCTATGCAGAACAGGATCATGACGATGATTGTATTTTCCGGCTAAGTAAGAAGGCATCATAAGAAAAAGTATTATTGTTAAGAGAAATGGGAAAGCAATCCTCGTCTAAAATAATTTAAACAATTGACTTTATGCTCTTAGGCAAGACGCATGGCCATGTAGGTGCCCATTGACTTGAATTCAACCCGGAGCAAAAAGACATAAATATGTATGCTGTTTTTGGACAAGAAACACACGTGAATCAAATGTTTCACTCATAAAATCGACTAGGTGGTCACATGGTAAAAACACCCTATCCTCTGCTGCCGGCAAATGCACTGGATGGAATTTCAAGCACTTCGATACCAATGGCTTTTATTTCTTTTTGCTGTGCTAGTATAAAGCCAAGAGTTTCACTACTTTAAAATGCTATAATTTTTCTGTTTATCTTTGAGTTAGCGGCAAAACATTAAAGTTCGAAAATAAATCTTCAAAAATTTGACCTGGCTGCCGTCATTTCTGAATCAAGAGAAGTCAAGACGCCATTTCGGAACATCTGAGTTAGATTACAGGCTGATCTAATATCCATACATAAACGTTGGGCGATAGCTAAATTTTGTGGTTGAAATTCATTTTACAAACAGTACGCATTTTTGAGGGATACCAATTTTAAAGAGACCTTTCCTTTCTAACGACTATACAAAATGTTTAAAGAATTCATCTTGCTCTCATTTATTGGCAGGACAATCAAGCTTAACATATGTAGCAGTCAAAAGAAATTAAAGAAAAAAATAAAAGTTAAGACAATTCATGAGTAATGTATTTTTGTAAAATATTGTCAAGTGTTTCCTAAGATTAATTTAAGGCATTATATGAACGTGCAATCTTGTAACATTGCATGGTACTTAATTGATATTATAGTAGCAATTAGAAACTTTATGCTTATATCAAATATTTATATGGTTACTGTTTAAATACTTAAATGTTAATACGATTATTTCGGTTGATTTCCCTATGCATAATTTTAGACGATGACACCAATCTATTTAATCATTAAGAATCGCAATATTCATTAAAAATACAGGATTAATGAAATATCATTATTTTTTTATATCTAAAAACAATAAAAATAAAGTAAGATTTGAGAATTCAAATTCATTTGACAAAATAATTTAATTCAAATTGCTAGAACTATTTTATATTAATGAAACCAAATTTGCAATAAAATTTGATAAAAGATTCTTTATTTTTAATAAAATTTCAAGTGTTCGAGAAGCCCTAGGGAAAGTAGTTGTTCAGAAAATTAAAATGCTTAAAATAATGATTAGAAGCCATTAAATAAATAATTTTTTTTTTAATTAAAGTAAATTAAAAAACGGAAGTACGGTATAAATTACCTCACAATCGAAGATAATAATAATTTGTAAAATTATAAAACAAAACAAGCAGTATAAAGATTTAAAATGCTCATTTTTAAATAGAAGGTTTTAATTGAAATTTCGCAATATAATTAGTCAATTAATGTCTAATACATCAAAAATATTTTGTTTCCAGTTGGGAACAAAAGACGTCAGAACGTTAAGTATACGGTAATGGTGAAGATTAAAGAAATGTGTTTTGCACTAGTTAAAGAAGCATGATCGTACAATGCAGGTACATATCCTCATTCGAAAAAATTAAATACATAGATGCATTTACAAGTAAATAAGATAGCTAGGCGATAGTAATCAGTAGCAATTCGAGGAAAATTCAAGATTATACACACATGTAGAGTGTTAGTAAAGAAAATAAGAAAAAAGAAAGTGTTTTTATGTCTGAGAATATTGTTGCATTTTTATTTAAACAACTTTTTTACGTCAAGACTTGTACAAAAAATTATGTACAATTGTAAGCCTCATGTTTAATCTGTTATTCTTCACAGGTTACAGGACATGGCATAACTTCTCTCACTTAATTGCCTTTAGACAGTCTGCCCAGAAACGTTTGTTCCAGATACAGAAATCAGGTCTCTAGTGACCTCCCTATCCGCTTTCGCTGCATGACATTATGCAATTAATGTCAAATGCCTATCTCGAGTTGGTAGCTTAACTATCTTGAGAACCTCAACAAGATTCCTGTGGATAGAATTGTTCGTTTGAAATAAGTTTCTCAAACTGAATTATATGAAGAATTGAGAGAGCCATGCATTAAAATTAATTTTAAAATTCAATCCAATATCATTCTGTATCTCAATCTACCGTTTAAACCATTATGACAGCTTACTTTACCTATAAAGTATGGTCTTTTTATTTCATTTAAACTTTATTTCGTTTAAACGATCTCAGTAAACGAAATTCTCAAATCAAAATGAAAAATTTTCCTTTTCCTTTTTTATTAAACACTAACCTCTTTGCTCCAGCGTCCCACTTATGTGGACCTTCATGTTTCCACTGTTAAACACGATCCTTAAAGAATTTTTGTTATTCTGAACTGACGTACACATTCTTGCATGCTTTAATCTTGAATAAAGGATTTTTAAGTCATTTGAATGTGTAAATTCTGCCCATTGACGCACACGGTAGTTTTGTTTGCCGTTCCTGAAAAGAATATTTGAATGTTTTTGAAATTTCCAAAGTTGGATTCGTGATTTTTTTTTTCAAAATTCATATTTGTTGGACAGCGTTACGAAGATTATAAAAGTTTCTTTATAATCTTCGTTTATGGGTAATAATATTTTACAACTGAAACAAAGATTGGGAATTACGCTTTTCTTCGAAAAATTACTTGAAAATACGCTTTCTACTTATCGTTTTTTAGTGTAATAGGTTTTTTTAAACACAATTATGAAATTTATCGTTAATATGGGATGTGATATTTTTGTCTGGTCTGAAGAGGTTAAGATTAGTTGTTTATTCTTCACCTAAAACATATAATCTTAGACACATCAAATTATCTTATCTAAATTACTTACGACCAATTTTTCAATACTTGCGGTAATTATCTTATGAAAGAAATAAAAATAAATGTTTATAACTTAAAATTTTAGTTTGTGGTACAAATAGATGTCAGTGATCATGAAAGATTTTGAATATTTGCAGAGACAGAAAGTTAGTGATATTTTCAAAAATACAGTTTTGTTAGAAAATTCTCCCTTTTTTTTTTGAGGACTCATTTATTTTTCTCAACATAAAACTACTCTTTCTAATACACATTCCTTTAAAAAAAGGCATTTTAAGTGCAAACTTTAAAAACGGTTTCAATTTTTTTTTATTAAAGTAAAATTTCCTTTAAAATGGAAAATTCTGAGTTCATTAGATTTTTAAATTTGTATTTTATGAAAAATATAAAAGAAAAAGAAAATGCGTATTGATCACTAAAACAATATATTGTCTCTCTTACTTTTAACATCCCGTAAGTATTGATCATATTAATGGAGCTTCAAGTATTTTAATAAGTGAACACATAAAACTTAAACTTCTCTTGATATAAAAATAAGTTAAATCAAATATTTATCTCATGATAAACTAGAAGTACTATATCAGGAAAATATTTACAGAAAATTGCAAGAACTATGCTACAATCTTTAAAAAATTACCTTTCAATAAAGTAAACTGAAAACCAATAGCCTGAAATTTTAGACACATGGGAACTTAAAGTAACCTACTTTAATATATATATTTCTTTATCCCTCTGTTTACACAGTATATACCGGCACCTACTTTTCTCTCAAAGGAAACATACCATAATGCAGTATTAATATTAATATTTTTGTTGTTATACCTTTCACATTAGTCCTGTTTGAAAACGGTTTTTATCGTTTTCCCATACTTTTTCTATAGATACTTTTTCGGGGCACTATATTTCTTCGGCCGGCTCCATGAAAAGCGCCTGAACATACAAATGCTGTTCTGCTGAAATGGGGTGGAAATATAATAACACGAAAAAGTTTCTTGAAGGTAATCTTCTTTTCATGGTGCAGAACTTCACACAAAAGAGAAAGTAGGATAAATGGCACGCATTATCGAATTATTGAGATATGTTTGTTCCTTCCAGGAGAGAAGAGATTTTTTCCCCTTTCCTTTCGTATTTCTTCTTCCTCTCGTCTTTTGACGTGAGTGTGATTTTCATGCTGATATCTTCGATGTTGTAATTAACGAACATGTCTAATAGATATACTATGTTTAGTTACAGTTTCAGTTAAGCCTCAGTTATTGAATAGAAGACTGAAGTATTATGAACGTAAAGGAAGAATTAATTATCTTTGAAGCTAGTGTAATGATATGTCAAGCTAAAGACGAATTGAAAATGAATTGCGAAGTATTTTTCGTGGAATTTATTTGAATGTTGTTTTAGATGCAATACTCTAAGTGTACAAAATTGACTTAATACGTGTACAACACTCCAACTTATGAGCGTTAATGGCTTGTAAATAAATCCTTTCAGTCATCATTAGGTGAATTACTCAGTTGTATGTCGATAAGACAAGATACTGTTGAATTAATCAGAAATATTAGTTTTACAGTTTGTTCACCGCAAGCAAAATTGGAAAAATTTTAATAAAACAAAAGTACGCGAAATGTTATTTATAAAGTTTGTATTTAACCTTTGTTTAAAGGCATTATTTTATAAATTACGATTTTCATATTCATTGATTAAAAATGTTATTACATGTAAATAAAATTAAAAAACGTATTTTTATATCAAGCAAAACAACGACAATAATTACAAATTAGATTTTATTTGTAATAATGTTTTATAATAAAGCTACAGTTTTACCAATTAAAACAAAATTTTGTTCGTATTTTAAGCAACATGGAAAGTAAAATATGAAAAATCCGTTTATATATATATATATATTTGAAAAATAAGCAGTTTTGTCTTAGCTTTTTATTCTAATTTTTTTTTAGAGGATGTGTTTTCCGATGTATTTCTTATATGTAATTATTTTAAAATAAGAACTATTACATACACATATATCATTATACATACATTTATCTTTATTTGAGTTCAATCATTTTTAAATAAGAACTATTGCATACACATATATCATTATACATACATTTATCTTTATTTAAGTATGTATTTAACAAACTGATACATTTCTGAATATATTTTATTTCATTTACTTTATTGAGAAGGTATTTTTTCCCTTTAAAAAGTGTTTATGAAATTACAACAAAAAAGGTGCGTTTTAATTAATAGTAACAGAATTCAAACTAATACTATCACAAGTGTTTGGAATGCAGAATGCTTCTTATAACTGTAGGATCAACAAGGAAATACAACAAGGATCAACAAGGGGAGGGATCAACAAGCAGTTCCTTGTAGGATCAACAAGGAACTGCATTGTCCCGAAATGTCCCAATCACTAAACTTCGTAAGAACACGGAAAATGAAGCAGCACCAGCTTGACCAGTGTTTGGGAGGGTGGATTCTTCTCTCGATTAGACTGTTGTGGGACCGTATACGCTGAAAGGAGCTTGGAGGAGCATTGCATTGGATTACGTGTGCATTGGAGCACACGTAAAATCTGTTCGTGGCTCTAATGGTCTCCATATTCAAACGGTACCTCTGGGGGTGCCGATTTTAGGTGCTAGGTTTCTCATCTGGAACTGGTTCAAAATTAGGACTCCCCGAGCTAAGTCGGTCTTCTTCCCACTGGAGTTCATTACCCCTCCCCTGGAAGCCGCTACCGTTCGCCCATCGCCGCCCTATGTTGAGGATCTGGCATCGCTCCAGGGTCGGGAGAGGGCATTTGTAACAACGACAACGTTAGCTGCTTTGTGCCAAGTAACTACACTATCATAAATGTTTACATCTCATATTGAATTTTATTACCATGTAATAAAATTAATTGAATTTACCTTTCTCACGCAAACTCTGGTTGCATGAAGCGAACCATTGTTTCTTCTTCCGACTGTCTTCATGTATGATTTGTATGTGTAGCTTCTTGTTCCTTTTGGTCCACTATGGCACCACTAAAGGTCTTGGGGAACTGTATTCTTCTTCTGTATTGTCCTTCTTATCTTGACTCACACATTATATATATACATTTGGAAGACTACCTTCCCTATTATACCTTTCCGGACGCGTTGCACATATCCGGACATATACGTAAATATATTTTTTTCAAAGCGCCAAAAGATATATAACTGTTCTAAAAGCTTTTAGAAATTTACTGCGTTGATGTGAATGGCTGAAGAAAAAAAAATGCTCACAACTATACACTGTAAAAATCTTAGATTAAACTGCTACTATGAAATCCATACTAATTTTTTCTCCATTAATAACATGTTCTTAAGATGCATATCATTAAAAGTGTTCCCATGAAAAGAGTTTAAATGAAAATGATGAGTACTGTAACACTTCATTAAAGTTTGAATTATTTACTTTTATTTCGTATTACTTAAAAATAATAATTCCATAAGTATACAGCATTTACAATACTAAATGCTAAATTTCTGCACACATTCTCGTTACATCCGTCTTCCATCAACTAGAAATCATTATCTATCATCCAATATTACCTTTTCTTTTTTTCTTATCCCAAGGGATAGATCGAGGGACAAGATATTTTCCTCCTCACAGACATAGATTACCTTCGTTTTGTTGTCACACAAACTCTCTTATTTGGAGACGGCTTTCAATGCAGTATGCATGCACACATTGACTGATTTCACTGATATTTTCCAGCATTTCAATAAAATGAGAATGATAAATCAACGCTTTGTGAAATGGATATTTTTATGCAAAATACTACAAGAAGAAAATATAACGGTGTTTTCATATATTACTAAAAGTATATAAATCGCTATGTCTATTATTATTGATTTTGGGATGCAGAGATCCAAACATTTCACGAAAAGAAACACATACGAAATGTTAAAAGCTACACTTAGAGTTGAAGCGTTTATCCATGGTTACCAATTTGGGTGTTATTATCGAGTGTCGTATAAAATGGACGATGCTGTGTAAAGATTTATAAACATTTAAAGTTTTAGAATATTAATGCTTTTTGATAGCTGTTCATGTTTGGTGGTATAGTAAAATTAAAAATATATAAATATATTTAATGAATGTATTAAAAATGTTATGATTTTCTAAAATTCATACACAGTCTTTGATTGATGGGAAAAAACTGTCTACGTGATGATAAATGCTAAAAATCTTGGATCATAAATCAATCTAAAATTGGTGAAATTTATTTTTATGAATCAACTTAATACAGCCGTTCCCAACCTTTTAACGTCGCCCCCCCCCAATAAAGGCTAACTGGTGCTAGCCTTGTAGGTGGTAAAGGCTAACTGGTGGCTAGGTGGTGCCGCCTTACATTTTTCAGCATACATTGAGTTTTTTAATTTTCATCAATGAACATTTAGTCGAATTTTCTACAAAATAATGTTATCAGTAAAGTGTGAATGAACATTTTAAGTGAAAATGGATATATTTTTAAGTAAAAAATGAGACTAAATAAGATGATTTTTTAAAAAACATGCATCACTACTTGCTCTTTGGTTTTTCCCGCCCCCCCCCCTGCAAACGCTTTTCGCTCCCCTTGGGGGTTGCACCCCACACATTGAGAAACGCTGGCTTAATAGATTCTGCAAGATATTTCAATACCTTAGTTTAATAATGACAAAAAGACTGCTATTTCATTTCTTATTCTAGTTTTGAACTATTATGAACATGAAATTATAAAAAAAACCTACTTAGCGCAATTACTTGCATTCAAATACATATTTTACATTAATTAATTAAACATCGATTCTGAACCAGATATACCAAGAATTAAATGAGCCCAAATATACGTAGTTAAATTTTTAGGACTGAATTTAAACTTCGCATTTTATATTTGAATAATTTTAATTACACTACCATTTGAAGAGATAAACACTTCAAGTAAACACATTGGTAATGATGAATGATTAGAGTGCTACCTTCATTTTAGTGAAATATATCTTCCATTATTTGGAAATCATCATCTATCACACATAGATTACCCTGCTCCTTTTTTCCTATCCCAAGGGATAGATCGAGGGACAAGATATTTTTATCCTGACAACCATAGATTACCTCCGTTTTGTTGTCACCCATCTCTCACATGTGAAGACAGCTTTCAATGCAGTACACATGCATACATTGACTGATATCACTGGTGTTCCCTATACTTCAATAAAATGAGAATCATAAATCAAAGCTTACTGAAAAAGATATTTTTACAGCAAATGTTGCGAGCAGAAAGGGTAGGGTAAGGGTGTTTTGATTTATAGCTAAAGTGATATCAATTGCTACACCTATGATTATTGATTTTGCGATTGCGAAATCTAAATCTAATATTAAATGACAGACATTTTGAAAATGATTAAAGTTTATTTATTTATTGCTTTTTCTGTCTAATAATCGAAATTAATTTAATGACGGGATGTGTAAAGGGAAAATATGGTATAATGAGTTACATAAAATTTACTAAATAATACTGGAAAACTAATAATACATACTGTATTCAGAAATATATGGAAAATTAAATTCTTTAAATCACAGATTGAGTAAAGTATAAATGTAATGATGATCAGTAAACATTAAACGTGTTTGCAATGTTGTCATTTATACTGCATGTTTCAAAAGTTACTTACAGTTTTATATGGATGTGAAATTATAAATTAGTAAAACTTGGTATACAAATTATTATATGAGCACACTTCTGTTTAATATAGATACATTGGTGACGTTCCTTAGAATCGTGATATATTTTAGCTTTTCTAAACTTGATTTTCTCAGAAAAATTCTTTTAGTTTTTATAATAAGCATCATGAGATAAATTGAATTTAAATAAAAAAGATATCGATTCAATGCTCCTGAGACCAACTTTACTCATTACGATCGGGATTAACCTGAATGTAAGCCAAGTTGAGTAATGCACTTGGTGAAATACTTTTACTAGCCACTCATTCTCGAAAAAGTTCAACAGCGCCAGTATTATGGGCCGAGAGGGGGCGTTAAAATGAAAATGACGTACTTAGTGTGTCTTCCCTGTGTGAGCATATTTCCATAACAATATTCAAAAAACTTTCACAAATCGTTCAGCTAAGGATTATGATATAATCCCTTCTTATGTTGAATTGGACGAAACAGACCTAATACATTAAAATTTCAAAAAGTATTGCACTTAAAAAAAGCAAAGGACGTTTAGACATCTTGGGCTAATCCAACAAGGAACTTTTGCACCGTTCACTGTATCATGTAAGTCCTGGTATAGAAAATATCATAGACGTTTGTTGATTTTATTATAATGTGCAATATTTTATATGTTTATTTTGAGAAAAGCAATGCGTTTTAAGCATAAATAAATAATTTTTTTTTCCTTAGCATAGTTGCATTTTAAAACAAATTTCAATAAATTATACCCTAAAATTTCAGCTAAAGACAAATTTGCAGTCAGAAAAAAGTTATTTACGTTCTTATTCAACAAAGTAGACTTGCTAATACGATTTATAGAGAAATTGCATTACAATAACGACTTAAAATTTAACTAATTATCTTTTTAAAATATTTTAATTAACAAAATTTCATTAAAACATATTTGCATATTACTTTATAAGCCTATTTTGAATGTTATGGTTTACCTCATATTACTTTACATATTACTTGACATCTCTCTGAAAATTTAAACAATCATATCACTGAACGAGCTAATCTTATAAATAAAAATGAAATTCTTTTTGTTTGTTTGTTTGTTTGTGGATTTGATTCGTATACAAATCCACAAGAATGGACCTATCGGCCTGAAATTTAGCACAGATATGTAAAATAATATAGAATAAATCGTAGTCCACTTTAAAACTTTGAAAGTCCACCCGTTCCCGGAATTTAAGAGATTTTTTATGCTCTCCTCGCAAAAAGCTTTCCGTAATTGTAACCCCTGTAGTGAAAAAAGTGTGAAATAAGGATCGTGGTTGCCATGTGTGGCGATTTTGCCGAATAAAATGTTTTAAATTCTCAAAGTAAAAATAAAAGAATAATAATGATTTTTTTTTGTTAGTTTATATTCGTAAGGTTATTTTTTTTTAATTATAATATCGTGTGCATGGGAAATCAGAGCAGGTATGAAATGTTTTATACGCAAAACAATAAGAATTGAAGATTTCCGAGGCTAATATGTAATTTTTTTAGTTTGGCGAAAAAATAAAATGGCTCAAATGCTGTTTTTGAGAAAGTGAGTTCTAGCGGTTTGCACAGTTTTCGGCTTGGCGCAATTTATTGAGAGCTTAAGGAAATAGATTTTTGAAAGCAAGTGCAAAGGTTTTACTAGGATACAGCGTTAAATTTTAATGATCCGTGAAGAAAAAATTCAGTTATTAAGGGATTTCAAGCGATCTATCTACAGAATTCTCGCCAATTGAGTACATTGATTTAAGTTGGGGGAATTTCGCCAAATTTCAGAAAATTGAAATCTTCTCATTTAGTACATCGGAGTAACGATGAATGAAACACATTATAGTTGATAATTTTAAAAAATTTGGCTGTATTAAGGGATTCCACTTTTCAAATAAATGCGTGCTTTACTCTTTGGCGGTCGAACCATTTCCCATATTGATTGCTGCTAAGTCAATGCTTCGAATGATTCCCTGAAAAAATTCTTGCAAAATGGCGTATGTTGGCACTTTGGCGAGGCTTCGATTTGAAACTGGATTTTATTTGAGACTGATATATATAATAACACTAGTTATAGATAAAAATGAATGTTAGTATGTGTTTATGAGGTTGAAAAACTCCAGCACCGTTGAGCACCGTTGCACCATGAAATTTGGTTCACCTAAGTCTTTTATGATGGAGAAGGTTTTTATGCTATCCGTTTTCCTTAACTTGCCACTTGGTGCCGCAGCAGAACGTCGAATTCTATTCCGTTTAGCCGTTTTCTATGCGAATATCGTCCAACCGATTTCGATGAAATTTGGTACACGCGAATATTAGAACACGGAGAATATTTTTCACTATCCATTTTGCTGTAACGTGCCGCTAAATGGCGCTGCAACGCATCAACTTCTATACCTTTCGACCGATCGGCATAAAATTTTTTATACTTACACATTTGAGCACGAAGAATATATTCTAACTGCGTTCCTTTTGATGTTACTCACCACTAGATGACACTGCAATGCATTATTATTTTAACTCGCCACTAGATGACGCTGCAGCAGGCCAAATTCTTGACCATTCAAACGGTCGCTATGAAAATCAGTATACATAGCTATTTGAACAATGAGGATATTTTGGCGTTATCCATTTTCCTATAACTCGCCACTTGACGGCGCTGTAGCAAATCATTACTTTAATTAACCACTAGACGGCCCTGCAGTGTATCACTTCTTGACTGTGCAAATGATCGCTATGAAAATAGGTATACATAGATATTTGAACACGGCGAAGTGTTTGGCGCTATCCATTTTCCTATAACTTACCACTAGATGTCGCGTCAACCCATGAACTTCAGGACCGTCCAGCCGATAGTCATGAAAATTCGTATACATTGATATCTGAATGCCAAGAATATTTTCGCCGTATCCGTTTTGCTAAAACTCGCCACTAGATTGCGCTACGCCGCATGGCCTTCTGCACCGTACAAACGATTGCCTTGCAATTCGGTAAGCATGATTATTGGACACAATATAACGCAATATCCATTTTGCAATATCTGTTTATTACAATGAATAGTAATCACCACAAATCGTAATATCAAAAAGTCCATTCATTCCCGTGCGAAGAACGGGTACTTAAGCTAGTTTTCATATATTTATCATCTGAAGATTTTCTTTCTAGTGCTTTTGCATCATATAGAATGAGAGTTATATATATCCATTATCTTCCTTTACGCACGATTTTTCCTAGCAACTGACGGTTTGTAAAGTAACTCAAGCTGTTGAAACTATTGTTTTTCTAAAGATAGATCTTGCAAAGAAACTGGACAAAAAACTGCATATGAAAAACTTGAGTGATGTTGATTCTTTTTCGAGAGCAAAAGTCCCATCTCTTATGTCAATCTTAATATTCTAAGATATGCATCGATGAAAAATAAAGGATAATGTTGAAAAGCACAGGTGGAAAAATAAAAGTTTTCTTCTGATAGATAATATATAAAAACATTTGTATATTTTTTCTAACGTTTAGTAATAATTTGTTGAGTTTATGCATTTAAAAATATTTACGCTATTTTTTACGCACGACACATTGATAATCAATACACAGCTTTAATATTTTCTGTAGAAATGTGAGTGTATTAAAAGATCTATCTGGGTTATTCAAAATAAATATGTCTGAGAAAAATAGAAGAAAATTAAATACGGTAAAGCTATAAGAGTTAAAAAAACTTAATTTTCTTTGTTTTTTAACTTTACATACAAAACGTGCTGCTTTTACTCTCATGACTACGTTTACAGTCTTTACATATTTTTGATGTAGTAAAAATCAAATATACTTGAAACTATCAGAGCTGATTAGATGTTTAAGATGGAAATTAAAGACTTGTATTTAAACAACTGAATAATATTTTATGAATACTCTTTCTAACGATTCAATGCTGAAAGTACATAGTATTGTAAAAAGTATCTTATCCTTGTATTGTTTAAAAATATTACTTCTGGCTTTCATTTGTGTAATCACTTTTTATAACAATTTTCTACCGAAAAAAAGTATATATATATATATATATATGTGTGTGTGTGTGTGTGTGTGTGTGTGTACATTTTTTTCATTTTTTTTTCTTTCTCTTTTCACGAGATTTATTCAGCACAAAAAGAATAAAGAACAATAAAGAACTCACGTGAAATTTTCTGAGTCAATATTCTATAAATTGGAATTGTATTAATGTAAATACTAAGTTTTTCTTTTCAAGTTTATTGATTTTAAATAGAAAATGAAATAAGTATGAATTTTATGAGAAGCATTTAAGCTTAAGTTGTTGCTGATAACTATTCTCAGGTAAAGGAGATAATTAAGTGAACTTTGTACAACCTAAATAGAAAAAAAAAAACCTTTGTAAAACAACACTATGAAAGTTACTTGTCAGGCTATGCAGCTGTTTCGATCGAACAAATTTCGATCTTCTTCAGTAACGATCGGAACAACTGTATAGCCTGACAAGTAATTTTTTGTGTTATTTTAATAAATTTTCAGTTATTTGATCTCTTAATCTCCATTTATTTTGAGTGTTTTTGTTGTTAGAATCTACTATAATTACCATTATTTTGAAGCATACTTTTGCAAGAATCAAAAATATAACAAAAAACATGAGTTACCTTTACAAAAAGTGTTAATTATATTCCGGAATTGTTGGCAAATGTGATAATCATACCCACATAACCTTTTGGTGGAGTGGCGTTAGTACTCAGAGAACGGTTCATGGATGCCGCCATTGAGTGGAGGTAGCACCCAGACAACGTTCGCTGCATGCCGCCATTGGGCGGCAGGAGTAGCTAGAGAATGTTTCGCGTCCGACGCCAATGGGCGGCAGGAGTAGCTAGAGAACGTTTCGTGTCCACCGCCAATGGGCGGAAGCAGTGAGACGAAAGGGTTAAACGCTGGAAGTTTAAAGACTTTAAAGTACGACAACTTTTTAGGTTAATCTTTTACATAAACTATATCCAGTACATTGCAATAAAAAAAAGAAGGTGCACAACAGGATGGTACAACCCTTGTAAATACGAAATCTCTACATTCTAGTCAGTCATTTTTGAGCTATGTGAGATACAAACGCATGTTCAGATACCACAACTAAGCTAGAATAAAGGGAATCAGAGATGGCAAAAATAAGTCGTACATAAAATACGTAAGTGCAGTAGAATGTTCAGTATATGCAGTTGTGAAATACGGATTTTTTTTTTTTAAATCGGGTCGTTAAAAGGTTCTATTCGCCAAGTAAAATAACCAGAATTTTTTTTTCTTTTTTTTTTGGGGGGGGGGCATTTGGGTAACATCTAGGTCTAGCTTATAGCCTTTAAAGTTATAAGTTTTAGGGTATTTTGCTTGTGCTTGTAATATACGGTTAAACACTCGCTTGATCTGTTTTAAAACATTATTGAATTGTTTTCAATCGAATGTTTTACTTAAATAAGTAAGCTTAAATTTATGTGTATTAAAAAAAAAATATTACCAAAAAATTAAACACGGAACAGCATATGAAGAAATGGTAATAATCTCATAATAGTCATAATCTTTAAAAAAATCTTGTTACATTTATTGGGATTTTTTCCATGTTTTTTCAAAGCTAAGCTTTACGTTTGCTTATCATGGCTAACAACAGTATACAGGGGATGCTTATGTTTTACGTTCTTCATTACGTTCCCCTTACACTGTTGAGGGAACGTGACACCACTCTCGGGACTGTTATCAATTACGCACAGGTTTTTCACAGTACCCAAAGTAGTTAAGAAAGGGTTCTCCGGCCTTACTCTTGGGTCATCCTGAACAAAATCTTTGTGGAATACTGAAGATTTGTGAAAAGCCAAGGTTTTCTTCCGAGACAAAAGCATTCAAAGGCAGTGTCTTCAATTTCAATTCTGTAACAAGGGAATCAATAAGCGCAATTACTCTCTGTAGACACACTGAAAACTTTCACATGTTGACGTTCTTTCCTGTGAAATTTTCTAATGCACAGAATCACATGCATAGAGCCATTTTTCTTTTGACGCCCGTAGAATTTCCTTTAAAAAAAGTCCTACTGGAGAAACTCAC
Source organism: Cheiracanthium punctorium (assembly GCA_038373885.1). Taxonomy (NCBI): domain Eukaryota; kingdom Metazoa; phylum Arthropoda; class Arachnida; order Araneae; family Cheiracanthiidae; genus Cheiracanthium; species Cheiracanthium punctorium. The sequence goes on from JAWZYV010017968.1 coordinate 1,675,720, forward strand.
CTAAATACCACAAGTTCCGACTTTGTTCGCCCAGTGCAGATAGTGTGATTTTGGTGTCTAAAGAGCAATAAAAGGAAGCCAAATCGTGCAAGAGCATAAGGTCTTTGTAGCGCTGGTTGCAAGAGGGACAGTCAACCAAGACTTCACGTTATGGTTAACAACGAAAACGCAAATTTGCCTGCACGGAACATGGGATCAAAGATTATCGAGGGACAAAGAATTAACAGTTAAAGATTATATGCATCAAAGAGTATGTAACAAAATACTCCTCTAAATCTGTTCTTTTAGCCGCTTATGTTTAGTAAACAAACACGGCAAAATAAATAAATAAATAAATAAATAAATCGCCATTTTAAAAACTTTGCCTGAGATAAGCGAACCCTTAATATTAATCGACTTTCATGAAATAGTTTATATACCTTTTTCTCCTTAAATGGCACCTAGAACCCGGCAGCATTAAATGTTACAAATTTTTGTTTTTGAAGCACCCTAATGCACAGGCGGCGATCAGGATAACATCAAAATTGATATTGCGATATAATCGTCTTCGTGAGGTTGCACGTTTTTTAATCCATTGTACGAGTCCAAGGTCCCTTTTTACGCTTTTATTTATTAACAAATCAACTAACAAAACAATTGATATTTAATTCGTAGTATAATCATACATTGTTTTCTCATTGAGCGTGGTATTATAGTCTTACTTAAATCAAGGTTTTATACTTTCTAGAGGAATTCCTCATTGGATACTCGACGATGCACGCAGAAAATTACTCTTTGGTGATCACTGTTGCCATGTTGCCACAATGGATCAAAATGGATATTTCTATGAATATCTAAAATGTCAAATTGTTTTCGAGATTCCAGTACCTCTTTTAAATTTCCTACAAAGTGAAAATGAAAAGCAAAATGCAAATTCGTTATTATTATATATATATATTTTTTTAATTTTTAAGTTAAACTCAATATCTAGGAAATACAAGATCACTAAATAAAAATTGTATGCACCTTATGTGCTCATTATGTATCAGATAAATGATACAAATGCATAAGTTCAATATTATATCTAATCATACACGTACATTTTACGAGAATGCCTAATTTAAAATATCTAACGCTTTATCAGAAATCACATTTTATGCGAGTAAAGTTACATTCTATGCACGCTTATTCGAAGTTTCATAAAAATATTTATAGCGATTCCAACCAATATATGCCATAAAATAAAAGCATGAAAAAAGAACACGAATGCTGTAAAATATATGTTGAAATATTATACTAAAAATTCCATATCAGAATTTGAAATTCGGTAAAATGTCTCAATATTTAAAAGAATCCTGTGAACAAAAATCACTATCCTGGGAAAAATTTGCGCAGTACATCTGCAGAATTTTATGATATTTTTTCTGCTCTATCTATAAATACTACCAGAAAGTATTTTGATATGTATTTTAAAACGGTTTTATCTCTTCGCATTCAAACTTATTTTTATTTAAACCGAATCAATCAAAAATCCGTTAAATCTTTCAAAACTCTAAAACGAAATAAAATGTATGTTCCAGGTAATGCGAATGCTGTGATGTCACTTTTTGAAACATGCATGATTTTATATTCCAGTTTAAAATTCAAAGCAATGTCCATTATTCTTTAACATATTTTATATTTGTGTTGGAAATATAGAATTAAAGCTTTACATAGACTTCGAAAGAAATAATTATTTTATACAATAGTTTCTATTTTACAGTTAAGATAATGCCTTTTTCAACAGGTTTAATGATAATGCCATATGTTTTGCAAAAACAATGAATTTCTTTAACATTAAAAATTAATTTGTGTTTTAAATAAGTGGACCGATTTTCTTTTCAAATTGAAATTGAAGCAACATATTTCGCGGTAGTTCCTCAAGAAAAGAAAAATGATTTTTAAACACTTTTTTGTCGAGCTGTCCTCTATATATTAATTATTCTCATGTTTTTTTTTAATAAAATATGTTTAGAACTGCAAAAACTCTGTTATTTCTTACAAAACGAAGAAACGAAATAACTTTTACTGTGACACAGCTATTTTCTTTCATTATTTCAGTGTATTATAACGTTAAAATAATCTGTCATTTTACACATTGTTAACGACATTGCTTCGAGAGAAAATACTCAACGACCAAAGCATAATCCCACTTTCGTCTTATATTTCCTCTAACAAGAGTACGCTCTCTAATGAAACTTTAAAGACACAGCCTCAACATCCTTGGACACCTAGTAAGTAGTCTGGTTTGAGAGATCTACGTCATCCATCACTCAAGCCATTCCGGGCCTTCGTCTTATCTTCAACTTAACCTCCAGGGATGATGCATCTGAGAAATCCTCCTCATCTTTCCGTAACTTTGTCCATAAATCTTACTCAACCTATGCCCTATTATTCACTGTTTATTCAAAAGTATCCAGTGTAAGTGCGTACGATTCAATATTGCTTCAGACTTCAAACGTTGGGTTTAATTTTTTTTTCTATATATTTTTTTTTCATTAAAAAATATTTTAAACATAAAATGCTGTGTTATTTTTTTTTCCAAATACATATTATTTACATACTTATTTTTAGTTTATCACAAATGAAAATTTATATAATATCTTGATGTGCAAGCACTGTCTGTCGCAAATCTTTCTTGAGCCTACCGATCTTATTTGAGTCCAAAAATGGGCCTTTAAGAAAGGTGGTGCCTTAACAAATAAGAACTTTGAAAAAAATATAAATTCAGAGGGTTTGAATAAGTTGTACTCACTGTTTGTAATTAAATAAATTCTAAGCAAAAATACACACACCTTTTTTAATCTAATGCGTACTACAGAACGCAAATTGCTATTGCATATATTAATGTTATGGCATATATTTATTGCGCGGCATAAATTGCCAACTAAAGCTTGGCAATTTATGCCGCGAATGAGCGTGTGATGGTATGGCATAGGAGATCCACGTACTGCCATTATCCAGATGCACCAATAGTCGTATCTCACAATAAGCGTTGTATACAGGCTGCTGGATATTATCACGAACGCATAAAGCAACTTTCTCCTAGTGAAAAAAACTGTCACATCAAGTCAACATTCTCACGAATGATGGAGTAGCAAACAGTGTGTACATTTTTAGAACTCTCTTATGTATGAAAGAATGTTGAAAAATGTATGAAAGAATAAAAATAGTAAACTTGTTCAATTTGACAAATGCAAAGAGGATCAATGGCTGTTTTAAAAAAACATGATTTTATGGCCAGTTTAAAATTTTTTATCAAATCCTTTAGTTATTCCAGGTTCGTAAAATCCTCATAGTTATTCAAGGAAACTTGCAATCTAAAGAATTAAATTAATTGAAAGCATTGCAATTTCAAACTCGATTGTCGAACGCAATCCTTTCGGCCACAATAAAGTATCTTTCATATCATTATTATTTCATGCTAGGCTCATCTTTTTTACAGGGTACTGTGTTTCCAATGTCTCAATAATTTGTATAAAATTTGCGTACATTAATATAAATATGCAACACTTAGAACAACGGTGGATGGCCTGACAGAAAGACAAACAAATAAATAGCCAAACTGATTTGTAAAGGGTTTAAGAGACAATTTCTCTTTTTTTATATCAGAGAAATACAGCAGGCTTGGATAGCTGATATTTTTGATTTTGTTGAAATTTTGAGCGTATGTTCGTCATGTAAATTTATTAAACATCTCTTATTTTTATTTAAAAAACTCGTACAGTTTTATGGCGCCAAAACTAAAAATCGTTCATAAAAAGAAAAAAAGAAACGCAAGGCAATACTTTTTATGCTATGCGTGAACCATGGCAATTTTTCGTGTTCTTTTACTGCCAAACTGTTCCCTTTCATGCTGATAAAAAGATATCTCCTGCATATATCCTGCATCTCCTGCATATATCCTAGTGGGAAAAACCATAATATGTATGTAGCATGACATAAAATGGACGCATAAAACCTCAATTATATCGTTAAATGAGCATTAACGGGGGGAAAATGTATAATACGTCCTAGCGTGATATGAAATTTTAATTTAAAAATCGTAATTATGCTTAAAAGTTTCAAAAAGGGAAAGCCTATCTTGAATTGATCCATGTGGATTTTCTGAACTTGCCTAAAAAATATCATTATGGGAGCCGTATTGTGCCACTGATACAAGTTATGGACTTATTATAGAAAAAATACATCTAAATTACGGTCATGTTACAATATCCATATTGTCTAGTTGTTCATATGGATGTATTCCGGACAAGTTACGCTATATTGGGACACGTGTTTCAGCACAAAGTATCAAGAAGTATTATACAAAAGGAATAATTTACCATAGATTTGTGAATTGATTTTGTTCTTGCTATACCCAAGGCTTCTTTCCCACGCTTCTCTAGGCGTTAGCAGAAGATGACCTTCAAAATCGTGCAATTTTAAGGTAAATTTTTTTTTAATGTACCATAAGTCAAACGTATGTATCTTGCACATTTTCAGTAATTATTATTAGTACACTCCTTTGTGGTTCACTTTTGGCACAAGAAGATTTTGACTACCAAAAATTGAGTGGTATTGACTGTAAATATTCCGAAAAAAGCCATTTTGTAGAATTTAGAATTACTCATTGATTTTATGGCAAGAGTCACCCAGATGTTTTTATGTCTCAACCAGGCAGCTACTAATATTTAACTACAAGCTACCTACTAAGTCAATTTCTTCACTTTTTCTAAATTTCTGAGAGTTTTCGGTGTAACTTTTTAGACCACTCATAATTTTTACTTTAGGAAATTGCTTAAGGACACCACCCGTCTTGTTATCTTTAAATATTTTGTTACAACCTTCTTGAAATAAACTTTAGCTGTAATAAAATAGTTGATGCGCTTAAGTTACAAAAAAATTACCATGAGTCTCAAGTTAAATGCTACCTGGTTCAGATTTAACCAATATTTATTAGTAGTGACTGTGATACTGGCGTACTTATGTGGAATATATGGAGAGCAAGATTAAATGCAGACGCCAAATTTCAAACACACTTTTTTATCCTTTGGTCCACGACACTTCAAATCTGGAAGAATACACAGTGATAGTAATAACAAGTTCTATATTTTATCATTGGTCATAGACAGATGGTTTTCTGACCCTCCACTTACAAGGAACACCCCATCACAGAATGTAAAGCAGGTATGAGCATCATTAACCCCACAAATATTCTGACTCATGCATAAATCATCTTTATCAGCATTTTTCACTCTCTGGAGTCTGGAAGGCCCAAATATGGCCGAGTGGATAAAGCACTAAACAAGGTAGACGTCTGAAGAGTGAGGGTCCCGGGTTCAGGCACAACGCGCGGCTATCGATCAAACATTCTGGAGTTTTAGGCTGTTTTCTCCAGATGTAACGTTAATACGAGTTAGAGATCATTAAGGACCGCATACATTTTCCATTCTTCAAAGTCGTTAATTATGGCTTTTTAAGACTCGCTAATGAATTTAAGTGTTTTAAAAAATATATTGTTTATTTAAAAGGGCCATAGGGCCTTCAACTTTGCCAAAATGATCTGCAAACATGACTATACTCAAGCTCCTGTGTTTCGAAAAATATGAGCAGAAGTATATTTTTTTAGTATTACTAAAAATACACTAATGTACTATTATTATACAATGAAAATTAAATCTGAAGATACAAAATTACTTTTTTAATTTAAGTTAAAAAATACATTACAGATGAACATGGGGTAATCACTAAGCACTGTGCTTAGTGATTACCTAGCTATAAAATTTGAAGAAAAGCTAACACGGTAACAATTCTTGACAAATTAGATTTGTGAGATACTTATCGTCAACTTAAAAACAAGATTACAGTGAAAAAGAGAGAATAGAATTTATAATTTTAGCCAAAATTTTGAAAATAGATAAAATATAGTATAAAGTGCATAATATATTTCTAATTAAAATAAAACAAAAATGATATATTTTTTTTTTTGTTTAAGTAAGCACTATTTTTCTCCAATGAACTTCTAAGTAGAAGTCCGTGATCTGGGAATTGAGTGGAGAAGTAGACGAAATGGCCACGATGTTCAAACAAAATATATCATAGAATGTTTCAAAATGTCCGGGAATATTGTAGAATGTTTCTCTTATGCCACCATGGTTTTGTAGTGACTTAAGAATCATTCTATCACGATACGGGTCTGGATGCTTCCAGATTCCCATCATGAATTTCGATGTTGTTTCGTCAATCTCTTCATAGGCTTGTCCAACTTTTAGATGCCTCCGAGTACGAGATCTAGCTTCCTTTAAAAAAAAAAAGGCAAACCAATTTATGGGACTTAAATAAAAACCTTTATTATTCTAACATAAAACATACATTCTCCACACCAGCTTTATCAGGCGTCCAAAAAATTTTTATATAAAAACCAACTTACATTTTTAGAATCCTCGTACACCTAACAGTTATCGTGCTCTCATATTTTTCTTTCTCCAGTACATGTTTTATTCTTCCTGTTTGCGCATATTTTCCCACATTTTACTAACATGGAGTTTCGTGGGTTCGTTCATAAATTTCATAATTCGTTCATAATGTCGGCGGAACTTGTTACTCAACTTGTACTCACCGGTATAAAGTAACGAATAATTTCGGACTTAGTAGGGGGCCTGTTAGCGGGCTTTTGATTTGGTATGTTATATATATATATATATAACATACTAAATCAAAAGCCCACTAAAAAATCAAACTGCTAAACTGCGTAGTTGAGGACAAAGGAAATTTCCTTTCGAAAACCGCAACTACTACACAGTCCCTAGCAGTTTCGTTCTAAATTTGTGGGCAGTCCGCGCTGTTTAGTCTCATTGGCATTTTCCAACCAAAACCTCGTTCTACGCGGATATGAGTTCTCCCAATCATTGCAGGTGCAAGGTCACGTGACAAGACCTCTACAGAGTGATAAGAAGCGTGACGCATCTGAAGAGAGGATTTTTGCGTGACCTCTCTGGTTAGAACAATCTGTAACAATTAGGACGACAAAATAATGTAACCGAGCATCGTTTTAGACTTACGGTCTCGACATCCGTAGCATGCCCAAGGAATCAGGGCTACCCCTGCACCCTGCGGACTCCAGCAGCGGTCCTGGGACCACAAGACACCGATGCTGAAACACTCCTGCTCATCCGTATCGCCTCCTCCTGAAAACGACGATGATACTTCGCAGCTCCTGCCCAGCAGCTACGGTCCGAGAAGTCTGGTTCCACGCCCGGGCAAGCCACGACAACACCCTTCCCGTAGCCGTGATGATATTTCAAATGTATATATGTATATACATTTCTCTTATGGAATGTCAGTGGAACATCTTGAAATTCAGTTTAAACATTTTGGAGAATGTTTCGGAAAGTTATAGAGCATTATTAGATGTTCTAGAATGTTCCAGAAGATTTCGGGTTTTCAATGCTTATCTCAGACAGAATGTTTGAGCAACCCTGTATTAATTCTTTATCATTTTGATCGATCAAGAGTTTGTTCTGGGAGAGTGAAAGTTTTGCCCTCGTCAACCAAGCAATTTAAAACTCACTTTCTTTTACGATTTTTTCAATTCCTCTAAATTTGACTTTAAAACTTCACTATTTCTGAAAATAATGCTTTATTCAAGTTTTTTTCTTTTTTTTATCTAAAAATAATAGGTATCTCCCCTTGCAAAGAATGAAAACTAGTAAATCAAATAAATGAAAAATGATTGTACTTCATTTAATTACGCATTTTTTAAAATTTACTACATATTCTGTACTTCATTTAAAATTACGCATTTTTTTAAAATTTACTACATATTCTTTTGACATAAAAAAAAAATATTGTAATTCTGCATTATTGTAAACATATATCTCTTTATAAAATAATGTCCTTTTCGGTGATAAAAGAAACAAACAAAATGTGTGTCTTTTCATTTTTTTAAATGTACTTTCCACTTAAAAAAATTTAATTTATTTTTATCATTAAAATCATCAGAATAGTTTTAACACAGCAAATATTTAATGTGGCATAACTATTTTCAGTAAAATGTTTTGACAAACGACTTTTACTGTTTGGTCAAAGTTCTTATCTGAACGACGGGATATCAAAGAGTTTATGACACCATCAATCAAACTTTCGAAAAACCTTCCCCAAAGGCAGTTTACTTTTAAAAATACTTTTAAAAAATATTTAAAAATATAGCCCTTTGATATAGGATTTTGGAAATGATATTTTAAGGCTTCTCCACTGAATACACGGAAAATAATGTAAAATTATGGAGGGAAAATACCATTTTTATAAATATAGTAAAATGTCCACCACAATGCGTTTTAGGAAGATGCAAAACATTTTGCATATAATAAAATGAATGCAGTGAACAGTATATCTAAACAGGATGTATAATTGTATAAATGACATTAGTTATAACTATGATTGTTATAAACTGTGTGAAAATAAGAAGAAAATATATAGAAAACTTTCTACAGTAAATTGATATAAAATGACTGTTTATAACAATATAATTCTTGAATTCTTGTTAGATCTGAAATTGTTTTTTGGTTGAGGCTGGAAAAGATTTGTGAAGCTCCAGTTGTTAGAGCTTCAAAGTTCTATTATCACGATTTTATCGTGACTGACTAGATACACAGGCCGCGGTGCTGACATTTTAGTTACGCTCCTTTGCACTCGATATGGCATGTGACCAAGGGGGTGTGTCAATCTTATTCCGAGATAAGCACACTAAAAGAACTACATCCAATAAGTCACAAGACTCTTATAGTACAAAGGGGTGATGCCATACTTTAGCCTGTACGTCTTGTCAGCTACTTATTTTATCCATTAAACGTATTTTGTCAACTTGCTTTATACTTCATTTGATTGATCTCTCATATATGCGATATAGTGTGATGGTGGTTAAACTGTGAAATAGATCTGCTTACATCAAATACAAATTGATAAATACAAGGTGGTCAGAATTAAAACATCCCAACTCTGAGCTCTCTATATATCGATTTGCTCAGTGTAAAGGATCCTAAATTATCGAACATACTATTCAAGACATGAGAAAACGGATTACGCGAAAAAAAAAAAAATCACAAACCTTTGATAGATGGAGTGTTACTACAGGAAATTTTCTGAAAAGACAAATAATCACAAAAAAATAGACGCATCTGAAATGGACTTTTTCCTTTTTAATTTCTATTACTAATATGAAAAAAAGAGAATATTATAAAAAGCGAAGAAACTGTCATTGTAACTGCAATTTCGCACAGTAAGTCTAAAAATGTATTGTCTAAATGCTCTGTAAGTACGAAAAAGATAAAACCGGGGAAATGTCATTCCTAATTGAGATAGCTGTCACACTGCCAGAACGAGTTTTGCTTATAAAATTGTTACATGAAACCAAAAGAAATGCCGCAGTTGCAACTCGAGAGTTTCGTCGACTTAAGAATTTATGCAAAGGACATTCCTTCCACAAGCTCCAAGGAGAATGATCGCCCGAATCAAGAAAACTGGACATCTCGGAGTTCAACCGGGTTGAAGACGCAAACTGACGAGTTCAGATGTCGTTGAAAATGTTGTCACCGCTATTGCTGAACAATTAATGGACAATATTATAGGCTCTAGTAAGGCAAGTGCAGTGTCACGACATCTAGGATGTTCCCTGCAATACAGTGCGGAACGTGCTGAGAAAAATGGTGCATTTTCCCCGTTCAATATTTTTCGTTACAATCGAGGCACAGAGAATTCGGATTTTTTGTTTGTTAAAAGAAAATCCTTATTCTTTATTTCCTTTCAATTAGAAAATTACAGCTTCTCAACCTTAAAATATACTGTGTTTAAAAACTCAAAATATTCATCATAATGAAAGAGTCCCGCAGTGGTGTGGGCGCTAAACTCCGTTCCAATTAGAACACGGCCAGTGAAGCAGCATCCGGCTTGGCCAGTGCTTGTGAGGGTCACCTACTCGGCTCAACTACTGTGGGACCGTGTACGATAATGGGAGCTGGTGGTAGTAAAATCTCTCGTAGCTCCAATGTCCTCCAAATTCCTAAACGATACCTGTTGGGGTGCCGATTTCAGGGGATTGGTCCCTCCTCTGGGATTGGTTCAAAATTAAGGGACCACGAGCTAAATCGTACTTCCTTCCACCGGGCCCTAAAAATAGAAGGCGCAACCTGTCTGGCCATCTCCTCCCTTTGGGGGATTTGGCACCACCGTTTGCGGTTGTCAGGGGGCATCAGAAACAACAACAACTACGACATAATGCAAGACTTTCCTGGAAGGTTTTATAAGTTTATTTTTTTTAATTCGCAAGACTTACGTACATTTACGTAATAGATTTACAATTTTCTTTGTATGTGTTACGCTTATAAAGAAAAAAGCAGCTAATTAATAATTATTTAGGTACTACAGTTAGATTACTTACTATGACATAGAATGACAGTTTTTCCCCTATCCACGCTTAGATAAGAAATGAATTGTAATTAATTCCCAAGGGATATAATTAATATCTGTAATATGTATAATTAGCTTCGGATTAATAACTCTTTCATCGTTTTAAGGAACTGATAATTACTTTTTTAAAGAGAAATGCTGAAGAAAGAAAAATCTTGTTAGATAAGTATCAACTAATGACTTTATTATTAGTAGACGCACTTCGCTTTTATATATTTTATTAAATGAAAAAAAAATCACCTTTTGACATTTGAGTAAAATATTAAATTCTGAAAATTTATGTATGTAAATTTCATAACTGGTTTTTAAAGTATTAAATAATTAACACTTCACGAAATAAGAGTTAGTTTTTAAGTTTAAAAAACACACTATCTCGAACTTTAATAACTATAATTTAAGCTTTTTAGTACAATATAATTGTTTGTTTTATATTATAAGAGTTGGACAAATACGTCGAAAATGTATTTTCGATACAAAATACAAGATACATTGATCCAAATGCTTGCAAATGCATAATACTATCTGATATGAAAAAAATACAAATTAAAAAATGCATGCATTTTCAGAATACACACAAAATACCTGTAATTTTTTTTCAGCATTATAATTGAGAATACGCTAATTTTTCAACTGAAGATTCCAGTATATTTTAATAAAATTTTATTTTAAACTAAAAAATCGATGCATGAATGCACCCTATCTTACGCAGTCTCTCAAAACGTTCTAGCAATTTCACGCGATTCCATTTCTGGAAATACTCCAATCAATCGTGAACCTTGGAACCTTTGTTGCGTAATACTTAGAGAGAAAGCAAAAATTCTTGGCCTTATTAATAAGATAGCACCAAATTTTGCCAAGATTAGTAACGTTTTGTCGAAATATTGTCATATTTGATGCCAAAAATAAAACTTTAAAACTGAAAGCAGCGAAGCTGTATCGCTGATATTTGGAGAGAAACCACCCAACACTATGCTAAACAATGAGTAAGCCCAAAACTAGCTTTAACGTGTTCTAGTTAATCAATTTGCAGTAAAAAGTTATTTAATAGACACGTAGAATACACATTTTAGCGTAAATTTATTCCCCTAAGAGTAGATCACCGCCAAAATTCGCAACAATGTACGTATTTATATAGGATTAGTATATTTCTGACGACTAATCTGATGACGTTTTAGAATCTTAGAACAGAAAATAATACTTAAAAAATATTCATCTTAATATTCTTTTTGTAGTTTCTCATTTAACCCTATTGGTGATTTTTTCCAAGCTTTATTCATCGTGAAAAATATTTTTCAGTTTTGGTATTGATGATCTGAATCAATTATCAAAAACAAATCTAAATCCTTAATTTATACTCGTTCTAGCAAGTATTTTCTTAATTTCATTCTATAGCGTCATGTTCCCGGTATGAGGGAAACGGATTTTTTCTTTGAAATCTTGCTTTTCCACCTGTATATGGAATAAAATGACCTCTCCCATCAATTCTATATTTACGGTCACTCAAAGACATTGCATGCAAAATTTCCCTTTTTTATTACTTTCTTTTTCTCAGAACTACGCTAAAGTGCGATGAAGCCAATCCATCCAACTCATTCACAGGTTTGCGAGAACTGACTTGCAGATGTACCCTGTTCACTTTGCTGTAATCCCCGCTACCAAGTTGTTTGTGGAAACCATGAAAGGTCCAAGCAAAATGAGTTGAATGTTACTTGGATATAGTTTTGTTCTGTGCATTGCAGATACTTGAAGTTTGCTTCTGCTCATTTCTCTGGATATAAATTTTGACTAATTGGCATTAGGCTCAGTTCATCCTTTTGATCTTAAGTATGCGCGCCTTTTAATAAATTTTTAAAATTCAGCTGGTGGTCTTTTCTATTCCGAAAATGGCATTGACGAGGGTATAAATGTACACTTTTAATCGATTCCAAGAAATGGTGGCCTAAAATTTTTAACCTCTGGAAAATTCACATACACAAATTCGTTAATAATGGAGAAGACTACTTTGAATACTCTTAAGCTTTGGTAAATTTAACTTTTACCAATTAGCCGAACGTCGAAAGTTTCAGAAATGGCACCATATTTCGACGAAATTCATACATGATTTTATTATATAATTTGTAAGCTTTTAATTATATTTTCAGAGTGCTTTTGTTTGTTAAGATAATTTTTAATTCATGCGGAGAAATTGTGTTTCAGCTACTATATGTATAAATATTCACCAATATATATTTATCGAAATGCATAATGCTCTAAACATGCTTATATATGCAGTACTGAATAATACTGAATTTCAGAATTCTCAGAACTTCTGAAATGAATGTTATTTCCTTCTCGAATAAATCGCAGTTGAAATAGCTTAAATAATCAAATGCTAGAAACTGCTGACTAAACTGACTTCCCTTTTAAAATTAATCCCTAAATCAAATTCTTGAATATTTGGCAGGATTAAAATCTTTCCACAAAGTTAATGATTACTCATGAGTTTTGATGAATATTTCGTAGAGTTATGATTTTTAATAATGTGGTATTAGCTGAGAGATATCCTGTTATTCTAAGTTCGAATAATCTCCTAAGAATTTGAGCTCTTGACGAAGAGGCTGTTTAGTTAAGAAAGTAATGTTACCTGCTGACGATTAAAATAGAAATTATTAAAAAATTGATTTTTATATGAATAATGAAGTTATATTTTTAATTATTAATGAATTTTTAATAGATTTATTTTAACGTATTATTATACGCAGATTATTCGATTTCTTCTAATCAAGGTAAAAACTGAAGCATCATGAAGGCGGCATCCAAAAAACGTCAAATTTGTATGAAGTACAAAATTTGTTATATGTAAATGATGAGCATTTCAAAGGAATCGCACTATTTAGGTATAAAAAACGTAAGAAATTATCAGTGTCTGGGCGGTGCCCCCTATGGAGGTTGCGATTACATAGGGAAAAAATACTATTTTTAACCCATATAGGACCGCTGTCCTATTTATAGGGCAGTTGAATTAAATGCAGATTAAAAGAAATCGACATAAAACTTATTTTAATTACTGCAAAGAAGCAAAATTATATATATTAGTAAGGAAAAATGTAATTAGGGAAAAAATTAATGAAAAAAATTCCTTTAAGTTTACTCCTAAAAAATGTCATAGCTTCAAGCCATTAAATAACAAAAATAATTTTTTTCCCTTGAACAAACAAATGCAATTTTTTAGTAGATCATCAGTTTTGTTCAAAACATTAAGAATAACCATGAAAAAAAAATATTACAGACATGTGACCAGTGTTTTCTAACTGTCCTATAAATAGGACAACAGTTCTATACCCACCTTAAAAAAAAAAAAAAGAAAGTCACACTTCTAGATTGCATTCCTTGAATGCAATGATCAATGCACCGTTTTATATTTCCATGATCGGTGACAGGGAGCAATTAAAAGTTGGAAAGTTTTTCCATTTCTTTGTGTCAGCCCCCATGGTTTGTTTGCAACTAAAAGGATTTTGCGCCACTGGAACTGTTGGAGATAATCCAATGGTAAAATACACTGAAATATCTTCGAAATCATTAGCTAAAACTTAGAGAGGAATATCTGATGCACTGTTTGACAAAGTCAACAAAATAGCATCTGTTCGCTGGAATGATAACCATGTACTTTCATTACTAAAAAATTTCGAAGTTACAAAAGTGGACAGTAAATTACAGCGTCAGGTGAAAGAAGGCACTAAGGATATTGATGTACCATGTTGCGTTACGACATATAAAAATGTAACGGACGTATTCAACGGTATTATGGAAAATTACTTTCTTTCTATTCAAGAAAAATTGTGGTACTGGACTCTTTTTCTTTTAATTTTTTTTTTTTTTTTTTTTTGGAACCACTCCCATAGCAGTCTGAAATTTTTATAAATTACTTTCCTCAAATTTTACACAGGATTTAGTAACATTTCGCTGGTCAAATCAGTCCGCAAGGTGGCCTATTGTTACAATAAGTTACCTAGGTGAAACACTTGCAAGAAACAACATTACACAAAGAGCAAAGCGAAGAACTTCGTCTTCTAACTGTGAGCATGAATTAGTGAAATATCCAGTTGGTTGTCAAAGCTTTTTTCATTTAAAATTTTGCAAGAAAAAAAAACTTATTTGGAAAACATGCAGTATTGGATTATACAGGATCTGTTTTTCATACTTCCATGCAGAAAAAATCTTTTCACAAGGTAAACCAATCTTTGTAGCATTTGATAGTGTATTGGACCATTGTCCTATTTATAACAGAGTCTGAATTTACAAAAAAATACTATACAACTTTTAAAATTTCTGATTTATGTGTGTAAGTACCTCACACACATCACTGTTTTAGAAATTTACGTTTCTCCTATGGTTATTTTTATGAGTAATCTAATATGGGTTAAAATGTTAAAATTTTAATACCCTCACTTCTTTCAACTCGTCAGGGTAGAGTTGAAAGACGTGCAGGGTTTATACATGCCTTCATTGCTGTCGTGAAGACATTCCATAATGTTCGAGGTAAATTAGAACCTCTCGTTATCAGCAAGAATATTCTACGCGGTTGACAGTAGTCAGTACAGTGGATCAGTAGTTCCAAAACATCAGTAATACATGTGGTCTTATGCTCTGACAGAAGTTATCGCACAGAAAACAGAAACCTATACGGAAAAGACACTGTGATTTTCAAGTACCCGAGTAATTTCTACAGAAAGTAAAATTTCATAAGGATAAGTCTTGCCTGGTATCCTGTTTTAATAGGTTTTCAGTCAATTCTCCATGGAGGCAGCAAAATGGAGTCTGCCAAATTGAGAAAAGCGCTCTCGAATAGAGCAATTTCACAATACACCACAGTATATTTCTGGAAGGCGGTCATTATACAATGTGAGGTTTATATTCATTAATTCATGTTCTTGGAGGCCAGACGTCACTTGGAAAAAGATTTTTCATTGAAAGAGTCCATCGCCGGTCACGTGGTTATAACTTCCCAGTTCGAGTTGTTGACTTGGCTAACTCGTGCCTTCCAAATCAACTGAGACAATCACAAACGCCTCCTTTTAGGAATATCCACTAAGAACACCGGCGAAAACTACCTTTCTCTGGGGGTAATCTTTGCTACAGTTTCCGAGCACGTAGTTTGCTTGAAGACTTCGCGGACTCTAGCTGCTTTTCCCTTCGTTTCTTCATTCTGTATAATGTCCAGCTCAGTTCTGGATGACACGCTGAAAATGTTTTCTATATAGCATAAAAATATTCAAATAATACTATTATTGTATTCATACTTACTCTGTGAAAGGTCGTCATGAAAATAAGTGTCGTAATTATTGAATAATTGAAAAACGCTTGTCTGTCAACTCTTCTGTACGCTATTTCGCAGTCTGTATATGTAGAAAGCTTCGCAGCTGATGTGTCTCATTCAGAAATCGTGTGTGAATATGTGTTCTGTGAAGATCGTGTTATGCGTCACAGAAGAAAGAGAAAGTTTATGATTGTGGCCTACATCGACTGCAGCATATCGTTCCACGAAGTTGCTACTGGTCTTGGGCCGAATTTCATAAATGTCACGAGAATGTTAAATTGATGGGTTCAGGAGAGCCATACTTAACGCCATGAATGATCTCAACTCTGTCCTCACTAACTCTCAGAAGTGCAGAAATGCTAGCAATCTATACAGTCACTTTTAAATGTAACATCTTAAGGACTGTAGTTGTACCGTTTTTACATGTACTTCTGTTTGAAACTTTCTTGATACAATTTCTCAACAGGATAATGCAAGACACCAACCACATTGTCTGTTTTGAGGTGATCTGAAGGGTATTCGACTTTCGACGTGCTGGGCAGCACATTATACAGATATCTCAACCATTCAAAACATATGATTATAGAGATTGTTACAGTAGTAGCTTTCCAGCCACTAAGATTGACGAATTTGTTTGTAGAGTTGAATTAGTGTGGAATGACGTACCTATAACTGTCATCTTAAGTTAGATTCGTTGCCCAACCAAGTTTGAGCTACTGTTGCCTCAACATCCGAAATAGGAATACTAAATTTCGTAACCTGTATACTTACTATTTGAGTTTCTTATTGTTCATATTATACTCAATATTCAAATATAATGTAAAATTCTGTATTTTGTTTTTTTCGAGTATCTCTTGCAGTTTTCCACCTAAAAAATACTTGATATTCATAGGTCAAACATTTTGAATGACAAAAGAGGAGGCTATAAAAATAATGTTTTATATGCAGGGTTACTGGTAACTCGACGTATTCCTAGTAAGACGTGATAGTGAATATGTATACATATACACTATCATGTGATAGCGCATATTTATATATATAAAAGTATTTTGTATAATAACAAAAGTCTTATATATGTATATGACTTTTGTTAGACTTTACTCTGGTCAATACAATTCCCTTTAGCACAAATGACAACTTCACACAGCATTCGAGGATTTAACTTTTCTAACATTTCGCAGATTAAACTTCGCTTAGGTATGCTTCAGACATTCTCGAAGCCTTGCTACATTTGTTGGAGCTATTCTACCCAAATTTCTTTCAAATTCATCCCATAGTTTTTTTATGTGTTAATTGTAGCTGATTCAGGAGGCCATATCATGGTTTTGGGGGCTTTCTGCTGTTTTTATTATTAAAACTGCTAAAAGAGAAAAAAACTATTTAATCAATACTTGACTGATATGAGAATACTCTATAATATATAGTGTTAATACAGCACGGGAACGGATACAACCCATCCCACAGGCACAGGAAATTCATGTCAACTGCTGCCCACATACATTTTCTTCTAACATCCATACACATCATACATACGTGTATATACAAATACAATATATATTAAAGTGACCGGCAAATCGGGAAAATTCCCCGGTTACCGGTGGGTGTATCCGGGCTTGATACAGCACTTCTGTTTATAATGTATTAAACCAGGGATTGCCAAACTGTGCTCCGCGGCTTCTTCGCAAGGGCTCCACGAAATGTTGTAAAGGTTTCATAATTAAATGAACGAAAACTTCGGCCAAACTAAACAAAAAACGAAATGAGAAGTCAAAAATATCCAGATTTTTTTGTGTGGTTTGTAAAAAGACAAATCCCGAAGATTAACTTAACAGATACCCTTTTTGTAAAGTAAAGTCCCCGGCATAGACCGACACCGACCGTACTATTAAATAAGTCAAGAAACTTTTATTTTCCTAAAAGAAGAAGGACACAAAGATGCTGAAAATTGTGATGCCAATTTTTTGATAAAACTGCCATACTGATGTGATATTTTTGAAAATTTCAATTCGTTTAATCTGTCTTTGCACGGAAACAATATCAGCTTTTATATAAAAATAAATAAATATAAATAAATCTAAAAGTGACGAGAAGAAAATTAAATGAAGACGCAGACAAAGATTGTTTTTTAACATTGGAGCAACTTTTGATGTCAATTAAACTGGATCTTTCTGAAGATATCAACATCGTGTTTTTGAAGAACACTTAGCTAATTATCTGGTTTGAGAAATACATTCGGAATGAAAATCTCCATAAGTTTGTGTGGATTCAAGATCCATTTAACACCCGTGCTCCGTCTGGAAGAAGAGGAGAATTTTATCGAATTATCTTGCGACAGCAGTTTGAAAGCAAAGTTTGACAATATGGAGGTTACAGAATTTTGGATTTCAATAAAAGATAAATATCCTCTAGGGTGGTGCGAAAAATTAAATTTTGCCATATTGTTTTTTAATAGCTATAAGAATGTGACCCAACCATTCAAAAAGCGTATCCTAAAATATTTTTTATTTATTTTGAGTCTATCTACCCGCGCATTTGATTTGAATTTTGCTACGTTCACCAATGCAAATGCCCAAAAAAAGAAGAGTTGCGAAAGAAGAACAACTTTTTCTGAAGGATCAGAGTATTGACAGGAAAATGGTTATTGGTGGTATAGACGTTTCAGAAACGGAAAAAATAGAAAAGCGAAATGATAGAAATCAAATACTAGAACAATATTACGCTTCTGTGACATAGAGGATAAACAGGAGAATAGAGTTGAACTTTCCCACGAGCCCCTCTTATATTGGATGAGTCAGAAGATACTGAAGAAATAAACGATGGCTTAGAACTGTGTTCTTCAAAGTACCAAGGGTCCAAGAAAAAGCAAAAACTCAGCTTGCTATCTTTGTCAAAAACATGTGACCGATATGGCGTATCTGATAGAGCTGCTGGAGCAATCGCATCAGCAGTTCTTCATGACATTAAGTCAGATGTGTAAGTAATAGATAGATCAAAATTGCGCCGTGAAAGATCAAAAGGACGCAAAGAAATATTAGCTAAAAATATAGTTGTCAGTGTTACAGCTATATACTTTGATGGTAGAAAAGATAAAGTTTTAAATGTATTAAAAATGGGAGTCAAAAAATACCGCCAAATTATTGTAGAAGAACACATTTCTGTTATCACGGAACCTGACTCTGTTTATGTCGGCTACGCTGTCCCAAGTACTGGGACGGCCAAGAGCACAGAACGTGCTATTTATGACTTGTTCTCTTCTGAAAACGTTCATTGAGAGAAACTGTAGCTGTTAGTTGTGATGGAACAGCAACAAACATAGGGAAAAATGGTGGTGTTAAATGGTTGTTATGGTTGTAATACGGTTGTTAGAAAAACGTTTGAATCAACCTTTACAATGGATCATATGCCTTTTACACACGAATGAATTGCCTTTAAAACACCTTTTTTCATTCTTAGATGGGGCAACTACTGAGTAAAGTTCCTATTCTGGTACTATTGGAAGATTGCAGAAAAATGGGAAGAAAATCCTATTGTATGGTATGAAAAGATAGAAAGCGTTTTGCCGGATACTTTGGCCGATATCATCAAAGAAAGTTCTGACCAACGTTACTTGTACGATATTACATCAGCTGTAATTAATGGCGATTGTCCTCCCGATCTAGCACACAGAGCTCCAGGAAAAATGCCACATGCTCGATGGTTAACAAAAGCCAACAGGATATTAAGGCTATATATTTCCAAAAGTAAACCATCTGAAAACCTTAATAATCTTGCCACGTTTTTTGTTAGAGTTTACGCGCCTGTTTGGTTCCAAATTAAAACTCATCCGTCATGCAAACATGGGTACTGAAATTTTTGGAGATTGGTTTCGAATTCTTGATACCTTCCAATTAAACTAAAAAAAGTAGTCGACCCTGTCATTGAGCGGAACAGTTTCTTTGCGCCTCCTGAGAATCTTCTGTTGTCGATGCTCTCAGATCCTGAGAAACACATTCATGAACTTGCAGCTAGAAGGATTATAAAAGCAAGAGAAGCGACTAATTCTGAAAAGGTCCCTAGAATTTTTGAGGTCCCAAAAATTAAGCTTAATGCCAAATAATACACAGACCTTATAGATTGGCAACAAAAATATTTTCAACCTTCCATCCTTAGAGACGTCAAGAACGAAGATTCGCTTTCGATGGTGGAAACAAAAGGAAGTACAAAAATAACTTTTTCTAAGACTGCCATTCCATACCCAGGCTGTAGAACGTTCAGTAAAGATACTAACAGAGGTTTCTATGCAGGTATGTGATAAGAAGGAAAGAGAAGGTCGCATAAAATCAAAAATTGAGTCAAGAAAACTCATGCCCAAATTCGACGCCAAACGTGAATTTATGGTCTCTTTTGACTATTTTTATGTATGCTTATGTATATTTTATGTTTGAAGTGGCTGACATTTTTAGTAAATTAGCATTAATTTGTTCTATCTGACTTGTTTTTTTTTCATAATAATAAATAGTTTAATAGAATTTATAAACAATATGCTCCTTCAAATTTTATCAGTATGGTAGCAAAAATGTAAATTTTCAAAATAAATGCGCGGGTAGAAGGAAAATACTAAATTTAAAAAAGTAATGCTTTTTTAAATCCTCTAATCTTGGGTCACACTTTGATAACTATTATAAATGAAAATTTAACAAAAAAAAATTTCCCATATAAGAGTGCTCCACCCTAATATCCGCTCCTGAGTGATAAGGAGCAGCGTATTTTAATTCCATTTTTGACGTCGTATGTGTGCGAAGCTGGATTTTAGGCGGTCGCTGTAATAAAAAACAAGTACACAGCGAAAGTCAGCGAGGAAAAAGAAATGAGTGTAGCCGTGTCCAGTTTAATTCCACGATTTGAGAAAATGTGCAGCGATTTGGAGTTTTATCCATTGCATTAATTCTGAATTTGATGTTAATAAAATAAAATTATGTGTTAAATAATAACGATACACGATTTTTATTTTTTTATTTCATACTAGTCATAATTTTACAAAGAGGGCGTCTTGTAAAATTTTTAGTTGAAAAACAGAGCCGCGACTCGAAAAAGTTGGAAACCGCTGTATTAAACTATTGCTTCCCCACTCAGCAAGAGCACTCGGTAAAAAGTTGGCCGAGTATCTATTTTGTCGGTCCATACTCGGTAGTTTTCTTCCTACATACCTGTAACGTTGCAGAGAATTACGCTTTCCAAGTACGGGCCTCACTCTCGCCTCCGAACGCTGGTAAAGGATCCCAGCCGACATTGGAAATCAAATACTCGTTAGCATGCACTCATCGGAGGTTTAGCCAAGCTCTTGATCCGTGGTCAAAACGTTAAGAACCCGCTTTTCTCACCCGTGTCAAATTGGGGAAAGCGACACTCTTACGTGCTCTGGCACATTCATTCAATGAGAACCTTCAATGATTCTCCCACTTTTTTCCTGGAATGCAACTGCTCTTTTCCGAAGAGTTTAAAAAAAAAGTTTTGTTGTTCAGTTGGATTTCAATGGATTACAAAAATTAATATCACCAGATGCTCAAAAATGAATTCGCGTCCTTAGTAAGTAAATTATTTCTGTGTTTATTTACTAAAGCAAATATTATATTTTTGGTACTTGTTAAAATTTCTGCTAACAGTAAGGGAAATTATATTCATAATTGGATATAAACTCGAAGTTAAAAATTCAGGACATATTGTGGCATTGCAGAGCTATTTAAAAAAGAGAAATGGAACTTTGAATATTTCAAATATCAAAAAAGTATTCATGATTTTTTTTTTCGAAAAGGAATTTCTTTTTGTAATACTGAAATGAAAAAGTGAGCTCACAACTTAACTCTTTTTTAAATATTTCTTTCTTTAAATAATATTTAAGCATTTCAAAGACACCGATATATAAATCTATTATTAATAAAAATTTTCTTCATAGAAAATTATATTTATTTGTATAGGATTAAATATAAGTTTTTTATAATTTAATTACGTAACTGCTGAATACTTTTGGCATAACCTCGTTATTATTATTATTACAATTATTATTATTGTTATTACAAAAGAAATAAAGAAAAATAAGTATAATCTTAATAAAGAAACTACCTGCTACAAGAGGCTACTTTTGCTACAATCTCACGAGCACTTAATATATTTTATGTTACTAACATTTTTTTTTTTATAAAATAAGTTATCATAAAAGTATCTTTTACTAATCTTTTAAGATGTCGCTTGACGTGTAATTCTGGGACCACTAAAAGTGTATTCTGCCAAATGTCTACTGCCATTCACTTAAAAGAGAAAATGAAAAAAGTCATGAGGTCTCATATACACAAGTAGACATTTGTCCCAAACATATCATGGTGCTGGGGTAATCATGTCACAGAGTAATGCTTCTGAAACAGTTCCTTAAACAGCACCAAAATCCTGTTTAAATTGTATTAACGTATTTGTGACCATCGAAAGAACTTGCAACTCCCTTTATTTAATATATTAAGTCATTATATAAAAAGTTATTTTTTCTTTGCCACGATTATACCTGTGTCTATCGGGTACTTTTCTTTATTAATTAAAAAAAAAATTCTGTAATAAATCGCTATATTGAAAATAATTTAATAAATTAATGTCTCTTTAGATAATCATATGATAACTAAGGATGAAAGTAAATTGTAAATTTCTACTGCCATGTAAATGTATTTTGGATTATGAAAACGATTTATAGTGTATAATTTTGAATTTATACGATTTTAATCATTAAAACTGCATATACAAAAAGTCTGTAACTTACTTTTAGTTCAAAGCAAAATTCAACTATTTAAGTAATTAAGAGTAATTATAGATATCCTAAAAAGTTTAAGGCATATATTGACAATACTCTCGATTTATTATCTATTATTATTTTATGTGTTAGTGCTTGGCATTGTCTTTAAATTTTCTTTTAACCAACGAGTATTTGAAAAAATTTTACCCATAAAATTCATTACTCATCAAAGTAGCATTCACCTATTTTAGAACAATACATCGATTTAGACTTTCGATGCGGACAAACAATTCAAATTTTACTTTTCCTGAAACAACACATATACTTTGAAAGATTTTTGTAAAGAACAATTTTCCAATACTCTTATATTTCCACGCTAGCATGAACAATATTTTATGCATTCAGAAGGAAACGTATAAAATACGTAGTTCGAATAGTTCTTATTATAGGAATGAAACTTATTCATCAGTTTTTTACAATACAACATGTATCAAACGCTTGTAAAAAAGAAAAAATAAAATAATAAGTTAAATAAAAGCATATAGGTAAATGTAGGTTTAACTAGTAGCTATTATAGAACTTAAAAACGACAGCAAGATGAGTATTTTTCCCACTAAATATTGTATTTATAATATTTAAAAAATATGTATTTATAAAAAGGTCTATTTATATAAAAAGGTTTACAAAAGTTCTCTTGAAATTTGTGAACATCACATAAATAAATAATGAAACAGTTTAATAAAGTGTTCCATAATAAAAAAGTTTTGCTGTTATTTTTTTAACTTATTTTTATTTCGAACTGACGTACAGACAGAGAACACGGTTTGCGTTGTGAACCATATAGAATATTACTTTCCCTCTAAAAATTTCTAAAAGCATTAGAAGAGACACTTTGCCGAAGAGAATTATTAGAAAATGAGATACATGAAAAATTTAAAAAAAAGAAAGAAGTTAAAAGAAAATAAAAAGAATATTACTTTTGGCACCACTCATGAAAATAGGAATAAATCAATTAAAAGAGTCTGTAAGAAACTATTATACATATTTTGTGCAAGATTTAAATCATTAAAATATAAAATCTGATATACAATCAAACAAATTCTAATAAACAGTAAAAACAGCCCACTACCGAACAAAATTTAGAAATAGGTACCATTAAAAGCTTTAAAAAAGAAAGAAAAAAGTGCGACCAGAAAATTATGTTATATCACTCGTAGAATCTGATCCTCTCTGTTTCATTTAAGGAATATAAATAACATTATTCTTAAATAATGTACTAGTGCTACAATTTATTTCCAGTATTCAGTAACATAAAACAACCATTATTTCTATATAAATGGCATAAAAGTTTAACTAAATTGTTCTTCACAAGCGCTCAGAAATTGAGAGAACACAGTTTATTGAGTCTGTATACTGCAATTCAACTGCAGAGATGCTAAGTAACGCCCAGATCTTAAGACTAGTGTAAACTATTGAAACAGAGATCACGCCTTCTCAATTTCTGAATATTTTTTTTTTTCCTTCCACGAAGGTAATTTTCAAACTTTCTGAAATTTTGCAGATTTTGCTCGCATAGTAAAAAAAAATGTTTCAGAGCTGTGACATTATAAAATTATATTTATTATTTAACGCTATTTCATATTAATAATTTAGTGAAATGACAAAACTTTAGGCTCTTTGCGTAGGCGGAGTACATTTTTTTTATTTAAACTCAAATTTTGGATTCTTCCTTATACAGGACAATTTTTTCCGCAATATTAAATTATCATTTTAAAAAATTCGTTTTTTAGTCCACCCTACTTTACACCTAAAAAAAGAAAAAAAATTGTGTGTAATAAGACAGTGAAGCAGGGTTTGTTTCATAGTTACTGCCTGAATGATACTAAAAAATGAGGCCACAAATGGTCCACGTAACGAAGACCTGAGTCAAAGAACAAGCCGTCATGAGGTCAGTAACAATAGTTGTTCAGTAGCCAGGAAGAGAAATTCAGCTAGGTACGTGGAGCCAACCTCGCCATCAGTGGTTGATTTCACGCCAGTTGGTCCTCTGCAATCAGCGAAATAGCCGAAACTATTTCTGCAACCATCTGAATGGTTACCTATCAAAACTTCACTGGTCATGACTGCACTACAACGGTTTAGATGTGTGCACGATACAATATGAAAAGGGAATATGTGTTCCTGTACGCCTGTAGAATAGATTACATGAAATTTATTACACATTCGTGTTCACCAGTCCAATAGACAACACACACATATGCATGTGCACTCTTATGTGTGTAGTGTACTGTTGTTATCTAGTGTTCTGCCACATCTTGCACTATTCATGCACTGAAAGCGCAAGACCGACATTACAACGGGGCACCCTTCAGGTCCATGGAGATTTAATGGGTATGTTGACAGTCCTTGAATTGTCACCCTTTAAATATTTTTTTTTCTCCAAAATTACTGTCTACTGTCATTTTAAAAAAATCTTCACACCACTTCCCCTTGGAGACACTGTTTATAGATACGTTACGTTCGTCTTTGCTGTCAGTATTATATATTTGTGTACCTATAGCTAGAATTTAATGATTTCAAGAGGCAGTCGTGGGTGTAGCTAATCAGGCAAATCATGTTTTAGTTATATAAGCTCTAACTCAGATTGCAAATGTATGCCTGTCAAACATTCCAAGGGGTTAGTGATTGGTCTTAAGAGTATGCCTTTCAACTTACAGATTCAATAAATTCATTAAGTATATCCAAGATAAAGGGCTCTCGTTTTATGTTTCTGTTTACCTGTCCAATTATTGAGAAAAGTTGATGTACGAGTGTGATCTTTTAGAACTGAAAAGTTTGTCAAATTACTTCCCAAGTATCATGTCTCTTCTCTTGTTTAAGGGTTGAATGTCACATTAAATCTGCAAAGGATTATATATATGAAAATATGCATAATGGTTTTGCAGGAGCCTTACATGAGCAGTAAATATAGGTTGTGAGCATGTGTAAATCGCCAAATAATGAAAGTCGCCATTGATGACAAGCTAGCCTAGTTGTTCCGTAGACTTTATCAAAGAAAACATATCAAGTACTGTTTTGTTATAGCTAATTATTACTATACATATACGCAAGTCACCAAATTATGGAAAATCGTCATAATTGCCTAATACGCAAGCAGTTCAATGGGTTTCACATAATTAAAACTGTGCGAAGTTTAAATTTTTATTTCCAAGGAACATGCAAGAAGCAAGCAATGTGCAGCTCGGTAACATTCCATTTGATTCATCCTTTGGGTTTTGTTTGTTGAAATTTTGCCTTTTTTACGAATAAATCTTATCCGAATGTCTCATACGGAAAGCGAGCGTAGCAAGTCCAGGGGTCTTGGTCCCTAGTATATACTAAAATAATTAAATAAATCTTATTAAAGGTATCGTTTGAACATAGAGGATATTGGAGCAACGAACAGGTTTTACGTGCACCAGTTACCATTAGCATACATGGTCACGCACCAGTCCAGCCGAGAGAGGAGTTCATCCTCCCAAGCATTGACCAAGCCGTTACATCGTCACTTTCTGTGATCATACGGGAAGGTTCAGAAGAAATAAGATATTTCGCAGATAATCCTTAAAAAGATGAAGAACTGTATTGTGTTTGGACGCAGGACTTTTCAGTCGGCTCTAATGCGTATTCATGTTACATCTGAAATAAAAACGCCGAAAATTCCAGACTGTTAGATCAACTATCACGCGCTAGGCCAGAACACAAGGACGTTCACACTTCAGCCATCTCCCATGTTCACTGTCTTATCCACTTGGCCGCGATGGAATGAACTTTTAAACAAACTGTTTGGCTTATCCGACGAAGTAATCGTTGTCTTATTGTTGCAGAACCGTTGCTGAACTGTTCAAGAATGGAAACTTTCCATAGGAGTATCCGGTGTAATAGAACAGGAGTAGCGTGGCTGTTTGGTTAAGACACTGAGCTCTCAATAGTCGAGAGTTCGAAGGTTCTGTAACAGTCACCTACTCGAGGACCTGGTTGGAAGTATATCCTTGTCAGCTGCTACTATATACACACACACACATACAGACATACACACACGCACATACACACACACACACATACACTTACGCATACACACAAACACACGCACATACACACACACACACATACACTTACGCATACACACAAACACACGCACACACACACGCACACACACAAATATATACAAACACACACACATACACAAACACACACATCACACACACAGAGACATACACACACGCACATACACGCGCGTGCACATACATACACTCACACATACACATGCACGTGCTCACACACACACATACACAAACACACACACACACACAGCAGCTAATAGGGATATGCAATGGTCATTTTTTACTTCCTTGTCCGGAGTATAAGGAAGTAATGTGATCGCGATAAATTTCGGTAGCCAGATTACGACGGAAAAGTCGGTTTTGACTACCTCTAAATTTACTTTTAAGAATTTTTGCGACGCACCTCATCGAACGCTAGCATGCACGGTCATATGAATGCAGGTACAACCCATTTTGACTGACCGCGAATCTATTTTGACCAGTTTTTCCATGCCGTCTGTACGTATATGTATGTATGTAACTCGCATATCTCAAAAACTATTGGTCGTAGAGTGCTGAAACTTTATATTTAGGATTATTGTAACATCTAGTTGTGAACCTTCTGGTCTCCCCTCGCAGTAAGCTGTAAACACATATAAAGGGACTTCAGTTACAGACCCGGACTACTGAAACTTTGAAAAATTTTTCTTAAAAACGTAGGGACCACGCAGGGTGCGCCGGGGAATACCTCGCTATGTCGCTGCTAATAATAAACAAATACACAAAGGAAGGAATTCAAGAAATTTTGAACTTTTTCCAAAAGGAATTTCATTTATGTATCATGTTATGTATCATTTAATATCATGTTCATTTATGTATTTCTGCTTGCCTGTTGGAACAAATTTCAAATACCTCTTTAATATGTGGGGAAATCTTGATACCAGATTTTTTTTGCCAGGAGAGGGCAGTTAGTTAGGGCCTCATCAGAAGGTGGAGACCTCTGAATATTAGCATACTTTAGAAATAACCAGCAACCGCCAAAAATGCTTTTGCAATCATAGGTTTACGTGCGTGTACACATCCGTGTAGCTGTCAGTGGATCGTGAATGCCGTGGTGGACAAAGGATCGAAACTGTAACTCTTCGGATACCAGTCTGATGCCTTAAAGTGAGCTACCACGAACCTATTGAACCTACGTTAAACCTGTTTGCTCCTATCGCTGCAGAGACAATAATTTAAAAGCAAAGCAAGGATGTAACGTTGGACGCAGACAGCAAATATTGATTGTTGTATCTCAGCAGTGATGGAAGAGTAAAAGATTTACGCTTGTCACTGTGTTACCCTTATAGATTAAAAACTAAATAAATGAAATGCTCTTCTTTAATTTGAAGTGAATAGCAAATTTGTCCCTTGTGTATCTGAATATCAAGACAAGAAATGATAACTAAGGTTCGATACAATACAGCTTACCATGGCACTTGACTGAATAACCATGACAGAAAATTGATCACCCACTGTATAGTAGGGTGGGTCGAAAAATCTCATTTTTTTATTTCGAAGTTGTAATACCACGGAAAGTTTCGAATTACATAGACAAAAAAAAAGGAAAAAAAAATATTAAAATCAGTTGATAACTTCCGCTTGCGCATGGGCCCTAAAGTTTGACAAAATATGAAAAAAACTATTGATTTTTGCGATTTTTTTTAAATTTTATAAGTGGTTTTTATAATTTAACAGTTTCTAATTTCTTCAAATAGAGTCTTAAAACATTGTGTTTTCATTTTCTTTAGATCAGTTGATACCTCCCGGTCGCGCATAGGCCGTAAAGTTTGACAAAATATGAAGAAAACTTCATTTTTGCGATTACTTTCGTAACTTTTGATTTTGATGTTTTCGTAATGCAAAAGTTTGTAACGTTTTCAAACCGAGCCTAAAAACATTGTGTTTTAATTTTGTTTAGATCAGTTCATATTTTCCGGTCGCGCATAGACCCTAAAATGTGCCAAAATATTAAAAATTTCACATTTTTACGAGTTCTTTTTTCTATCTTTAGTGTACTTTTTTTAAAGTAATATTTACAATAGTTTTATTTTTGAACATAAGAACATAGTAATTTATTATGGTGTGAATAAATTAACAGCTTCCGGTGGCGCAATGACACCAATACTATAGAAAAACAGCACCTGAAAGAAGATAGACATGACATGGTGGGTGATGACAGTAACAACGGGCATGGTACTTTTCGATTTGCTCTATATTTAAAAACTCAAATATTACAGTAAGAACAAACTTGCTTTTATAAAAAAGAAGGTACTTTGAAGACCTATTTGAAGAATCTTAGATTGTACATAATTGAAGAAAGCCCTTCACCTGAACTTCAAGAACTAGTTTTGTTTATATTGAAATGATACATGCCAATGTGATTTACTATCAAATCAAGGGCGCGTTCGAGAATTCATCGGTCGTGCACCGGTAACACCGGTGCACGACCAGAGCGTTCGGAAAGGCGGAGCGTTGAGCGGAGCTCTGGAAGTAACCGCGTTCGAAAACGTTTCGGTCATGTAGCGGCTGTCTGCTCAGCGTGACCAGAGCGCAACCAGAATGACCCTGCTAGTGAGGTGAGTTATTCGGGTTATTCTCGTAGTGTTGCCAATGTTTATTTTTGTTTTCTTGGCTTGAAATCGGATGTGGCGAGGATGACCGAAACCGGTTGACAACCGTGAAGTCACTTAACCAAAGAATGACCGCAACCGAAGGGATGGACGCGAGACGACTTTTGTGCGAGACGAGACAGAGATTTACCGCTTTTTTGCGAGACGAGACACACATTTTTAACATTACGATATAGGGGTTTTTGCGAGACGAGACAAGCTTTTAGGCTATTTTGCGAGACGCTTATTTTTCGTCTCGCGTCCATCCCTACACCGGTGCATAACCGACTGGTGAATTCTCGAACGGGCCCCAAGTAAACACTTTACAGGTGGCCCAAAACTTGTTTTCCAAGCAATACAATGTACCAGGTATTTGCCAAAACCTTTACTTGATGTTGTTGACCCTGTGATCGAACGGATTTTTTTTTTTTTTTTTTTTTTTTTTTTTTTTTTGCCTAACCAGAACACTTATTGTTAGCCATGACTCAAGGGGACAAAAAAAAAAGAGAGAGCTCGGACTTCGAAGAATGCTGAAGGCAAGGCAGATAGATGCCGGTAGGAAAATAGTGAAAACAATTACGCCACCAAAAATAAACTTCAATTCGCAAGAATACCCAGAAATGATGAAGTGGATGGATTGTGAATTATCTTCAAGGAATTTCGAAAAAAAAATTACCCTCAAGGAATTTCGAAAAAAAAATTAGTTCGAAAAATAGCCACTAGGTGATGTTATGAAGGAAAAAAGGCAAATTTAATCATGGAAATGGCTAATTCGAAATATACAAACACTTTTAACATTTATTCAATAGTTTTGGGGCATTTATTCACTAAAGTGGGTAATATTTGAGCTGATTTCACCATGCAAAGTGCCATCTGGTGGACATTTTTTTTTGACTAAACGTTCTGAAAAATTCCCTTGAGCGCATCCCATGTACAGTCCATATGCCAAATTTGGTAGCAATCTGCTCACCGGCTACAGCTGCAGAATAATGTTTATAGGGGAAGTTTAATCAGAACCACGATGTAGTTCGAACTGGTAAGTTTCAGTAATGTGGAATCTCAAAAAAATGCAAAATTATTTGGCTTTCTGTTGCAAAGTTTGCATTACAGATGCTATTCTGAAATGATACATAGCACATCTGACATATCATGACGCAAAAACGGTGTGAGTATCATTTGCAATCATAAAAGAAAAAGCTTCAGAAGCAGACAGAATAAATAAATAAAATAAAATAATTCCCCAAATAGTCGGCCGTACGGTGTTTTGCGGTAGACTCGAATGCCTTTTGTGAGATGTTTGACACAGTACAAACTGCAAAAATGACACTTTTCAAATGTGTTCTCGTTTTCAGACTCAAATGTAGTAATCAGTATTATAGGTTATGCGCACATTTAAACATTTGTTTATTGTGGAAATTTCGACAGTTGTAATTTTAAGTCCTGTTATTCTAGGAATTTTACGCCCTATTTGAAAATCATAAGCTTTAATTATATTTATTATTTGAAAATCATAAGCTTTAATTATATTTATTATTTGAAAATCATAAGCTTTAATTATATTTATAATTTGAAAATCATAATCTTTAATTGTATTTATAATTTGAAAATCATAATCTTTAATCATAAACTAAACAGTCTTGACTTAATTTATCTCCTAAATTTTAATTTTTCCTAAAAAACTGTTATGATATCTAAGTGACAGTTGAAAAGCGAGCATTCTACACATTTTATTCTTTACGAAAATACACGTTATAAAACAAATAAAATATTAATATTCTGGCGCTTTAAAAATTCTCCATTTTTTAATGCTCCTGCAATACTTTCGCAGTTTTTACTTCGCAAGAGTTACAACGGACTTTTCGGCTTCAGAGGCAATGATTTTACACTATTTTACAAAAATGTTCATCAAAAGTGATCTTCCTGTAAAAAAAAAAAATCTGTAAAATTTTCAAATCATATTACATATTCATAACAAAATATTTTTAAAGGAACATTTTTCCTCTTTCAAATGATTCGAATATTGTTTTACTGCAAATGTAATTATCAACGTTAATATGAATTATGTGAGAAAAAAATAAATAAATTCACATAAAACATAAAAGAAAAAGAACATCGAATTCGAATTTAGAAAAAAATTGCTTTGAGGTGTGTTAGGACCTGTCATAGTGAACCCGTATACCAAATTTTCTAGGTCTAGGCTCTATATGCGATCGGCATAATGAAACAACTTAGCAGTATAAAGACAAACACCTTCTTACATTTACATAGATAAGTCATACACCTTATTAATATTTACATAGATAGTCAACTAATCAAGAACAAATAAAATTTTAACTTGTGCCCAATTTTTATACTACTGAGCACTTTGAGCTGCATCTTACATACACATGATTCATTCAAGTGCTCTAAATCTTACACTTAATGTTTGTCCAGCGGTATTCTCAGGCATAAATTCTTCCAGGCGTAGGTTTAATATGCTCAACAGAGCATAAGTTCAAGGAACTTAATGGATCGCCGCATTCTTACGTTACTACACTTTGTTAAATATTGCATTCCTAATTAAGATGCACAAAAATTCCTTAAATAGATTAACACTTAAAGGAAACCAGGATAAATAAATGATCGCTAAAATTATGCTAGTCGTGATATTTTATAGAAATTGCGTCTGTGTCACCGTAAGATAAGTTGCTTAAAACAGTCGCCGTAATTTAGAACTTACAGGAAATTTATAGTTAAATGAAACTTGAATTTAGAGAGAGATAGAGACATGAATTAGCATTAAAATATTTAGAGTTTAGACATGAACGAAATCTATATTAACACAGCAAATCGCTTATGAATTATCACTACTTATAATTAACTGCACTTATAATTAACTGCTTGCGCTACGTAGACGTAGAAGACAGTATAAAAGTACTTTCTTACAAAGTACTTTCTTCTTTTAAATATTTTGCTCTTTTGGCGACAAAAAATATCGTTCGTCTTAACCGAAAATCTGTATTGACCAAATTTATCTTAATACATATTTTAACATTAATTTTCATTATATATGGTCGGGATATCTTCATTTTATATCGTTCGCTCTATTAGTAATTCGTCCCAAGCGAGTTCGTCTTAATCAGGTTTGATAGTTTATGACTTTCAACGTGTGAGTAAAAAAAATATATATTTGACATATTTTTGTAGGTATTTAGCAATTCTGAACACACTTAACTCTTGTTTTATTTAATTTAGAATATGTTCTAAAAAATATTCCATGAACATTTATCTGATATAATGCATTCTAAAAAGTGCAAAATGCACTTAAAATTATACCAAACTACATCAACACTCTCTTTGGTTTAGTATTAACGAAAGATATGGTATTCTAATAGGGATGTTTTATATCAAATACTTAAAATATACCTGCATAAATTTTTCCCTTTATATTAATTATATACTGGGTGGTTTCTAAATAACAGAACCTAAGATAATGATATTAATGAAATATATTTGATTCTATTATTTTTAAAGAAAAATGGCAGTGTTAAAGATTTTTTCATAAATTTAGGAAACGCTTGCGAGTACATTTACGTATCTATGTGTGTAAAAAAAAAGAAAAACAAATGTTAATGCTGCAAAAAACCAGTATTTTCCCCGAAATACGCATAAATTAAAAACCTGTAATTTAACTTTTCTGGGTTTTAAATTACTCCACAACTGTGTAACACATTATTCTGAGATAACTGCATAAGCGCCCCGATTGCAAAAGAGATAACACGCAGTTCCGCGTAGATGT
This sequence comes from Cheiracanthium punctorium, assembly GCA_038373885.1. NCBI lineage: Eukaryota > Metazoa > Arthropoda > Arachnida > Araneae > Cheiracanthiidae > Cheiracanthium > Cheiracanthium punctorium. Next base: position 1,708,745 of record JAWZYV010017968.1, read on the forward strand.
GTTTAAACATAGTAACAAAAGGATGCTGACTTTATATTTTAAACGATGAAGATAGTTTAAATGATATAATTTTTACATTTACGGAAAGATAAGGGAGTTCATGCTGCAACAATAATTTAGTTTTGAGCTCCTTTTTAAGAACAACATCTAAAAAGTTATTTTTAGAATTGGTCCCTGAACAGGGACAGGTTTACTGTTGGTTTGCCTGTATACACAATAAAAAAAAATGTGCTGATATTTCTTTCCATAATATGTAAAAAGTAAAATCAAATCTTGCCAATACTAAAAAGAAAAGAAAAAATGTATTATGCGTAAGTCCAAGGTCTGTTCTGAATCAACAAGTCGGCTGCCCAAATATAAAACACAGTAAGTGACAAATTCAAAATCTTCCAGAAAATCAATAAAACGTATTTTCTTTTAGCCGCACGAATTTGTATTTTAGCACAACAAATTAACCGTTGATTATTGTCACAGATTAGGATGACAACATGCAGAATATAAAATAGGTTTTTAAAATTGTTGAAAGTGTTACTTTGTTTTAAATTTTTCAAATTGAAAAATAAAAAGAACTTACAAAGTTTATCAATTTTAATATCTATACGAAAAAATTAAATTATTGAAAAGTACCAAGTAAATCATGTTCACACGACTCTCATAGAACGAAAAATTCTAAAAAATCCATTTTGAAAAATTTGTCCCTTACTGTGTTTTAAATTTGGGCAGCCGAAGTGCTTGCCATGGTTAACTCTAAAACATAAATGTAAACACCCCAAAAGGAACTTATGTTTAAAAGATGAAATAACTATGTAAAGTAACACACATAAAAGGCCAAGAAAAGGTACTTATCAGAATGTGTGTTATTTTACAAAGTTTTAATGATTTTATATTTCATCTAATATTCATACTTGATTTATTTTGTTTTGTTTCGTTAAAAATTTCAGTTATATCGCTCCTATAAAATTAAAACATTGATTTGAATGTTCCTTATATATTTGTATTGAAACGTTTTAACTCTTTATATTATAATGAGAAATCATCAGAAAAAATTATTTTGTGAATAATTAGAAATACCAATATAGAATTCTAGTTAAATCTCAAAAGCAATCACTTTTGCTCATTTAAAAAGATGAAAAATTCGATGTTTAAAGGTATTTGTCAATACTAATTTTAACTTCCATTTAATATTTTCTCACTATCTAGTTTAAAGTAATATTTTGGTTTGAATATTCTTTTAATAGTTCAAAAAACATATACTAGGGGAGGATGGGGTAGGTTGTCTCACTTTTCGTGTATTCATAAAAAAAAACTTCACTAATATCAATACTATTTAAATAAAATTTGCAGTTTATTATGTTTTCATATAAGAATATTCATATTATGAAAAATCAGGAAGTATTTTTTTCATATTTAAAATAATCGCTTTTTATTCAAACCCGGAATCAGACAAGTAAACAAATAGTGAGGTAGATTTTCACAGGTGTTGGAGAATGCTTGTCTTATTCATAAACCTACTGCACAATATAATCGAAAGGTGTTTTAGAAATAAACTTATAATGATCACATCTCACTGTTTCACCAAAATTAATTGAGAAAAATAATAGTATATACTTTCCCTTGCTGGACTCCTCAGTTAAATGTCCACGGATATAGATTTCTTGTTTCAGTACAAAGAAAAAATCTATTTTTTATATCCATAGCACACCAGACCACATCAACAACAGCATTTCCAATCCTTTCAGGAATAAATCCCTCAGATCTACAAAGAATCAAGTTTCACATTCATATCAAGACATAACCAATCCATTACAACTAAAGCTATCTGATCCTGATCATGCAATATTAAGGTATCCGTACACCTTAGAAACGTAATTTTCGGTCGAAAATTCGATTTTCAATTTTGATGAAATAATAAAATTTGATCTTTTATCTTTCTAAAACCACTTGAATTTTTATTGTATCTCAAGTAGAAGCAGAGATATAGCAGTTTGAAAATTAGTAGCTCAAAGCTAAATAAAGTGTATATGAAAGTTGTTTTTAGCGTTTTCTCAAAATGAAGTTTTTTGACGATTTATTTATCGCAAACCATCATAACTTAAAAACCAATGCGTTGAATGGGATGAATTTTTGTTCGCATGTTGTTTATATATCACTAGCTGCTATCCGTGACTTTGTCCGCGTCTGCTTTAGAATTAGGTCCCGAGAGAAATGTAGCATGTGTGAATAACAAATATTGTTGCGACAAAAGAAACTGCATTTAAATATTATTTGCTTGTTACTCTTTTCAAAAGGAATATAATGCATGGTAGTATACTTCATTTAAAATTAGAGGAATGTGCAGAGTTACTAAATTTAGATTTTTTCAGGCATTTGACGAATAGAGACAGTTACGGCAGTATTTGCGAACTGTTTTGTAAAAGAAATATTTATGCTATATGCATGAATTTTAGCTTATGTTAATCAGAAATAGAGCAGCTTTCTATTAGTGAAAAAGTTTCAGAATCGGTTCTATAGTTACAGAGATACCCAGAGAGCGTAATGTATTAGAATTATTTTGAGTGTTCCTGTAAAGGAACTATTTACACTATATGCATGAATTTTAGCCTATAATACTCAAGAATAGTGTAGCTTACTCTCAGTAAAAAAAGTTTAGGAATTGGTTTAGTACTAACAGAGATACACATAGAGAGTAATGTAATTCTTATTAGCATCTCTGTAAAAGAACTATCTATGATATATGCATTAAAGGTAGCCTATAACACTTAGGATGCCACCAGTGTCTAAGAGTTCCCGCAGTGGAATGGGCGCTAAACTCCGTTCCCATAAGAACACGGCAAGTGAAGCAGCATCTGGCTTGGCCAGTGCTTGGGAGGGACTTCCCCCTCTCGGCCCGTCCGCTGTGGAACCGTGTACGCTAATGGGAGCTGGTGCACGTAAAATCCGTCGTGGCTCCAAAGTCCTCCAAGTTGTTAAACGATACCTCTGGGGGTGCCGATTTCAGGGGGTTGGTCCCTCCTCTGTAATTGGTTCAAAATTACGGGGCCCCGAGCTAAGACGGACTTCCTCCCACTGGGGCTCATTGAAATGGAAGCCGCTCCTTCGGCCCATCGCCTGCCTATATTTAGGGGGATCTGTCACCGCTACGCGGTTGCCAGAGGGCATTAGCGACAACAACAGCCAGTGTCTAAGAAGTTCTGCTCTAAAAACTGCAAGACGGGAGGTGCCAGGTTCAAACCCCGGTCACGCCTGTCGACCTAGCCGCTACCATTTTTCCGTGGTTTTACAAAAAACCTCGCGTAAATAAGGCTTAGAATAACTTAGAAACTCCCCCACAGAGGAGTTCCCTATATAGACCCAGGACCCTAGTGCAGTCAATCGGTCTTAATCCAAAAAGAAACAATAATACTCAGGAATAATGTAACTTTCAATCAGTGAAAAAAGTTTTAGAATCGGTTTAGTAGCTACAAAATTTCCATAGAGCGCAATGCATTAGAATTATTTTGAGTGTATTTGTAAAAGAATTATTTATGCTATATGCTTGAAAGGTTGCCTGTTCGTTAATCCAGGGCATAAGCTATTTTCATTACAAATTTTTCCAAATCCGTTCAACCATTTTTGTGTGATTCAGTCAAAAACATCCAAACACACAAACGTACACATTTATATTGGTAGGATTTGGAAATTTATGAACTTTAAGAAACACATCTGGACTTTTCTTGGTACTTACGTATTATCCCGGCGGTCATTCCCGCCAAACTGTTTTTTCGTCAAATGAGTTGCCAAACTGCTGCCAATCGCATTCAAAACCATTATTAAGTTCATGTGCCCGGCATTTATCTCGGCAAAAAATCGCTCGTCTTGAGGGCCGCCGGGATAATACGTATAAGTACCCTTTTCTTTACTTATGCTTTTTAATTTGGCGTAAAATCAACATAATTTCCATACCAATTCGTGTTTTTCAAATGCATATGACTTTGCAAATAGAATTTCTGCTTTATTTCAAAAGTATTTTGTGCGAGCGATAAAACGTTTTTTAATTAATAGTTAGAAAAGTAGTTAAAATTTCAAAATTCTGAGCCTCAGGTGCACTTTACCGAAGTCATGGCCTCAGTCATGCTCAAATTTTAAAAGCTAATTGCTTTCTGTAGATTTCTCGGGTGAACATTCATTTTTATTATTATAGATAGATAGATTTGGCATAAAACTGGCATAATTTCCGTGGTATTTAATGCTTTTCAGATGCACGTGATTCCTCATTGAAGTAATAGCATTCCTGTTAGCTCAAAACATGAATCATTTGATACGGGTGAATCTCTCCAAGCATGGCAGCGTAAAAACGGTTTTTAATTAATAATTAAAAAATTAATTAAAAATCTAACATTCTAAGTCGCCTATAGCCTTCTCCAGAGTCCCATCTATATCTAAACCAAAATTCATCATAATCAATTCAGCGGTTTAGGCGTGAAAGCGTCATAAACAAACAAACTGACTTTCGCATTTATAATATTAGTTAGGATAGATTTGGCATAAAACGGGCATAATTTCCGTGGTATTTAATGTTTTTCAGATGCACGTGCTTCTTTATTGAAGTAATAGCATTCTTGTTAGCTCAAAACATGAATCATTTGATACGGGCGAAACTCGCCAAGCATGGCAACGTAAAAACGGTTTTTAATTAATAATTAAAAAAGTAATTAAAAATCTAAAATTCTAAGTAGCCGATAACCATCTCCAGGGTCCCATCTATATCTAAACCAAAATTCATCCTAATCGTTTCAGCGGTTTAGGCGTGAAAGCGTCATAAACAGTCAAACTCACTTTCGCATTTATTATATTAGTTAGGATTAAAGGGAATAGGCTATGCTCATTAACATAAACTAATAAAATTTCAATTTATGGCTGTTTGTATTTAAAGTTTTTGGCTGTTTTCGGATTTCTTAACATATTTATAAAGATTTACTGTTCCAGCTTCTCATGTAGCGGGACAAACTTCTTGATAATAGTCTATTCCCTAGATTATATTATCATTAATCTTATGCATTTTACAGATTTCGAATATGTAAGTAATTTTTCGAGTTATGGTGTTTTGCGGAAATGCAAAAATTTTGATATTTTTTTGTCTTTTCCTGCCCCAATTTTTTTTTCAGATATTTGATAACTTTGTTTTAAATGATTATCTCATTTTTCTTACATTTAATGATAAAATATAGTTTTTTATGTGTAAAATTTTTAAAATTTCGAAAAAAAGTCTCCACAGGTGTACGGATACCTTAAAGTCTAAATTTAATTCACCCAATTAAATTTGACGATGGAGCAAAATATGCTTTTAAAATAGATACAGATGAGTTCAGGCAACTAAGTGGCTCAGCCTTCTGTTCGGTGGATAAGGACAAATTATTATACAAATGCAATTACCCGCCGTACGTCAATAACTCAAATATTTCAGGCAGAACTCTTTTCAATATACTAAGCATATATTAAAAGGGTTTTAAATCTCTAATTTCCAAAAGCAATCATAGCAAATCCTGCTTAAACTCCTCCGAAACACACAAATTTCTAATTTAATAGCTTTTAAAATATTAAGCCTACTATTTCAATATTCGAATGTGATGTCTTTCAACTGGTTTAAAGGTCGCAGCAGTAACTAGAGTAATGAGCTAGCGGATTGTCTGACTAAACAAGCACCCCAAAAAATTAATAAGAGATCTATCCATCCCCATCCCACTGTCCAATATAAAATACATACTAAAAGTTTCTAGTATCTATATTGATGCGATCATTTTGCGTGGAAAATTAGAAAAAACTGGTTAAAAGTTCGGCAAGAGAGATGGCAAAATAGCTCCTAACCAGGCAGTTATACATTTTCATTGTTCCCAAAAGTCACAGATACTCACTCTTCTTCTTCCAAATACCTCATTTGTATATCATATATAAGTTATTTTTCTGAAAATTTAAAATGTACTTTATTTAGCCTTTTCTTTGAATAATCCTGCCTTTATATTAATAAAAATGTTTTCTGTAACGCGATATATCACCTAGAATAGGTCATCACATTGTTACAACGTCCCACCATTATTCATATTTGTTTTCTTTTATAACGTAGGTCTAACAAACATTGCGTGGGTTCCTAGAAAACAGCTCAGTAATCACATAAACAAGAGAACAGTATAATTATTTCATGTTCTAAAAACATTAAATAATGCCTAAAAAATGCCTAAAAAATGATGAAAAAAATGAACATTTTACTTGAACAAATGTCAGTTTAAAACATCGTCTACCTTTGTAATCGGAGCTTCATTGTTTTCATATTAAGATTGTGATTATACTTAATACATGGTGTCTATTTCAGACAATATTTATCAATGAATATTAATAAAAAAAGGCTTACAACAACTTAAGCCAACATACCGCATTCTCAAATACCTAGAGCTTCTAAAGTTGCTAACGATGTTTCCTCTAAGCATACTGTTTTACTTTATATTTCTTCAATAGGTTCTAAATATTTTGACACGATAGATTAGTGGCTAAAAGCGAACAAAAATTGATGGTTATAGGATTGAGGATATAGTGGACTTACTAATGTACTATGATTGCTTGAATATCATTGTAAACAAAATTTTAAATCATAATATACAATCACAATGAGAGACTATCACCTTATAGTACACACTTAATAGACAAGAAAACTGAATATATTCTTATGCATTAAAGGGATTTTAACAGTATCGTCAGCACAAGGAACTGTATGCTTAAAATCTTCTGCAAAAGAAAATTCCCATTAAGTTTCCTTTAAAATATTAAATTATAAATTTCTTTTTCAGAATGAATCTATTAATATATACCCTGCAAACTAGTTCGTTCAACTGTTATCAGACTACAACATAATGAACTGTTATTACGGCTATCAAAACACTTAATAGGTACCATAATGATACCATCTAAATTCCACTACGGAAATAAATCTCTTTTAATGCGGAAAATGATTACAAAGCGTAAACAGAAAGACTAAATCTTGCACGCTTTTTAAAATATGTAATAGTACATAAATTATCTTATGGTATCTAAATTATCTGTGTTAGATTTAAACTAAATTTGCAAAATATACATTTTCAGCGAGAAGAAAATAGCTCTCTCAAAATGCACTTTATTCTCAAATGTAATATAAAATGTGTAGTTATACGTATATGAGAGAACGTAATTTAAAAATGCTATTTGTGATATCACTGATATCATTTAAGCTGTTTACAACGACAAAAAATAGAAAGAATGAAAAAAAAAGGAATCTGGATATAAGTAAAAAGAAAAAAAAACGAAAAACCTCACTAGTAGAGGAAGGAAAAAAATCTTGACAGTATTTTATTTTTATTTTATTTTATTTTATTTTTTTGCATCTGGATATTGATTATTTTTGTTCAAAAGAAAATAATTATATGCGTATAAAAATACGTATCTTGTGTGAGATACTTGTTTACAATATTTACGTGCTATAAATACATAAGCGTTGTAATAAGTAATAAAAATAATTACTTATTTTGTTTATAATGTTCAAATTTTTATTTCGAAAAATAGCTATTTGGTAGTGAAAGTAAGCAATAGCTCTTTGTGAGTATTTACTATTTACTGTAGCTAAAAATCTTCATTTACTGATGGATTAGTGAAATTAAGCTAAATTATAGCTTTTTTTCTGCTTAGAATTTTCTTATGATACCAAACATTTAAAAATGGCTGCGATTATTATGTTGAAAAACTTTGGGTGCTTTTATATACCATATTAATTGAATACCATACCGATATTCTTAATTAAATTACTCATTTATAAAATTTTTTTTCTTGCAAATGAAATCCACATTATGAAATTAAAGAAACATTTAACCTATTTTATAATATTTTCTTTCCTTACCAAAAGTACATAAAACTTCAACTTATTAGCATGCTTAAGCATTAATGAGAAATTGCCATTTAATTTAGCTTATCTTTAAATTCGCAGCACTTAAAAGAAAAATCACAAAAACAAATTGTTTTATTAATGAAAAAGGTTGTGTCATGATAAGAAATGTTTTATAAAGGAAGAATTATTTATTTCTTGGCTAATAATAAAAGGTAGACTGTACTGACAAGTAAATCTTTCAAAAAGCTCATTTTCTTGCAAAAAAATGAAGTGGAAATGCATTTTTCTAGACAGGCATTTATTAGCATGTTGTGTACTACGAAGTTGTTTAAGCATGGAATATGAGCTTAAAATGTAGTTATACAGGAACTGTAACATATCTTTCGAAGCCCTTAACAATTTATATTCGCCATATTTATATACAGTTATATATGTGTAGAGGAAGGTGGCCCAAAATTATACCCCTAGAAGGAAAACTTGTATAAAATAACATAAATGTTAAATAGAACTTTTCCCTTTGCCACAATATTTTACACAATATTTTGAATTATAAACACATTTTAAACCCAAACTGGGTAACGAAAAAAAAAATTTTTGAAAAGAGTCCAAAGGATCATTTTACCCTCCCCCAAGGTAAAATGATCTTTCATTTTAAAATAAGCGTAAATTGTTTTTTATCGGCAAAATAAAATATGTAAAAGTAATTATGACTATACATAATGAAAAGTTTTACAATCATACTGTATGCAGGGGCGTAGCCAAAAATTTTTCATGGGGGGGGGGTTACGACTACTACAACTCATATATATGTATGTATACGTGTGTGTGATAATGTAGTGAAGAATATACATTTTGTATGGCAAAAAATTCCCCATGGGGGGGTTATGACCCCCCTAACCACCCCCCCCCTTGGCTACGCCTCTGACTGTATGCATCATTTATATTATGAAAATTATGAAATAAAGTGTCACAAACAATAAAATGGAATATATCAAGATTATAAATCAAAAATTTCGGGCTACAATAAACGCAGAAATAAATTAAACAGTGTAATGGGAATTTGAATACATCTGAAGGGCTGACATGATGACTAGGACACTGCAATGGAGTTTCTTAAGTCAACGGATCACTCTACCCGGATGTAGGGCTGCCCACTTTACGTCATATTACTGGAACATGTCGAGAAACAAAACAAACCAATCAAGTGTAATTCAAATCTAAAAACATTAACTATTCAATAAACCAAGTCATATTTCTGTACATTAAAAACTGTATTTTCAAATAAATAGGAAAGTTAGTGCTTACCTAAGAGATATGATAAATCCCAGATTTTGAAGAATGCTACCCACGTGAAGTAATACACGTAATAAACCGATCGCTTAAATATTGCCATTGCTTCTTCTTGACTTGACACTACTAATTACTTTATGTGTTAACTGGTAGATCGCGCTGCATGTGCTTAAGAAAACATATGTGGATCGTTTTGCCAGCTAGGATCATTTTGGGCCACCTCCAATTACGTGTGTAACTATTGAATTCATTAAATTAAAATAAAAATTAATTTAAATTTAATTTATTAATTATAGTTTATACCATTCAAAAATTTATTATTCGCGGACGAGTATCTGCGTAAAATTTCAAAACAATGTTTAAAAATACAGTAGAATTGGTGATTTCGTATCCCGCTTTCATGTTATTTCTGTCCAAAAGTACGGAAATTGCTGATGCAGTAAGTAGCAAAAACATAAAAGTTTTTCCGATTTTCAAAATAGGCTTTTCTTTAGACATCTGTGGCAAACGAAAGTCACTACAGTTATGTGGTCTAAGACGGTTTTTTCGGTCAAGAAAATTATCGCAGAGTACTTCAAAATTAATAATTTTTAGGAAATACTTTATAAATGCAAATGTATGGTAGACTGCTGGAATTGACTGAGAGAAGAAATCTAGTTGAAGTTCCAAATCTTCATATACACGGTTTACATCATACAATTTACGGGAAAGTCGAGTGTTGGCGGTCGAGATCTAATACTTAACGAGGTCTCTCAGGCAATTCACGGTAATGAAAAAAGTATAACTTCTCCCTCCGAGCAACCATTTTCCTATAACTTGACACTAAATGTCACTTCAAACCAATAACTTTAGGAATGTACAACTGATCGCCGCGGAAATTCGTATACATACATGTTTGAACGCAAAGAATATTTTCAGCGTATCCGTTTTGCTCGCCTCCGTTTTGCATTCGTAACTTACCTTCTGTTTCGTTCAACCGCTTGGTGTGAAAATATCGTTCAACTGATTTCGATGAAAACTGGAGATATTGGAGCACGGAGAATACTTTTATGCTATCCAATTTGCTATGACTTGCGGCTAGATGCCGATGCAGCGTACCAATTTCAAAACCGTTCGATCGATCACCTTAAAAATTGGTATACTTACACATTTGAGCAGAGAGAATATTTTTTACTATTAACTTGGCTGTAGCTCACCACTACATGGCACTGCAGCCAGGACCTGATTTCCGGGAGGGTATTTCGGGCAAGCGCCGGGCCCATAACAAAAAGGGAGCTCCAAAATATTTCTTTACATTTAAAAATTTGTAAATTTTGAAAAACAGTTTTCGATAGGTAGGCCCCCAATAAAGCTTTTGCCCAGGCCCCCGATGAAGCTTTTGCTGGACCCCAATTTGGCAAATCTGCACCTGACTTGAGCACTTTAGTACTTTAACTCGCCTCTTGATAGCTTCTCTCCGCACTGCAGCAATCAACGTCTTGATCGTTCCACTAACCACTCTGAAAATTGGTATACATACATATTTGAACACGGAGAATATTTTCGCGTTATCCATTTTGCTGTAACTGGCCCATTGATGGCGCTGCAGCATATCTTGACCATTAAACTGTTTGCTGCGAAAATTGGTACACATAAATATTTGAAGATGAGAATATTTCGATGATATCCACATTTTGCAATAACTTTGACAGTAGATGGCACTGCACCGAATCATCTTCTTCCCCGTTCAAACGATCACCATGAAATCCTATATGCATGATTATTGAACACAGATAATATTTATGCGATATCCATTCTGCTATATCTATTTTGCTATATATATTTATTATGGTAAATAGTAATTACAACAAACCCTAATATAAAAAATCTATTCCTTCCCGTGCGAAGAATGGGGCCTCCAGCTAGTATATATATATATATATATATATATATATATATATATATATATATATATATATATAAATTGGGTTGGAGAGAAAGTTCTGTCGTATTTTAAATAGGCAGGTGATATTTCTTGTAAATAATAAAAAAAGAACAACATCTGGCTAGTGAGTCGATGGGATTTTTTTTTTGTTTTTTAGCTGCTGTATAATATAAAAGGTGTCCTTTTTTTACCGTTCATAATTTACTTGTGATATTTAAAGTGAAAAACATGTCTGTAGATAAAGTGCAGTGTCTGATCAAGTAAGAATGTGTTCATCACTTCTGATTAGACACAATCTGGAGCCGTTTTTGGACAGGCTGGTTACTGGAGATGAAAAGTGGATTCTTTACGAGAATATTAAGAGAAAAAAATCTTACTGCAAACCAGGAACATCATCAGGAACAGTTAAAGAACCAAGTATCCATCAACGAAAAGTACTGTTTTGTTTGTGGTGGGACTGGAAAGGTCCAGTGTACTATGAGTTGCTGAAACAGGGAAAAACCATCAACGCGGATCTGTACTGCAATCAGCTGGATAAACTGAATGCAGCTATCAAAGAAAAAAGGCCAGCATTAGCGTCCAGTAAAGGAATAGTGTTCCACCACGATAATGCTCGCCCGCATACTGCAATGGTGACACAACAAAAACTGAATGCGTTAGGATGGGAAGTCCTTAGTCACCCACCGTATTCATCTGACATTGCACCATCTGATTATTATCTGTTCAGATCTCTGCAAAATTATAAAACGGCAAAAAATTCAAGTCTTTTGAAAGTGTTTCTAAGTCAGTTGCTGACTATTTTAACTCCAAGGATGAGCATTTCTACAAAACAGGAATTCACAGGTTACCTGAAAGATGGCAACAGGTTGTAACAAATAACGGAGCATGTATAATTGATTAATATTAAACACATATTTTTATAAATGAATTCAAATATTTTCTTTAAAACACGACAGAACTTTCCATCCAACCCAATATATAATATCAGTGTTAGAGCGTTATTTGAGAAGTTTCCTTTAGCTGCATAACACTCTATCTACTACACCAGCCTGCAAAAAAAATTTTTTTTTCTTGTTTGTAAAATTTTAATTGATTTATATCAGCAATGATGATGGCATTCCAAAATGCAAACTAATTTTTATGTAACACGTAAGGATTTTTTACAAATGACGATGAAAAAAATTAGCAAAATGCAGTATAATGCATACATAGCAACTGTAGTTACAACTGTAGTTTGTAACTACAGTTGCTATGTAGTTTGCAACTGTAGTTACTATTAACTAAGCACAATAATGCTGTTCATTTACAATATTATGATAACTTTTGTGTTTTTCTTGAAGAACTTGTAACTGAGTTATTACGTGCTTATCATCTTATCATCTAAGTCAAGAAGCTTCTTTTTCGGGTTTTTCGTTTATGGTCCACATCACTGTCTCTTTTTAAACACCAAAAGTAATCGGCCATCATGTTAACATCCCACCGTCCTTGATATCTGCGTTCCATCTCCTTTATATCCCGGTGGACTCTTTCACCTTGCTCGTCACTCATTTTTCCTAAACTGTCTGGGAAGTATTCCAAATGTGAGTGAAGGAAGTGAATTTTAATGCTCATATTGCACCCCAAAAGATGATAAGTACGTAATAACTCAGTTACAAGTTCTTTGTAATTTTCTTTTTTCTCATTTCCCAAAAAAACTTCTACGACATCTTTAAATGCAACCCAAGCCTGCTTCTCTCTATTTGTCATACATTGTTCAAAATTAGAATCTTTAACTAATTTCTTTATTTGTGTTCCATCAAATACACCTTCTTTAATTTTAGCGCTAGACAATTTTGGGAACTTCGATATAAGATACTCAAAACATTTTCCACCTTTATCCAAAGCTTTCACAAACTGCTTTATGAGTCCCAATTTTACGTGAAGTGGGGGCAATAAAATATTTTGTGGATCTATTAAATATTCATTTAAAATATTCTTCTTACCAGGAATCCATTCTTGTCTCTTCGTCCATACCTTTTTTATCCAATGGCTTTCTCTGTCCCTGCTATCCCATTCACAAATAAAGCACGGAAATTTAGTAAATCCACTTTTTTGCCCGAGAAGCAGACCTATAACCTTTAAGTCACCACATATTGCCCAATTGCGTTCAGTGTATTTTATTTTAGTGAGAAGCATCTGCATACTTTCATATGTTTCTTTCATGAAAACGGAATGTGCAACTGGAACTGATGCAAGTTTAGATTCGGTATGCAATAAAACTGCTTTTAGACTCCTCTTTGAGGAATCTATAAATAGTCGCCAATCATTCTGATTATAATTAGGAATATCTTCTAATTCATGTAACAAACCAGGTATGTCAGCACAATAAACCAAGAAGTTATCAGATTTGAAAAATGATAAAAATTGCTTTTCTCGATTGCTGTACCAACGAAACGACATATGTGTCGTTATTACTTAATTTCAATGAAGTAAGAGGTTTTCAGAATTTATTTAAACAAATAAACATACATACTTTATTAATTTATCCTATCCAAATCGCAAAAAATCTGTATTTTTACTTATTTAAAAATTTTACTTTTCAAAAAAACTGTACGTTATACGTAAAAACTAATATTATTTTTGAAATAAGCATGCGAAAATACATAAAAAACAACTATTACTTTTAAAACAAGAAATTGTTGCAGACTGGTGCTATGCATATTTTTAAAAATTTTAACTATGAGTATGTATTACGAAAATAATAGCTCAAAATACAATTCTGTAAGACAAAAAAGCCGCATAAATCACAATCTGAATTTATGTAAAACTGTCTCGATTCTTATGCTTAATATTTGATTTCTAAAATCAGTCAAAGCAAGTTTGTGGCACGTTTAATGAAGAAAAGAAAATACTAAAATTTCTTAATGATAAAAAATATAACATTTTTTTTTCGTTTATTTGCACGAAAAATCATTAATCAATTTCCTTTATCGGCAAAGTTACATCATGTCTTTATTTGATTGACATTTAGTCATCGGTACATGTACACAGGACCTAATTAGAGACTACAGCACACAGCTTACTAGACAGAAACTGCTAGGACAGAAACGTGATGGAATTCAATTCGAGACCCCAAAGAGCGTGTAAATTACCTATCTCAGTTCAGAATTACTCAACTAATCGTTTACATAATTACACATGATCTTAGTGCTCGAAATGTCTTTAATTAATCTGTTAATAAATATTATTGAACAATATACTTCATGCTTTTGTACTTCAAAGTACAAAAATACCCTTTCTTTAAACTGCATTATAGTAAAATGATGAAGGCAGGGAATTTCCCAAGCAATATTGTTAAAATGCGTCAAAAAGTAACCAGGTGAAAAATGTTCTTTACTAGGTGTTGAGACTATATTTCAAGAAAGAATTTTTCCTGGATATTGAAATTATATTTTAGATTTCTGGATTCTCACTTTCAGATCGATGTTGTAAACACTGTGAAATATTCATAACTTTAAAACGCTATTTGTAAGGATAGTTTTCAATGAATTTCAAAATTTATTTTGATCTACTGAAAAATATGGTATATTTAATGTATCTGGCAATCTTCATTATTAGTCCGAATATAAAGCGGCCTCGAATATAACGCGTACCAGAAATTTTTCATCAAGATAATTAGAAAAATCCTATATTTAAGCCTCGAATTTAGCACGAGTAGGTTTTTAACGAGAAATCATCAGTCAAAAAAATACTGCGTTATATTCGGGCCTATACGTTATATCCAAACGCGCTAAAAGTGTAAAACCAGCACATATAGGTGCTCGAGTAAATTAGGAAATGATACGTTAGTTTTATTTCAGATGGTACATACTTCTTTATACATTTTTTTTTAATTGCAGTTATCTCTTAAAACAGAAAAGTTTCATATGGTTTTTAATGAAGTTTTATTGTAACATAGAATTGTTCAACGAATATTCTGCAATTTTTTTAAAGGATTCATTATAAATTCAACTAACATATTACCTTTGTGAATTCTAAATGTGAATTATTATGTAGTCTATTCTACAGAATGCATGCTAATTAAAGAATTCAATAGTATGCGAATGTTGTATTTTACAACTGTTTAACACGTAACACTTTGAAATGCAACATTCCCATATTAAATAGTTTCTAATTTCTCTTCTATCACAGCACATTCAAGGAAGTCACATATTATTTGGCTTTGGAAGTTAACCTGATTATCAAAGAAAAATTAGAATAGTACAGCAAACCTCCTGAAGAAATTGCTATCTGCGTCTAGATCCATATTTCTTAAATATCGCATTCTGAGCTAAATTTATGCTCAAATTGTTGCTGAAAATTTGTATCAACAAGAGATTTTCATTAAGCTGAAATGTGAAGATTTTCAGATTTTGACTCGATATTTGTCCGACATATTGATGGTTACTTTCACTCTTCTCTGTACTTATTTCGGAGAATAACGTTGTGCGAGTTCCACGGCTAGATGTTTGATATACTGTTCACTAAGCAATGGTCTTCAAATAGTATGATGCATTATTCTTTTATATTTCTCTATTATATATTTCTATATTTCCTATTATATATTTCCTATTATATATCTCTATTATATATATTCTATTTTTATATTTCTCTTTGACAAACATATAAAATGTGTGCATTTTTATGGAAAAATATTTTATTCATTCAAGAAAAAGGCTATTATTAGTTAATTTCGAATAAAGTTTAAAAGCAAACAACACTTGTAATAACATAATTGTTGTGTTATAATATTATAAATATTATTATTGTCGTACATTCTGATTAATTTAAAAAACGAGTGAACTAATTATTAGACATAAATTGTTACCTCCGATATATTATTATAAACAATTTCAACAAACACCTTTTTAACAAAACTATTCGTTTAAAACTGTTAAATAAAAAAACACATTTTTGTGCGTGTATTTACTATGTCTTATCTTCAGAGCGAAATATCTCACGCTTAAAAAGGATATCGTCCTTCTTTGTATGTACAGTCCAGTTACAGTCTAGTTCTTATTTAAGATTTATAACTATGGTAACTGAAATTTATTTTCTCGAGTTTTAATTTGTAAAATATTTGCATTTGAATAATATCAAAAGTATATCATAGCACAGAAAAATATTCATATTTAGAATAACAATTTGCAGCAAACCATGTTCCTTTTGTAAGTTGAATCCTCTTAAGAAAGTTCAGAAAACCAATGGCGAAAAAGGAGGTAATTTTTATGCTTCCACAATACTGAGTCATACCACGAGAAAATTTGCTTGCAGAGTTTTTTTTTATTATTACATGTCTTTGAATAAATGAAGAGAGCTTTATATTAAAAAAAGATGATGTCAACCATTTCACATTCATGATAAATACGTAATGCGTCAACCATTTCACATTCATGATAAATACGTAAATACGTTCTATATGGAACTACTTTAGATTTCTCATGGCAAGAAACTTGATATTTTGCTTTAAAAATTGAATATTTTTATTTCAATTTTATATCAGTGCACCTTTTCCTTCTCTTTGATAGTTTACTGAATATCGGTATTGTAAATTTTCTGAATGTCTTCTAAAAATTATTTAATTAATTTATTTATTTATTTTGTCCCGCAGTGGACTGGGCGCTAAACTCCGTTCCCATAAGAACACGGCAAGTGAAGCAGCATCTGGCTTCGCCAGTGCTTGGAAGGGACTTCCCCCTCTCGGCCCGTCCGCTACTGGAACCGTGTACGCTAATGGGAGCTGGTGCACGTAAAATCCGTCGTGGCACCAAAGTCCTCCAAGTTGTTAAACGATACCTCTAGGGGTGCCGATTTCAGGGGGTTGGTCCCTCCTCTGGAATGGGTTCAAAATTACGGTACCCCGAGCTAAGACGGACTTCCTCCCACTGGGGCTCACTGAAATGGAAGCCGCTCCTTCGGCCCATAGCCTGCCTATATTTAGGGGGATCTGTCACCGCAACGTGGTTGCCAGAGGGCATTAGCAACAACAACAACATTAATTTATTTATTCGAATGGCCGGCTCAGGTTGCCGACTATGTGCTTGACCGCTTTGTGGGCTGGAAATGTTAGTTATTTCATTATGGTCGCGTATTCGGCAGACCAACTATGGGATATTAAATTTTGAACCCATTCCAGACGAGAGACCCGCACTGGAAAAAAAAAGATGTTTTGTTGAATTAAGAAAAATTTTGTTAAATCAACAAAATTTTCATGTTGAAATAGCACCAGCGAAATTTTTGTTAAATTGATAAGTTATTTTGTTAAAATTATTTGGTTTTTTCAACGAAATATTTTGTCTATTTAATCAACGAATTTTCTTAAAATAACCGAATATTTTGTAAATTTAACCAAACCGTTTGTTTAAATGGTTTATTTGGTTAAAATCAAACAAATTATTTGATTGAATTAACATTTTTTATCGTTTACTGGCATATTCGTGGCTCATTTAACAATTTACATTTTTATTTACAATTACATTTACATTTTTGTTTGGCTGCTTTTATATATCTAGAAATTTGATTTTACCAACTTCAACGTCAGGTTTTTTTTCCCCTCCGCATAAGACAGTCAGATTATTTCAAATTCAAGAGGGGAATGTTTTTCTAATATGGCGTCACATTCAAAATAATTTAATGTCAAAATTTGGGTGAATATTTATCTCTTACACATGAAAACAACCAACATGTATCGGTAAAAGAAGAGTTTCTTGTTAGAAGCGAAAATAACCGTTATCTGTAAATTTAGGTAGGTATGCACACAAATAACCGCTGAACTAATAATTTTAAATGAGCGAAACATTATTTATGCGTACTGCGTACATAATCAGATAAATTAAACAAGGTAATAATACTTTCTAAGAATATGAAAAATGTGTAGTAGTTGCGTGTAACTTTGCTTAAATACAGCTACTTCCCTAATTCTGTTTATAATAAAAATAGTATAAACTGTGTCAAATAAACTTATTCCATCTTATAATGCTCGTTTCACGCTTATATTGCAGCAGGGGTAGTTTGGAGGCGATGCATGCGAACAACCTTGAACTAGAATCCAAAAAATAAATACAACAGATCACTCGTGATAAGCGTAAAGCGGCGAACAATGCCCAGGATGAAGGAGATTTTATATAACGCATAGTTCAAAGTATTAATAAAACGGATGTTACTAGCTTTTTCTGAAAAATCTGACCCTTCGTCTCCCTCGCACCGCCCTATGACGCATGCGTAAATTGATTGAAAAAATTTGGAATCTTTCAACAATTTCAACAAAACTTTTTTTTTAAATAAAAACCATTTTGAAGAATCGGTTTGGTTGAATAAAACTACCAAAAGTTTTAACCTAAAAGAAATTTGCTAAATTCAACAAAGCACTTTTTAGCGTGCGGCACCTGGGATAGCATTCCCAGAGATATTGTTTGAACATGTAGAACAAGAAAACCACGAGAGGTTCTATGTGTACCAGCCCCTATAGCGTACAGTCCACAGGTCACATCCGTTGCTGCTTCTCTTTCGGTATACTGATAGTAACCGAGTTTAACGTCTGAGTCACTGCTGGACCTTGCCGGACCAACGTCAATATACGTAACAATAAAAAGATAGCTTTTGGGGCATTATTAAAAAATTCCATTCCAAATTAGAATCAAAAGTAACCGCATAGTGTCGCACCACAATATGGTGCTGAGTACGAACAGGGCCGAAACCGGAAAAGAATTTCGGGGAGCGTCCAAAGATTTCGGCGGGAGTCCCATCAGTGAAAAATTCACCATTAAATTTTTCTTTGAAAGACTTCATCATTATTATTCTGTTAACAAAAACAAAATTTACGCGGGGGGGGGGGGGTGAGGTGGGCTCTCCCGACCACTGGACCATCCTACAAGACGGCCTTGAGTGCGAATGTTTTTTGGCCCAAAAGTTTCTGGCACCAACTCAGAGATCGTAAAAGCAGACTATCTGTTTCTTTATTCTTTTCTACTCTAATGAATACAATCTGGAAAAAAAATGTGATTATGTAAGCAAACTACCATACTGCAAGGAGGGATTAAAGGGGAGTACGAAGGGGACGACTGCCCCTCGCGAGAAAAAAGGAATCAGTGTAAAAGATCATACTTTACTTCCAAAAATGAATGTGCATGCGAATCTTCCATCTAACCGCCCCACCCACAAAATTGCATTAATCCGTCGCTGCCATACTGTAAGCTCCTGTTCAATGACATAAGCACCAATGACATAAGCATCGCAATAAATTTAGTAATTTTTAAAACCAATTTAGTTATTTCTAAACATCACACGTTTTTAAACAAATTTCGACACATGATACTTTTAAGAAATCTGTTTTATCTATTACTATTATTAATATCGAAATGGACTACTAGAGAACAGCTGGCAGAACATCTCGTGTGGGTAAAAGAAAAAATCATTGAAATAAAAGAACTTAAGAAAACAGATCATACGTTAAAAAAATCTTACAGAAGAAAATTATTACCATGGTTTGGACACGTCAAGATAATAGGCAGTGAAAGAGTACCAAAAAAGATGACGAATCGGGAAGCACCTCGTAAGATAAGGAGAGGAAGGCCAAGGAAGCAGCTTCAAGCGACCATGAAAGATAAAAAGATAAAGGAGGAAGAACCAGCCAACAGGCAGTTATGGAAAATGAAATTCGGTTGAAAAACGAATAATTATTTTAGTTTTATTCATTTTTATCGAAAGAGCAAAAGTATAAGAAGTAGAAAAGTTTGTCCAAAATGCCTTTTTAAAAAACCATCCCAGTTGCTTTTTTTTAAAAATATAAATCCAGAATAGTATTTGCGCAGTATAATTTCAAAACACTTATTTGCGCGGTGCCAACGGCTTCAATTTTACAGCATATCAATGCATTTTCTCAATATATAGACGATTGCATTCCGCTTTTCACTTCCCCCGTTATTGATCGGTTCGATAAAGCAGAAAGGTGTTTGAGTATTCAATATGAGTTGGCTGCAGTACAATAAACATTTGTTATAGGGCAAACTGACTCTATTTTTAAGCTTTTTTCTACCACCGACATATATATATGTCCAGCAGGGCTTTTCTAAACGCCTCCAATGATTGGACAGTGGTGCATATACCATTTTTCTCAGATAGTGACTACTTTATTTATATTTTTAATTAGCAGGTTTTTGAAATTCACTTTCTCCAGACCGGAGGAATACTTCAGAAATTTCCTGTGTTAAACTGATAGGTATTTTGGTCCCTTTTAAATGTTAGAAAAGAAATTAGAAAATTAAGAAAGAAAAAACATAAATAGTTTATCTAATGTGTTCCTTTATTCACAAATTTAAGTTGCGAACGCAATTCCTGACCCTAGGACTCCTGACCCCTATTCCTGACAAGCAGCAGAGATGTTTTTTTCATTTACAGTAACAGTGACATTGAATTTCCTTTCAAAACTGCGCCTAGTTGCAACAAAACGGCCTCACCTGTGATTCAGATGATGAAACAGCAAAACAGTAGAAATACGCTGTTCCAGCGAATAAACCTATTTCGGAGCGTACGCTGAGAAGTCGAAATGCCATACTGATTTGTAAGACTGGAATGCATACAGATTAGCAGAGCCACCTATGGACGAGCTTTGTAAATAATTTTGAAAATTGGGAAGAATAAATATCTTGGTTAATTCTGCAGAATGCCGCAGACCGTACATTTCTATTGCCTTCGTTGATTTGTCAAATGATCGGACATTTTTTGGATACCCGGTATTTACAGCATATAACTGATATTCGAATTGTAATTACAATAGTAGAAAGTTATTCCATTCAGGACAACAATTTTTATCACATATTTTCCAGTTTTTACAGATGCCTGCAGTACTGAAACAAATTCTGGGTTTAATTTTGAGAACAGTAGATACATTTGCCCATAAAATATGAATAAAAGTTGTGAAAACTTATGCTCCCTTTCTCATCGTTCATATTTTTGTGGATATCAAATTTATTAATCGTGAAATAAAGATAAGAAAATCGATTTTCTTGATTAGCAGGTAAAGTACTAAAACTATAGGCGGTTTCATATGGAAACAACTGAAGGTTAAATGGTAACTGATATGATAGTTATCTTGTCGTTCTTCAAATAGTCGTTTATGATAAGAAGATTAGCTTGGCTTACACTATTTAGGAGGCCATTTTCTATCACATTCATTTGTATGAACATTTTTTTCTCTCCATATATGTACATTGAAATTTGAATCAGATTTAAACTAATATAAATTTTGAATTAAAGTTCAAATTAAAGGAAGATTCATGAAGTATATTACAGTGTTGAGGACAGACTGTCCTTCTATACTGGATACACTGTTTAGTAACCTACATAGACAGGGTGTTTCAAAATTAGAAGATCAAACTTCTAGGAGGGATAGGTTACACCAAGACGGTTGCAATATGGGATCAAAACATCGTCTTTATGTACACCCTCCAAAAAAAGTGTTCGAGCAAGAGAGAAATTTCCTATTTTAGATTTGCGAATAATAATTGCGTTTTTGAAAAACGCACAACTTGATAGAAATCTGGAAAATCATATTTATACATAGCCTAATTCATATTCTATGATAAATAATTTTTAATATACGAAACCAACGAAGGAAATTTCTCTCTTGCTCGAATACTACTCGTAAAGAATCCTGTTTCTCACCGGCTTCCTTGGCACTGATATCTCTCAGATTCTGAATGGAATTTAAAATTAAGATGTTTACAAGCAGGAGCGGCCATACAGGAAGTGTCGCCCACTGCTAATAAAAAAAAGACGCCCCCTTTTATACTCTTCTTAGTTTTTGAGTTCGAAATGAAGCCCCTTCGAAGCTGGCGCCTAGATGAGATGCTTACTGTGTCAGGCTGCCGCTTGTTACAAAAATAAGATGGTTAAATTATAAAAACCTACAAAAAGGAACAAATTATTTTCGTCCTATATTAATTCTGAAGAGCTTCTGGATATATTGGCATTTTTGTTATTCTTTTACTTTTACTTCAAGAGTCTGAATCATTTAATAAACTTGCCAAATATGGCAACCTAGATATGCTCAAACCTCGCTCTTTCCACTGTGGGGTTACAATTGCAAAACGGAGAGACCAAAAATGATCCTTTTGCATAATGTTTTTTATCGATATCTCCTAAAATAATTCGAATTTCGAAAAAATCAAATGGGACCCGTCGGGACCCGTCCTAGAGAATTTCTATACAAAATTTGGTAGGTCTACGATCACCCATTTCGGAGCTACGTGAGGTGCAGACAAACTAACGGACAGTTTACACTTTGTTTTATTATACAGATTTTAACACAAATTTACATTGGGATTACAGACACGAAAAGGCTCCTCCGTAAGGGATGCTCGGACTTTAAAAATCGAAGATCACGGGTTTTATACAGCAATTATATGCTTCAAAAAAGATGCATTTATTGGCTAATAAAATGCCCGGGTATCATAGCCCTAGGAAATTTCTGCGAGATTTGGTGCAGACGAGCGTGTGAAAGAGGGGGGATTTATTAATTGCGTTTTTATAAAATTTAGATCCCGATACAAATCATTTGTTTGAAAAAGAATTTTGCTACGCTCCTATGTATAATTTTGAAGGAAGCTAATAGAAATT
The DNA here is from genome assembly GCA_038373885.1 of Cheiracanthium punctorium. Classification (NCBI taxonomy): domain Eukaryota; kingdom Metazoa; phylum Arthropoda; class Arachnida; order Araneae; family Cheiracanthiidae; genus Cheiracanthium; species Cheiracanthium punctorium. Next base: position 1,731,478 of record JAWZYV010017968.1, read on the forward strand.
TTGAATTTTAAACTGTAGAACACAGAAGCTTGATATGAAATTTGGCATTTATGTCTTTCATAGCGACTAGGTAATGGCTAAAGAAGTTTGTTATTTAATTCGAATTACTGGGAAATTTGGTGGTGCACGAACTTTAAAGAAATAAGAAAATATTTACAAACATCATTTAGTGACGTTTGTTGACTACTTTAACTCAAAGTTTGTGATTTTGGATTTAATGTAATTAGCGTTTCCATTTTATGTTGTGATATATATATTTGTAAGTGCCACCGGTCAAGTGGCAAACAATCTGCACCTACCCAAAACGTATTCTTGAATCAGATCAATTTCCGGTGCAAACTTCTAGAATAATAGCTTGACTTGCATAAAACTGAAACATTTAGTGTAAAAAAAAAAAAGTTAAAGGAATTTTTGCTGATTTACATGTTTTAGGAAAAAACTGATGAATTATTCACTAAACACACACAGAAAATTTATTTTTTACTCCAGCACTCTTTGAATAAGCGTACTTAGTAGCAAAATATAACTCTCAAGTGTAGTTACCATTCTTTAATGGCTTTTGTATTTTTAGCTTCAAAATCTTTGAGAACACTGTACTTTTAAAGCCCGTCAGGCAAAGTATCGCAAATTTGGCCGACAATAACCAGATATCGCTGTTTTTCCAAAGTTTAATATGTTGTGTACATACATTGATCTGCGGGTATTTGAAAGATCAGTTGCTACGTGTGCAAAGAAAGTAAAATGCAAAATAGATACAAAAGCATTAAAATCCCTGTTGAAAACAGCTGCATGTAAATATTCTGTAATTATGTAATTTTATTTTTCGAGCCTATAAAGTTTAGAAAACAGTTAAGTTTTCGCAAAATGGAAATTATTATATTCTATACATATATAGGGATGAGTTGGGAGAGCAAGAAGTTTCTAAGTAAGTACAATCTACTAATAATACTAACGCATTGTCCAACTAATTAAATGAGTTTAAACAATGATTTACAATGAGTTTATGCTGTACCAAAGAAGTGTTGTAATAATGTGACAGAACAATTCTAAATAATGGATGAACAACGAAATACGAATATACTGTTTAGTTAAATCTATGGTAAAACAATAATGCTTAATGGGCTAGTAAAAAATGTGTGCAATGATGTAGCTAAAGAATGCTAAACGAAGCGTTGAAAGAAAATAGTACTATAACAATCCCCCGCTTTGGTCTAAACTAACATGTATTATAGGAAATGAGTATAACAATTCAAACAATGGACACCGCCAGGCAATGTGATAAAAGAATGCCCAACAATGGACTAAAAGTAAGGCAAATACTGTACAATAATTATGTGCTGAATCAATGTCTGATATAATATTTTCGAATGCTGTGAACAAAACCAATGCATCTGATACAGAACTTTCTCACAACAAATTATACCAAATTGCGAAATGTACAAACAAAAAATTACGACAAATTCGTGCACAAAAAGGAGCTTAAAAAATAATACGACAATTAAAAACTATAAATACACTGCTGGCCACCCAAATTGCAACACCAAGAAAAACAAGAGATATCACAACAAAATTTATTGTGTAGATAACATGTTGACCAAGTAACAAATGATTAAATTTACAGCATTCTATGAAGCGTGGTTCCTGCCAAAATCAGTACCCAGAGTAGCCGCCGTTGTTGGAGATCACAGCTGCCACACGCCTCGGCATTGATTCAAAGAGACTTTGAATGTGTTCTTGGGGTACAGCAGACCAAGCAGCTTCCACACGTTGCCAAAGTTGATCTGGTGTGACAGCTGGGGATGAACTCTGGGTCAGTCGTTGAGCAACCATGGACCACATGTTTTCTATCGGCGAAAGATCCGGAGAGCGCGCCGGCCAGGGAAGCAATTCAATCTGGTGATTGACGAAGAACCCTTGGACAATGCGTGCCACGTGTGGCCGTGCATTATCCTGCTGAAATATGGCTGTTGGCAAGCCCTGAAGGTAAGAAAGGACAACTGGCTCCAACACCTCGGAGATGTAGCGCTGGCTGGTTAAAGTACCGGCAATGCGTACTAGAGGAGTGCGAGAGAGATATCCGATACCGCCCCATACCATAATACCCGGTGCAGGACCAGTGTGACGGTGCATAATGCAGCTGTTCAGCATCCTCTCTCCACGGTGTCTCCAGACTCGAATCCGACCGTCGTGGTGTTGCATACAGAAGCGTGACTCGTCAGTAAAGAGAATTTCATTCCATTCTGTCATCCACATCCTTCTTTCATCGCACCATTGGCGGCGGAGACGTCTGTGGTTCCGCGTCAGAGGTAGACAAAGCAACGGACGTCTTGCGGACAGACCATTCTGCTGTAAACGACGTCGAATGGTACGCGCAGACACTGGATGATGCGTTACAGACTGAATCTGCTGTGATATGGTTCGTGATGTGACTGAGCGGTCCGTCACTGCCATGCGTACAATCTGCCTGTCATCACGTGACGTGGTGCACTGAGGTCGATGCGGTCGATCACGTCTGTCCGTCGTACCCTCCTGCACCCAACGATCACATATCCGCATCACAGTTGTTTGGTTTCGTCCAATACGACGACCGATTTCCCTGAAAGATAACCCACAATCTCGGTATGCCACTATCCTTCCTCTGTCAAACTCGGATACTTGATCAAAAGATGATCGTTGTTTCCTACGAGGCATAATTTATCGTTTTTTTGAAAAAAAAAGCAAGAAAAACACAATTGCTGTACTTGAAACCGTCGAAATCTCCAAGCCTTAAATAGCGCTTTGAGGTGGCGCCACAGGCGCGCTTGATGTGCGTCTGCGCTGAAATTCTAATCATTTGCATATCTCACCTCAGCTAATGCATGTTGTAAATTTCATATTATTTGCATGCTTCCTTCAGGGTGTTGCATTTACGATGGCCAGCAGTGTAAATCAATGTGCTTAAACAATCTTCTACTCTTCCTTGTGCTTATCTCCTAAAAAGTCATATATTGTGTTGTAAGAATGTAAAAAGACGATGTTTTCAGGTGAAGAAGGTGGATGATTTGAGGTGACCTGTGTTTGTAAGGCATACGTCTAGGAACGATGATAATCATTGGAATAACACAGGCACAAATTAAGTTGTGTAGCAATCCCAAACTGTGGGTTGGGTAATTACAAACAATATGATAAAACAAAGCCCAAAGATGTACAAAAAAATCAAACGATATAGTATTGTGTTAGAACAAAATAATTGTATAACAATATCAGACAATCCTGTGAGCAAACAAAGAAATTTGTACAACAATCTCAAACAATCGTTTAGATGAGGGCATAAAATGCGATAAAGTGAAACCTAACCCTGAACTATAAAACACAGTCAATTATTATGGCTTTGCAATGTGTTACGAGAAAATCGTGCTGATAACTGTTTTGATTTTGATATAATAATGTAAAACAATGAGTTAAATTATTTGTTATATATTGTCCCCATACAGGAATAACTTAATGTGAAAGAATGTATTTTTATAAAAATTAAAAGAATGGAATAGTGGGAAGGTTAAGGTGATGAACTTGTTATTTTTCCAACCCAATCATAAATAGCCCCTCTTTTCAAGGCAATTCCTGAGACGTAAGTGATGGGATATGAAGCCCACAGTAATAATGTAATTTAAATAATATATTTAAATAATAATGTAATTTAAATAGTATGTTTAAATAATAATGTAATTTAAATAATATATAATTTAGATAATATATTACCACATAAAGGTTTATTTTTAAAAATGCAGAGAAACAATTTCATTCAGTAGTCAAAGGAAATGGCATAGATAATACTAAAAAATTTATGTCATATCATCCATAATGAAACAAAAACTTAATCAGGTACAAAAGTTAAAAGAAATTACTTAAATTCATAAACAAAAATTGCATTTCCTGAGCATGTCTCTCGCTACACTATGAACCCAGCCGGACAACTGATTGTCCCTGTGTCCCACTTTTTTTTTTATGGCCATCGAAAAACTGTTCGACACCCTTTAATCCCACATTGCGATTTTCGATGTAAAGTTGTTTAACAATATCCAAGCTTAACGCAAATAATATCTTAATAAGACAAGTGTTTTTTAACGTCAGGAGTTGTTTTTTGAGTATTTTCTTTTTATTGAGAATACTTAACAACAGCAATCGGATAATTCCTTGCGCCGTGTTGTCCAAAATTTACAAATTAATTTACAGAAATTCATTTGAGTCGGCACTAACCACAAAACGATCTCAAATTACGTTACTTCTAGCGGGCTTCATATTCCAACACTAGAGGCTTAGGAATTGCATTGAAAGAAGCTGCTATTTGTGATTGCGTAGGACAAATACCGAGTTCGCCATTCTACCTGCTTCGTTTTCTTACCTTCCCTTCTCCTACATTTAATAGATTTTTGCTGACTAGTCAGAATCTAAACTCACAGTTGCCAAATCTTGTAGAGCAAAATGACGAAAGTCTGGATAAGCATGCAACAGAAATACCGTTACAGTTATATCATTAAACGAAAGTTCACGAAAAAAAATGTTTTGTTGAATTGAACAAATTTTTTGAATTCACAAAATTTTCTTGGCGCCATATCAGTCGAATGATTTCGTTGGTTTTTAACAAAATTTTGTTGATGCAACAAAAATGTGTCTTTGAAATAGAGCCAACCAAAATCTTGTTAAATCAACAAAACATCTTTCATTTGTTGTTTCGTAGCCACCACAATTCATAAGTTTAGTATCGATGTCAAGAAATTTACATCTGAAACTTAAAAATATATTCAACAAGTGGCATATTTATTCCAATTTCATTTGTTTATTCTAAACACAATATATTTATCTTTAGTACTTCAACATATCTTATTTACTTCCTATCTTAATTTATTTTAGCCATACTTCTCACACTGAAAATTTATATAATAGTTTTCTTACTGTATATATTTATAAAAAATTGTGTTATTGCTTAAAAAATCTTGCATGGTAATTCATTATACAAGTAAATTAAAATATTAATATTTTTCGACGTTAATGAAAAATAGTAATTTGATTTATGTCTGCTGCTCCACAAAAAATCTTCTTTTTTTAAAACATTTTAAATGAATGCTTGATCGTATCTTGGTGATTTTTTTTTCTTTTTACGTAAGTGATTTTTAATCTCATGTCTAATTAAAAGTCCTCGTCTAGCAGCATAAAGTGACATTTTATTTATTTTTTTTTTGCGTAAGTACTAAATAATGAATAGTGAGAATACATAGTCACGTGTCATTATACTATATATAAATATATACCCATATACAAGATGACGTACTCGTCGCTGACAGGTTAGTATGTAATGAAATTTTCCGAAAATCCTTAATTTTTGTCAGAATTTTTGGAGTACAAAGAATGGAATTAGCATATTGGCAATAGTATAGAAAGCAAACTCATAACTTCTGAGTATTGTTAAGAGATTATAGGTTAGACAGTAATAAAGTAATGAGTAAAATTGTCCTTTGAGAATGTTTTTCCTTTTAAAATTAAAGTCCTATTCTAGTTGAATGAGCTTTTCAAGTCAAGAGGTCATTCCTAAACTGTAACTAAATTTTGTTGGATTCACTCTAAAAATTGCTCAAAATATTTTGCACAATTTTCAAAAATCCAAGAAAATCAAAATTTATTCAAATTTTTCAAAAACTTCCGGGATTTAATCTTTAAGTCGTTGCTGATTATGCTATTAAATTTCTGGAGGGAAAATACTTCCTTGTGGCAAAAACCTTTGAGGTGGTTTCTCTTTTAACTAGACCGTTAGTGTTTTTGACTGTACACAAAGTCCGAAATATCCCAAATTCCTACCTTTTGAAAATCCTTTAATAAACAGAATGCCCTAAAAAAAATAATTAATTCTCCTAATTATTACCTAGAATAAAATATTAAATTTTCTTCAAGAAAAGAAACATATTTGAATGTCTTAGCTTATTTTATTTATAATTTCAAATTAAATTCATTTTACACTAAACTCTTTTTATGTAACTTATTCAATGCTTGGGATATTCGTTTGTGCACAATTCAAAAACAGGCACATTCCCGCTACGGCGAGACAAAAAATGGACCGAGCAATACTGCCCGGAAAGTGTCTACATATAGATATTGTTGGGAAGCTGCCTCGCAGTGTCAGAGGCAATTGCTTTTTTTTTTCCGTAATTGACAGTTTCTCAAGGTATATAGAATTATTTCCATGTAGAAAAATCACTGCGGATCAAATAGTTCAATGTTTACAAAGTTATTTTTCTCGTTTTGGGCTTCCAGATACGATTATATCGGATAACGGACCTCAATTCAGATCAAAGGAATTAAGGAGTTTTTTAAAATCTCTCAATATAGAGAGTCGTTTTTCGTCGATCTACCACCCACAATCGAATGGGACGGTAGAGCGAGCACAAGGCACGCTTCAGCAGTGTATTCGATGCATAGCAGAGAACACTTTTGAATGGGAAGATGCAAGTGTATGGGCGCAGCTCTATTACAACGCCTCTAAACACAGGGCGACGAATTTCCCGCCGGCGTTACTATTTCTGGGTCGTGACATTAAAATACCCCTGGACAATACAACTGACGGACAGGGACAAAATATTTTCGAATCAAGATGGTCCCAAGAGGAAATACAAATATTTGTGGACAAATTAATTAAGCAGAATTTAAATAACAGACAACAGGCCTGGATATTCCAAGAAAAAGCGGCTAAACCGCAGAACTTAGAAAAAACCCGCTAAACATACTCCAATCCACATAGGGGATTTGGTATACATGAGAAATATGCACAAGAAGTGTAAATTTGACCCCATTTTTACCGGCCCTTATAGGGTAATGAAACTTTTGCGAAATAATAATTTGTTACTTAAAGAAGTGAATAAACCTCATGGAGAATCAAAAAAAGTTCATAAAAACCTCATTTTTCGGGTAAAACCCCAGACACAAGAAACAGACCCTGACGAGTCAAAAACCCCCACCCATGGTTATTGGTTACGCAACCGCTCCCGGAAGGGGCGAGAAACAGCACAAACATAAGAAAAGAACAAAAATTCAAAAAAAAAAAAAAAAAAAAAAAAAAAAAAAGGGGTTCTTACCAGCAGCCGAGTTGTGAGGTCCAGAGTGTTCCACGAGCGTTCATTCAAATTTTTGGGTTTTCGGTTGCGTCAGTAGATGATGAAAAGATTGGAATTTCTGTGAAAGGATAACGAAAACGAGAATTACAAAACTGATAGGAAAAAAGAGAAAAACGCGACCTGGAAGGCAATTGAATTTAGCTAATCATAACAGTAATAATAATAAGAATCATAATAATAATGACATGCTATATAATCAAAAGGGATATCCCGTGTAACCTTGTGCACTGCAGAAAAGCTAAGCTGAAAATGAAGGAAATGTTAACAACCAAAAAAAAAAAAAAAAAAAAAAAAAAGAGACGGACAAAATATAATAATGTTGATAATAATAGCAAGCAATAAGATAACAGGCACACACATACGTAGGTAAAAAAAAAAAAATAAAATAAAATAAATAAATAAAAATAAATAAATAAATAAAAAAATAAATAAATAAATAAAAAGTAAAACACAAGTTAGCAAGGCATCAGCTGGTGTTGTCGTTTGGCTTTTTCTGTTGGTAAACAAACCGGCAGGGAGCCATTCGCATGGGGGCGAGTCGTTCGTTCGGATTTACGGAGAGTCGTTCGTTCGGATGTCACGCATAGGATGCAAGAGAAGGGCAACATGAAAAGACAAAAATATGCATATAAATAAATACCGGACATACAACTATAGGAGAGACAAATACATAGTACAGTAATTTTACTAAAAATTTTAATTAATACAAGTTAGAATAAAATTATTGAGTTGCGTCACCAGAGTACCTGGGACGGAAAGCTGCAGATTTCCCCTTGGATTTTGGTACTTATCGGGCAATTGCAGGCAATAACCACGATGAGTAAGACGCGCTCTAGAATAATAGAAGACTATTTATTTTAAAGTAAACATAGGGAGTTCACAGAATAATAACCTATCAGACCGCATGGACTCGACATGCAGATCGGCGCTATACAAAATAAAACGTAAGAATAGTAACGTTAAGTTTGTTTCTCTTTACAAAATTACAGTTAATAGGGCGGCATAAGCTTTCATTAACAAAATAATTAAATAACAATCACTTACCTCTACACGACGTTGACATCCTAAAAAAAAAAACACAGGCGAAAAAGGTGCCGAGTCACTCCCGGCGCAGGAGATAAACCGGTTGCCCACAGCACGAGTTGAGTCGTCGAGCTGCAGTTTCCCCCGTTTCCAAACGCGCGGATGTATTATACGCAGTGAAAAACCGGAAATTTCAACCATGAGTTCCGATTGTCAAGCGACAAACAGTTTCGCAGCCGGAAGGATCTGCTTAAAAGGAATACAAGAGGAGAGAGGGTAGTTCCAGAACGCACGGGTTTAGCGGTGAAACTCTTTTACAAGTACAAATGTGGGAATTTAGAAATGAATTGAATGAGTAAATAAGAACGCATCGATGATTATGGCTAGATATTTTGAAACAGTGGTACGTGAGGTGTACCGTATAAATAAAAGGGTGTGCAATATAGGAATGAATCCCCTGTCTGAGCAAAAATAATAATAATAATAATAATAATAATAATAATAAATTAAAAAAAAAAAAAAAAAAAAAAAAGGGGAAGGAAGACGAGTATTTTTTATGATATGCAGATAAATATATATGTGTAACAAGTAATAGACACACATGATATTGTATGTTATTCTTAATATATATATAATATAAATATGGTACTCTAATAATATAAATATGGTGCATGTTGGTACAGAATGTGTGATCAAACATAATAATGTGTGTACAATCCCATTGGTGTACAATATATTATTTTGAAGAAATTGAGAAACAAGATACAAAGGTAACTCATTAATGTTATTAATGCAAAGTGGTTCGGAAACATTATCGATACTGCCAGATTTAACAAAATCTGACAAAACAAACCCGCAAAGGAGAACGAAAATGTTCACGTGAAACCACAAAATGCTTGAGACACAACGGGAGAACAAATGTATCACAACTGAGACTTTTGCCATGTGTAGCTACGCGTGACGGACTATATGGACTAAACTCCAACTACTACACTGTAGAACGTAGCACATAATTTGCTACGTATGATGGACTATATCGCATGGACTATACAGGACAAGTGCCAAATTTTAAAACGTAGCACATGTGTAGCTACGTGTAATGAACTAGTAACTGTGGACATTGAATATTTTTTTTCTTGTTTTTTTTATGTACACGGGGGAGAGATGTGGTGAAGTGAAACAGCAGTAAAATATAATTTTGAGACGGTTCCCATGGGAAGACCACACAAGTAGACCGTAAATTAGAAGAGGCGCCAGGCAATGGACAGTCTGGACACTATAGCACAATGAACTGTCAACGTTAAAATATTTATGGCCGAAAATATTTATGGCCGAAAATGATATGCAAATTTGGCGGGGTATATTCCCGAATGATCCACCTACATGTCTGGGATTCGACGAGAGGATGCATTAATTCCCCGAGACGAACAAATCAGAAACTCCAGCCAATGATGTAAGAGGGGGTAAGAAAAGAGGAATCAACCCCGTGGGAGAAAAAAAAAAAAGACGACAGAACGAGTGTGCTAGAGAAAAGAAGAGAGCAGAGTTTGAAAAAGGTGTGAACGGACTTAAAAAATCAGTGTGTGCTTCGAATCAATATGATCAAGTTGTGTTCAAAAGAAACATGGAATCAGAGGCCAGATGATGGCTTAAGAGAAAGACAGCGGTTCCAAGAGGGCACGCGTCGATCGTGTCTTGTGTAAAGACGGCTACCTCATCAGAATGGTGAATATTAACAGTAATCTATTTATTATTTGCGTCTCAAAACTTTTGTGGATACCCCTTATCCTCCAAAACCACATCTCCCCCAGACATGTTTAAGTTTAAAATTATGTCAATATCGTCTGTTAATTAATATTAGTGGAATGACTAAGAATAAATGGTATTTAGTTGCAATTCATAGAGTCTTTAGTTTTTTTTAGTGTTTTGGTGTATGTCAATCATTTTTTCAATTTTTTCAGCTTAATACTAGGAGTACTTGCCAGGCAGGTTATGCGCGGCATAATACCACTGTACGATCATCTTAGGCTTTAGTTTTCCTCAAATTTTAACCACTGCTGCAACAAACCACCACAGTGGATATCGAGGAGATATGACGCTACTCATAACAGTCAAAATATTAGTCGTACCTTTGGTTGTTGCCGTATTGTAGTTGCATCCGGAGTCCTTTTCAAGCAAGTCGTTATGCATCGCTACGGTTCATCATTAGAAATTTCTGTCGATTCGTCGAACTAAGTCAGTCAAGCATAGCCACGGCGTTCGGCACCCTCAGCACACTCTCCGATGCTCGATGCTACGGATCTGGATGGCAGACAGGCATCGGTACGGTTCTCAAACACTGCCCCTCTCCTCAAACTTTTTTCCATATATGATCTCAAACTCTCTTTCCGTCTTTTCTGAAATATCTTTTTTTTTCTTTTCTTTCAAAGGAATCTCGCCATTTAGGATTCAGTTCCGTCTCTTGTTACTCCCTTCTTGCATAATTTTTCTTTACCTCTTCTTACAGACCGCTGATTCATTTTGGGAGGTTTTAAGCCTTTATTTCAGTCGCTCTCTCGTGTGGATTCCACTAAAAATGCCTGACCTTAGTTTACTTTCTATACGCCACATTCTCACGCCAATTGTCTCTCAGGAATTCGCAATTTATTGGGGCTATTTATATTGACTGTCTTTCCTTTTTTTTGTCCAACTCTGCCATTGCAGGCGACACATTGTCAGCGGTCATAATTTCTTTTTTAGTCAAGCCTGTCATTTATTTACCTCCATGGCAGGCATCACACTAAAATTTTTCATATTCAAGGGATGCGAGAACAAGCATTATACGATTTTCAAAAATATCTCAAAATCTGTGAAACATTTAAAATAATTTTGGCATTTGTAGTTTAAATTAATTTGTCATCTAACATAATTCCGAATTTCATTCTCTTCCATACCCAATTTTACGGAAAGGAAGAAACACGCACTAAATATTTTCTCAAATTTTCAAAATATTTAACCTCTGCAGACACGACAAAAATCTCTCATCTCAAGTTAAAGAGTAGTCTCATAATTGTTTTCAGAAAACCTATTAGAAGCTACAAGTACTAAGACTATTTTCAAATAATTTTTCGAATAAACGCCTAGTTCTCTGTTTCACTAGTAAAAATTTACTATCACCCATAAACAAAGACTCTCAAGGCACTTTTAAAAGTAAATAATGTCCTACAAGCCTATTAAATTTCGAGCTATTTGAATTTCTATTTGAGCCTAGCTATTTGAATTTCGAAAAACACAAAAGATATTCAAACTCAGGAAATTTCAATACCATTCAAATATTCTTTTGTGAAATGGCAAACAAAGATAAAATAACGGCAAATAAAATTAAAATGCGTGTGCCAATGAGTAAAATTTGGAATGCATTAAAATCATTTATTCAAAATAAAAACATAGATGTATGGGATTGGCAATTCAGAACTACGAAAAATCTTAGATTCGTTTTAATAGTAGAAACAAAAAGGTGTACATATGTGTACCTCTGGAATGAAGAGGACAGAAAAATGTGAGGTACTACGACGCTTATAATTTATGTGACCACCTGTGACGATACTATTTTCTATTTCAATCGCTTCAAAAGTTTATGCGGAATTGTGAAATATTTTCACATTTTGAATAAATTTTTACAATATCTCAAAATATAATCAGAATTTTAAAAAAAGTCGACATCTATAGTTTAATTGTGGGGACCACCTATAATTTCATCAAATTTTATTTCATTCGCTTTAGTCGCTAACACGTGATGCGCGAACAAATATTTACCTATTTTAAAACAATTTTCGAAAAATCTAAAAATGTAATCAATTTTTTTTTGATTCGCCGCCTATATTTTAAGTTGGGTGACCAACTATCATGTCACCCAATTTCATTTCATTCGCTTTTAAAATTTTTACGTGATGCACGAACATAAATGTGCGCAGTTTGAAACAATTTTCGCAAAATCTCAAAATTTAAACAACTTTTTTTTAAAAATTCGACTCATATAGTTTAAGTTGAATGACCACCTATCATGTTTACAAATCTTCGTTCACAGTTGTTTTTACGTGATGCGCGAACAAAAAAACGTTTCAGGCAGACGTTTGAACGATAAAAGGACAGGGTGACAGAATAACTGACAGACAAGCTATGTTTTTTTTTAAGATCGTACTGGGTTCTCGAGTATATGAAACGGATAGAAAAAGCAAAATTTTTGAATTCCAATCAATGTACAGACAAAATTCTAATTATATAGATATACAAATTTTTCCCCACTGACTTAAATACTGCTACATACTTAACTTTTTTTATGAATATTTATTTGCATATTTACAATATGTGTTAAAAGAACGAGCTTCTTGCATTTGTTAAATTGAAACTTTCATGGTAACTAAATTGTAAATCTTGTAAATTTTTTATACAACTAAGTATTTTAAGAGAGGTAATGTTATAAAAAATACAGATGTGTTAAGGCATTTAGTATGATTCTTCAACTAGGTATTAATAGAAAAATAATAAATGAAGTAGTCCTACTATATTAATAGGAAAGGCGTGCATTTAAATTATTTATTGAAAATATAAGTAAATACACTAATATTCTCAAAGACCGAAAATTGTCTTTTGGAAAAAAGAGGAAGGAAGAAAAAAAGAAGACAAGCAAACTCTTTCAAAAATCATAAAGTTTCTCTTGAATGCAAGCAATGTACTAAACATAAACGTGCTACGAATAATGCAAGCGTAATTTTTTAAACCCCAAGAATGAAGTAAATATTGTGAAACATTCCCCTTAAATCAGCTTTCAAGCAAAACAAACCGAATTTAAATCTGCTCATTCGTTTTAGAGCTATGATCTCAAGGGCAGAGACTTCAAACTTCGTGTGTTAGGAATTTAAAATTTTTATTGATTAAACAAATGAATACATTTTCATAGAACATACTAATTATTACCCGGATTAAAAATTTTTTCTGATTAATAAAGTATTTCATTGAAATAGACACACGTAATTTTAAGTCCCGATGCCACGCATGCACACACAGACACACACATATGCACATACACACAGAGAGAGAGCAAGACAGAGAGATAAATTTTCAAACCTCTTTTTGCGTCGGAGTTTAATAAAACCATATAACACATTTATGCAACAGGGGTAATTTAAGCTGCTTACTTGCTAAATATGCTTCTAGATTTAAAATTTTACCTTCAATTTCACATTCCGCTAAACATTATCAGAGCGCAGAGTAAATAAAACCTAATCTGCCAGTTATTAAGGACAAAGAATTTTGTAATGCAAATTTGCTGCTATCTCCGGCGGAAGCGGAAATGATACATAATGAGGGGAACACATCGCGACTCGTTCCGGGGGTACGAAAACAATGCACTTCTTGGCAGATAGTAGTGCCAGCTTTGTATGAACTTTTGCTAAATTGCGATGAAAAGCAATTTAGATAATCTCACATCATACAGAGATTATTGCCACTAAAAACCGGTACATTTACATTATCCGGTTTTAAAACTAATTTCGCTGTATTCACAATGGATTTAGTAATTAAGCGTGTGAAATGTATTGTTATGTTATAGTCTTGTTCCCGCATTCCTGTCATCGAACGCCATCTGTATAAATCAGATTTTTGACTGCACAATGTTTAAAATTAGATCTTCTGAGATTTTTTAAAAAATACATCTTGAATATCAATGAATTCAGAGCCATAATTTGTCTGTCTGCCTCCTTTTGTGACTCCTTTTGTTAATGAATCATGTGCTTAAGGAGACGAAATGGAATTTACTAGCATATTAAATGGTCCCTAAATTAAAGTACTGCTGGTGATTTTTTCGTTGAAACTTTTTAAAAGATGTCGAGATACAGCAAAATTTTTCACAACATCCCTTTGTGCAGCACGTTAAAATGGATACAATAAATAAGATGAAATTTCGTTACGAGATTAGTTGTAATTCTATTTAAACAACAAGAGTTATACTTTTATGTAATTTAAAAAATGTTTTCTGAAAATTTAATAATGTGTGACTGCATCGAATAAGTTATAGGTTTCTCAATTATACTCTATTTCACAGAGTGCCTTAAAAGTACTTGGAAATATTGTAAAAGATGGTAGAACGACCCAATACTCTTCAGAGTTCAACAGCATTACATGTTCAAATTTTTCTTTGTGCCCTTATAAATAATCTTATTGTAAAAGCAATTGAAATGTTGATGCATTTTCCTAGTTACGCTTACATTTAAACTCAACTGTTCTTTTCTCAAAAAGTTCTTACTTGAAATCGATACTTCATAGATTATTACGTATCGATTTTTAAGTTAAGAATTTATAGTGTTTGTCTTATAAATTAACAAATTCCAAATATTAGCAAATAAACGGAGACAAATGTATTTCAAAAAGCAAGTTCTTTTATTTTGAACAATGCAATATATATATGTATATGTATGTGTGTGTGTGTGTGTCTATATATATATATATATATTTTATATATATATATATATATATATATATATATATATAGTGACATTGTATTATAAAACCCGAAAAACCCCCAGTCTTTGTCAAAAAACATACAAAAACAAGACAATAAACATAAAAATACTATAACCAGCTAATTCATCAGAGGGAGACTGGTGTGCTTGTTAGTTACAAGCACACCAGTCTCCCTCTGATGAATTAGCTGGTTATAGTATTTTTATGTTTATTGTCTTGTTTTTGTATGTTTTTTGACAAAGACTGGGGGTTTTTCGGGTTTTATAATACAATGTCACTATAGGCGCGAGAAGTTATATTAGAGCTGCAGTTGCTGCGCTCATAATTTTCGTGATAATCTTTACTACTTTACTTCTTTCTATAAATATATATATATATATATATATATATATAAAATTATATAGAAAGGAAACTTTATTTGTTAATAATAATTTGGTTCTTTTATATGTTAAAAAATGTTCAGAGAAACTCAGTAAATCACAAAAATGGCCTTACAAATAGTTTTATACAATGCACACGTTATATATACATATATATATATATATATATATATATATTAGGAAGGATCGAAAAAAATTTTTTTTCGAAATCTTTATCTCCTGAGGTCTCAAAAGTTGATATGCATATTGTATATGTAAATAAGACATGTGTAAAATTTGAATGTTCTACGACAACGCCTTGGGGTTGCGCATTGAACTTGAAATTAAGAAATTTTTGAAAAATATGGCTTTCTCAAAATATCGACTAAAAAATTTCTTTTCCAAATTATTAGGCTCCGGAGGTTTTAGGAGTTATATATTGTTATGAATAACACGTATGTAAAATCTGGGGGGGCTACAACAATTTCTAGGGATTGCACATCGAGCTTGAAATCTATAAATATCTGAAAATTATGTGTTTTTTGAAAAAAATATATAGAAAGGAAACTTTATTTGTTAAAAATAATTTGGTTCTTTTATATGTTAAAAAATGTTCAGAGAAACTCAGTAAATCACAAAAAATGGCCTTACGAATAGCTTGATACAATGCACACGTTATGCTGTCGTTTTGGCGCAATACGCAAGACAACTCGCTCTAGACAACTAGCTCCGGTTTGCCTGCCGAGTGATTGCGATGCATTCGGTTAAACCAGGCACGAGATATTTCGTTGAAACAGGCATTTAGTTTAACGTTTCAGATAGATGGTGCTTTCAGTGTACTCTCAAGAAAGCTAAAAGGTAGTTGCCTTGCACTGCTACGATTCTGAATAAAGTGAAACCGTCTGCAACAGAACATGGAACAAAATCGGCGTTCTTAGAAGAGCTGGGGATATCGAAAGAATTACCTTGTATCAAATTACCAACCCGAGAAGACATACTCGTACTTCTACATTACTTTTTTGTACTTAAGAAGAAAAATGTCTGAATAAAGGGCAGGATCCATCGGAAGTTGAAGTAAACTTAGATGTGGCGATCAAAGTACAGGAAATTTGGATCAAGACCAGTATCCGTACTGTGTTAATCCAAGGAATTCAAGAGATAGTTAGAAAAGGTCATGAGCAAGTTCAGCAACTAAATAAATCGTATGTTAGAGACAGGCATAAGGAATTGTTTATGAAGAAAGTGGGAAAGACTCTCCCTTACCGAGCTATTGAATATCGCACTTGCAAATGTCCTGACTTTTCCCGGAGCAGGTGTGGCTCAGAGCCTCGCATACCTCATACAGAACGGGAATCATTAGCAGACCAGAGGGGAGCAAGATATGTGACAATCGATGGAGTTGTAAAGAATAGAAGTTTATGGAGAATGAGAGAAAAGTTGAAAGATTGGAAAGAGAGATTTCGCGATTGGTGGAGAAAGAGGTGAAAGTTCCAACATCCAGTCTCCAACTTTAGTCATTGATTTGGAAAGAGAAAATAATTTAAGAGAAGTACGAAAGACTGAAGAAAACGCTGAATGCCTATCTACCGCCACTTTGGGAGATTCGTTCACAAATGACCAAGTTAGAATAAAAATATCAGTTCTTTCTCAAGTCTGCGACACAAAATTATTGCGGACTGGGCAGCAGCAACTTTGGTATCAACTTTATTTCACAATCTAGAAAGCGGAAGGAATGCAGATGGAGAGAAATCTTCTAAACTGATTCTCGACCCATATAAAATTACAGGAAGGAAGAGATGACTCGCAGTGAAAGAAACGGAAGAAGGCTTTAAAGTTTTCTTGAGATTGTGCTTTGATAGGAGGAAGAACAAAACCTGATACATAGAAAATTTGTTGACGCCAAATTACACCCAAGTGTTTGTCACAAAGAGCGTGATAATGGAACCTGGCTCAACATACTTTGGCCATATGTCACAATCTGATTTTAAGAATTTCACTGGAAATTTGGGAGAGTTTGATACGAAATCTATGGATCTGAGGACCCTCACATACATTAGCGGTTGTGGCAAATCATCGAGTTCTGGAAAGAACAAAGGAGTCATCCGAAATCTAGAAACGCAGTTCTCTAATCTAACTAAATCTCTGCAATGTTGTATTCGCCAACTTCACACAATAGCAAACAGCCACTCCAAAATTTGCTGTCTATCCATCTATCAGATGATGGTTCTTACGATCTAGATTATTACACTTGACATACAATGCCACATTTTGATTTGAAGTCAGGCTTTACATTATTCATTAAAACGCATGCTCCAATAATTGGATGCTTGGGCTGGCACGAGCAGGACTCGGATCGCAGGCAAGTCACCGAGGGTCCTGGGTAATATAGTTGCGATTGTGGTTGTACTAGAGAAGAGCTGTGAATCTTACTATTTTTCAACGGGACTAATTCATTAAAATTTTTGCTTCCTATATACTTTTGTCAAAAAACGCATATTTTTCAGATAATTATAGATTTTAAGCTCGATGTGCAACTCCTAGAAATTGTCACAGCCCTTTCAGATTTTGCATACGTCTTATTCATAATAATATACAGCTTCTAAAACCTCGGGAGCCCAATAATTCGGAAAAGAATTTTTTTAATCGATTTTTAAAAAAAGTCATATTTTTCAAAAATTTCTAAATTTCAAGCTCGATGCGCAACCCCAAGACGTTGTCGTAGAACATTTAAATTTTATACATGTCTTATTTACATCAATTTACAACTTTTGACATCTCAGGAGATAAAGATTTCGAAATTTTTTTTTTTCAATCCACCCTAATATATATATATATCGTATGTATATATGTATATATATATATATATATATATATATATATATTTCATTTTCCTAATATATTGATCGCGTTTTACATATTTTTACATATTTTTTTACACCGAGAAGAATACAGTTATCTTCTATATATATGTGAAGCAATCACTTTAAAAATTACATATGCAAATTAATACTCGTTTCTTTAGTACTTCAGCATTACATTTTTTTGAAGTACGAGTTTAGTTCTGAAAATATTTGCAAAACTCTGTGCATGTTCCTATCGTGGTTGATTGCTCGATTAAAATGTTTGTTGGGTGTTATTCGAAACATTCCTTTTCTTCAAAAAATATCACACATGCAGTATGAAATCAGATTTTTACAGTAATATTCTCATACTTTTCTACAACAGAAAACTATACATAGTGCGTGCATATTTTTCACGCTATGCTAGTGTTTAAAGTTTAAATTCGCTTTTTATAAATTAAATCTTTAAAGAGAATGTTAACAGCCTGAATCTTGTCGATATACTCTACGAAAGTTTAAAGCACTTGAATATTAAAGTGAAGTAAAAGTTTTAAAATAGGCTATGAAGACAAGTGTCAATACTACTGAGAGCGATTGCGTGTCTTGCACATTCCTCTGCATTTTTCAGTACTTTTGATTGTCGTCATAATACATATTCTTATGTGCAAACGAAGAATACTTGTTTTAAAGGATAATGATATCGAAAAGAAAAAAAAGTATGCTTTAATCGTACTACCATAGTAACCGAACACACCTTTCATATTTCACTGGAATACAGCAAACTTTTAAATTTGCTACGCTTTTAAAATATTAATGTTTTACATTTCGTGCTTGAAATTTGTAATATATTCATTTACAATTGAGAGTAAATTTTTAAAGCAACATCAGATGAGCTTTTCTCAAATTCTTAGTATTTAAGTGCGTTTCAAAATTGTATAACATTCTGAAATAGTTCTTTTCTTTTCTCTCAAACATTTGATTTGAATTTTCGTATAGAGAGCTGTAGGGGCATTTTAAAAATTCATTATTTAATTTTAACTTGCAAAATGTCTTTAGATGTATAATTACGATATGTTTCTAAATAGTTGAATAAATTTTTATTGAAAGTTTTTTGGCACTTAATTTTGAATTTATTTTTAGATGCCATAGTATGTTTAGTGTAATTTTTTAATGAATTAATTTAGTCAGTGTCTGAAAATTATTATATAATTTTGTGGAATAAATTAAAATGAAAGAAAACGTCCATTTTAAATTAAAGATTAACCGCATGCCACAGTCCATTTCTTTCTTCCTCTTTTTTCTAAAAATTACCAAAAAGAAAAATGGCAAATCAATGCCTCTCTGTTAAAACAAATTTCTACAGTTGTAATAAATCATTGCAAAAACCCACAAATTCCCTTTATTTCAATAACAAAAATGGAAAGTTTAATAGGCCCTTTGATCTCAGTCTTTTGTGCTCTCAAAGCCATATTGAATATCAATTTGCGCAGCGAATTTTATTCGTTACACCGATTCGTTCCGAAGAGCCATCGAATTTTTACGTCTTGGCAATGTGTGTCGACAGTTTTCTTCTAAGCTCAACAACAGTTTTAGAATAATGTATGATAACTATTCATTTGCTTCTGTTTTAATAAGAATTTACTTAAGCGTTTTTCATAAAAATTATCTAATTTAAACACTTCTTGATGATTTAAGATATCATCATACAACGCATTTTATTAAGAAATAATTGCAGTAAAAGTTGTCTAAGGAGCAATCCTACGGTTCTGCCAAAAATGCTTGTGCTTGATATTGGTTGAAGTATATTCTGAAAGACCTTTCGTGCATATATGATATGTAGTGTATTAGATAATAACCCTAGCACAAGTTGAGCGCATTAGTAATAGCATGGTATGTTGTATTGTTGCAAACACACCTTATTTCATGCTAATCCGTTTCCTGGTATCTTCAACGCTTTTAGTGACAGAATTTATAGTGTTTGTGTTATAAATAAACAAATTCCAAATATTAGCAAATAAACGGAGACAAATGCATTTAAAAAAAAGACTGCAAGACACCACATGCAAATGATAATAGTAAGTAACCAGCAGTGACGTAATAATAAACATTATTCTATCGCGAATTCGCAGCAATAATTTCCAAAATACGCTCTTGTTCAAAATTAAAGTTACAATCATTAAATCTGTGAAAATAGACGAACTTTTCACTGTATTGCCAAGAAATTTCACACGCATTACAAGCATACTACAACATAACACTGCAGAAAAGACTTTATATCTATGAAACAAGAAACAACGTATATCAAGACCTGTTAAATCGTGAACACGAGAAAGAGCATTTCTCTCGTTACGGGTCTATGCGTAGAAATAGCTTTTCCTACACCTTTTCAAGCGTGTTCAGCCGGAATGAGAACTGAAGAAATTGAAGGCTAGTTCATAAGGCGAATATTCTCTTCTTCAAGAAACTCATCAACGGTGGGAGTTCTGTGTAACAGAGCATTATCGCCCATAAGAAGGATGATCGAAACTTGAGCACTCTGAAACAGCCTCATATAGGCCTCATATAGGCGTGGTGGTGTACGACTGCCCAACATTATGCCGCCCCAGAGAAGGATTGCTTTACCACCAAATCGATCCTCAAGTAGGACGAATGCTAACGAGCTCTACGTTCTCAACAGATAACGACTCGTCGAGAATCACTATGTCATCTATGTGGTGAATCGCAATTCAAAGAACCCTTCCCCCATTTTTGTTGTGGGTAAGATTCAAGAACGGGTTCCCCTGTACGATGAAGTCAAAGGAACACACACCACTGAAAGCCCAACATAAAGCGCACTCTCTGCTACACATCTATGTTTTGTTTGTCTAGAAATTCTTCTTCTAGACGCAGCAGCAAGATTAGGAGTGAGCAGAGGAGCCGATGTCTGTCTATGTGATTGTGCACTTAACGCTAAGTAGGGATACTGTGCAGGTGCTGTCGCTCTGTGGTGGCTAGCCGGGTTTCTCAGTGACAATACCACTTCTTTTGAATTGATTCCCCAACCTTGATATCGCTTTCCGTTCCACTTGTAACCATTGAGCCACCTTTGCTTGAGATTCGTCAACTTGAAGCTTGCAAACGGCTCTGCATTTCAAGGATCTACCAAAACAATTATGAGAATTCATTCTCACTGCAGACAGTCAAACTTGTGTATTCACAAAACTTCAAGCAAAAATCTCAGTTGCTAAGACGGTCTAATTCCAGTGGTTATCCAAACACGAAGGCTGAAAAACCATTTTTTTTTTCCAAACCGACATCTGATATTTTACTACCCGTTCTTCAAAATATGCAAAATACAAATTCTATTAATTTTCCTTGAAGGAACTTAGAAATACTTTGAAAAGCATGACCTAAATTTTGGAAGCAGTATGGTTGAATGCAAACTGTTATATAAAGTATTGTACTTTAAAAATAAATAAATAAAACAAAATAAACGGTTATTAAAAATACATGTAATTAATATCAGGTTGTAACGAAAGTTTTCCGCCAGCAAAAAAGTTCCTAACAAAGTTAGAAAAGAACCTGAAAGGAGTACCTTTGATGGGGGTAGTAATCACCACCCGTTTTGGTATTTTTTCAAAGCCTTTGGCCCAGAAACATGGGGGGCGTGAGACCAAAAACATAACTTTCAAATGCCAAAAATCGTTTGACAAAATATGAGGAACGCGAACTGTTTGCTGAGAACATATCTGCGGTGGCGGGAAACTTTCGTTACGACCTAATACTTTCCAGCTTAAAATTTGAAGAACATTTCACGATTTAAGTGTTATTATTGTTTTAAAAATATGGATTCACTTAAGAATGGAGTTTATTAAGCGAAGTTTAACAACTTTATTATTATTTTTTCTACGCAGTGAGTGATTCTAAACTAAATGTATTTTCTGTTAAAAATCGATATTGGTGTTAAATAGAAAATATATATTTCTTCGGCTTTTAATGTGTTTACTTTATTTACTTTTATGTTTTTAAGTACTTCTATCAACTAATAAGAAAGTATATTAACATACTTTTTTTTCAGCAAAATACAACTTTAAATGGAATATATATATAAAAATGTATATTATATCTGTCAGTTTGGAGTCAGTGAATAGATTTAACAGAATTTAAAAGATTTTCAGTGCCTTCTATTAAATACTTATTTAAGCATAGTAACCTACAAGTAGATAAAATTTGACTATAAATTTATGCTTAACCTTCAATTAAAAATAGTCTCGACTCACAATTTAGTATTTCACTGTACATCATTAAAACATTCTTTCTTCTTGATATTTTTTCCAACAAAAAGCACATGTATTGTAATAATTCATTTACTTAACTCATATTTACATAGGTTTATGTAATTGTGAATGGCAACTTTATAGAAACACTTTGAAATGAACTTCATCCACCCGATAATGCATTAACCTGTATTTCAGAAAGTTCGTTAGAAGAAACTGCATATCAGTGCTGTCTATCAAAATAAACTTCAAAGCAATACATCATTTCGTAAAATCAAGCACATTTCTGCACTTCAAACATCCAAGCTTCAACATTTAATAGGATCTTTTATCTTATTCTTGGGCGCTTTTAGAACCATGCAGAATATCAATTTATTCAACGAATAAAACTCGCTATATGGATTCGTTCCAAAGCACCATCAAATTTTTACGACTTTGCAGTGTGTCGACATTCTTCTTTTATGTTCGGCACAAAGAAACAATTCTTCACTTTCGTTCGATCCAATTTCATTCGATTCTTTCTTTTGTGTCTTCTCTTTTAATATAATCCTTCCCATGAATGAATGAATTAAAGCGAGTTTTGATTTTATGAAATTTTTATTATTACATACTTTTTACACTGAAACATGTATTTTGAAAAAGTCTATAAAATAAGTAATAAGAGAGGTTTTGGAAATATTTTTGTTTTAATTGTATAAAATTATAAGTATACACGTTCACATTAAACTAACTTACGTATCTAATGCATACTAATGAGAATGAAATGTTTTGAAGCATGATATTGAAATTAAAATGTGATATTCTAGGAAAATACAAAGAACTTTTATTTCCATGAATGTTTACTTAAGCTCCAGGGAATGTGCTTGCGTTATAGCATAAAGTACTATATTTATTCAGAATGTAGACAGTAAAATTCTCGAATGTTAATTAATGATAAAAGAAGTCTAACAATTAAATAGAGATGTAAGTTATATAACTTTTGCATAAAATGCATATTAATTAATGATATTTATTCTCAACGGAACAGATCTAAATCAATCTCGCTCTCTCTCTCTCTCTCTCTCTCTCTCTATATATATATATATATATATATATATACACTCGATTTTTTTATTAGAACAAACAACTAATTTTATTTACACATCTTTTATTTATTAAAGGCATTGCTTTTACAGTTACATTATATAATTATATTATTTGGAGGAAGCTCAAATTACTTTATATTTTGAGCTTCATTTTTTATATTATGTTTTTTTTTCACAACTTACATAAAGAAAGTAACAGGGAAATAAAATTTTCTCCCGTTTAGGTAGACACAAAAACAAAATACTCATATTTTCTAATATTTTTTGCCCTAATTTCTTTTTTTAAACTGACCAAGTCAAGAGCAACAATTATATTTTAACATGACAAAAAATTTATGAAAACGTAAGATTTATAACTCTATTCATATTATAAGCTATATATTAATGACAGTTATCTGCATAAAAAGTCTATGCAGTGACACTGCATTGAGAAATGGATTTTAAATTTCAATTTGAGTCAAATCCGCACCGCATCGAAAGAAGACACATAAAAATACAGCTCGTCTTTTTCAGCATTGAGAAAAAAAATCTTCACTAAAGTAAACGTTTACTGAAGATTCTAAAGTATAAATAACTAACGCGTCTGATAATTACTGAACATTTTCTATCGAAAAAATTACAGTGCATTTGTGCCAAGTCGTTGCATTAAGAACATTAATGCTTACCCAGCAAACACATACCTGCTGGCGGAGTACCTTGCCAGTGCCTTCCTGCCTTTACGTCCAGCACTGGCCCGGCACTGCAAAAAGTAACTGAATCGTACCAAAAGTGGTCGCCCGAGAAGTACCTTGCCAGAATCCCGGGAAGGCAACGGCACTCTGCTGGCATGCTGCATGTGCCGGCCGTTACTCACAATAAAGGCACTGGCCCATGAAGTTTATAATGCCCAAAATGAAACGGCCGGGTGCCGGCTATTATTAAAAATAAAGGCACTGGCCTGGTACCTTAACAGTGACTACAATATAATGGCACGGTACCGGATTAGTCCCTATTTACAGTAACGCTGCTATAATTAAAATATGAGCCAGTGGCGGATCCGGGGTAGGGGGGCTTATTCATCAACCCATTTCAAAAAAAAAGACATTGCTTAAGGGTAACATTTTAAGATAAAAAACTAGATGCATGAAAACTTAAAAACAACAGCAAAATCCATTAGTACATCATTTGCAAATTATGTTCGTCCAACATTAGTGAATTGTGTGCAGTTTTCACAAACTGCAATTTTCTTACAAATTTTCATTTTCAAAATATATTTTTTTTATGAGAGAGGATATAACACATGTCAAAACCTACATAAAATCATTTATAAACAGTTTAATTTCAATATCTCATAATTAAAGAGATTTTATGAATGAGTTATAATACTTTACGGTTGATATATATATATAATGTATGTATATATTAGTCAAAATCATATAGGATATAATAAATAAAGTTGCACTATATATATATATGGTTACACATAACCATGTATATAGCTTTATTGTATATTTTGTTTTGATCAAATGATTTTTTTGATGTTAGCTATTCTGAAAAGACATTTCTATATACCTGTTGTACCTACATGACTCAAATTTTTTGAAGGAAAATACTTTTATACACTATAATATGCAATGAGATTTTGTATATTAAAAACAGTGTAAGTAAAAATTTACCTGTTATTTTCTAATTAATCCAGGGCATTATCCCAGTTAAATCCAAATCCAAGGCATGCAAATGTGAACTAACAAAAATCTCACCGTTGAAATAGTGTTATTAAAGTAACTATTCCTAAAGATGAGATCTTGTTAGTCTGGAACAGTTTAAAAATACCAATTAAGCACTTTGGAAAGATGTAAATCCATGAAACCGCTAAAACTTTAAGACCTTGAGATCCCAAAAAAGAATTCTTCTTCACAGTCACAGTTCACGAAATGGCATTCGAGAGGGGTTGCCATTGCCGTTGGAATGTAATTCGCCAATTTTCAAAATATCACTGAGCAGGAAATAGCTTGGCGACAGACCCTCCCCACCAAACCACTAATATTTAACTTCGCGTTTCATAAACATTTACTGCCAAATAAAAAGATAACAGTTCGATTTTTGCTGCGTTCTTTCGAGATCGTCTAGGATTCCTCGGCAGAGAGAGAAACGGATGGATTCTTGCTTATGAGGCCCGTAAGGGGAATCGAAATATAGAATAAAGTAAATATAATTCCTAAATGAGCCCCATTGCGTACATTCTATTTTTGACTATTACATGAAAATGCTGACTCATTGCTTAATTTCTAACAAAATAACTACAGGAGCTTAACGTAGAAAAAGTCTGCAAATATGTTTTTCGGGAAAAGTTTAGCAAAATTGTAAAAAATTAATATAAATTATAAAAATTTTAAGAATAAAATTCACCTCGTACTTCACCCCACTACGTACAGAATTGTATCCAATTCTGTACATAGTGGGGTTTCACTGCCGCTGTAGTAAACATTTTTATAGCATACTGAACTCGTTTGTATTATTTTAGTTTTTAGTACTAAAATATTTGAAGGCACAATATGAACTTCTCCCCTTACACCCCTCCCTCCAAAAAAAAAAAAGAAAAAAAATTCTTAACAGTGACCCTTGCCTTTGGGTGCCCGGAACTTATATCCCCTAACACTTCTACACAGTATGAATGTGAAACAATATTATTTAATTAAAATAACGAAATTTTATGCCAACACTACGAAATATATACAGGCCCATTACTGCCAAATAGTGCTGGTCCGGTACATTTTAAGCAGTACCACGCCGTTAACTTTTCTGTGCATGTCATAGACACATGGCAGTTCGCCGTTACTAGTTATGTAGTGGCGAATATGCACTTTTCAGACACTGGCACTCCAGTGACTTTCAGACGATGGCAATCTACCTTGCTCCGGGTAGACGGCACTTTGCCAGCACGACGGGTACCCGGCCGGCATTTTGCGGGCAGTAGTGTGTTTGCTGGGTAGCGTCTTTGCATGGAGCTGGTTCATTGTAAAACCTATTACAAATATTTGTTATTCAATTGTACCTTTTCGAATGCCAAAAACAATGCAGAATCACGAATGCTAAGGGTTATCAAATTGTGACTGAACTAACCTCTTTGCGTTAGAGTATACCCAAATTTCGCATATAACCGCCTTCATTGTAATGGAAAACTAAGTGGTCAAAAAACAAAGAAATATCTTCAGAGAATTTTCGAATTCATTGATTTGATAGTTACACAGGAGTTTCACGATCGCTGCCTTAACATTTCATTGTTTGGTTTACAAAATGCCTGAATTAGTCAATTTATGAATAAATGCTATTAAGACACAGGGCCTGATTATAACATTATTAAGCCCGGGCACTTTGCAAATTTTAAGTTCCTGCATACATTTAGCTCAATTTTTGTGCCCCTGTGCATAGCTTTAAACTAAAATTTTTCGTCAATTCGTGTATGTGTGCCGGTAATAAGTGTATGTGTGCCGGTAATTGCGATAATTTAAGACGAAGTTCTGTTATGACGAAATTTTCATAAAACTTCTTGTTACTGAAATTAAATGCCCATAAATTTATGTTTGAAGGCACTGCTATTAATATTCACCGTGTAACTCAAATAAATGAAATGAATGTTGATTCATATTTTAATTAATATAAATGCAGAAAAATTCTATTCAATGTTAATATGTACCGTAAATATCAGACTTTGTTCCTTTCTCTCAGCAAGGAAGGAGTCCAAAAATGGAGACAGTTTAAGTATCACCACTTGATATTCTGTTTATTTTATTTATTTATTTATTATGCACGTTTACTCCCGATATATATATATATATATATATATATATATATATATATATATATATAATAGCTAACTTACGTAAAGTGAAATCCCAAGATAATCCATTGATAAAGTGAAAAAAATATAAAAATAAAAAAGTAGATAGCACATGGTGCCAATTAACGAGCTTATACCGAATAAAGTGTTTAAGTATACCCTTTTAAGGCAATGAAAGAGTGGATAAATTGGATATAAAGCGCCAAATGAGAACTGGTGGGCTTTTAAGCCTAATCACATGTAACCACAAATAGTCGGAAAATGGAAAGGATAATTGAAATAGTGTGCTCTATCATCAGGCGCCACCGCACACTCATTTCAATTTAATCGAAAAAAAACAATAATAGCTCGGTTTCTGCAAGTTACCTGACCAAAATTAGGTTACTTTTGTAACTTGGGGGCGCGACCGTAGCTATTAGAAATAAACAACGAAGAAGTGGACCGACAAAAAGATCGAAGCTCAGTAATGGAGGCAGTATTAGTGCATGTTGCCATCAGAGAAGACTTAATGCCATCAATAGACAAGTAATGCCATGGAGTGGGGGGGAAAAATGATATATCATTAATAATTTGGAAGTATGGAAAGGAAAGGAAAAAATTAAAAAGTAATAATTAAATGAATAAATAAAAAGAAAAAAAAGGTAATAATTAAATGAATAAATAATAAAATAAATATAACACTAGTATAGCTAGCCTATGTTTAACGTAGTAAAAGCTGCAGCAGCTAAGAAGTACTTAGTTGAAGTTGTGTAAAAGGAGAACAACTGTAGAAATTAATTATAATTAATGATAATGATAATAATTATATTAATATTACACATTTATTATTTGCTATTTATGCTAATATTATTGTAAAATATTAAGGTAGAACAGTACTCTGTATGGCTTCATTAGTTACAGACTCACACAAAAAAGGAAAAAGTACCAGTAATCAACTATACTTAATTATAGAATTTTTTTTAAATATATAGATACATATTTTATGATTTTTTTTTATATAGAAAGAACCAACAACCAACCCCATCCTCACCAACCAATATTCTGATTAGGACATACAGTTTTTTTGATTACATAAAGGATATAAAATTGAAGTTAGAAATTTACTTGGATAATTATATTTTAGAGCAGTTTTATATAGGTAAGTTAGGTTACTGGCCTTAAGACTATTGGTACATAGTGACTCTATTCTATATTTATTAGAGATAATATTTCTAAATACAGAAGTGTGCATACATGAAGTGAAATGAGAGAAAGCATTTACCTGAAAATTAAAGTCATTTCTTTTATTAAATATATTAAAGGATAGACTCTTATCATCATTAATTCTAATTTGTAAGTCTAAAAAATTTATTACTCTATTATCATTAGGATTTTTTATTAGTTCTAGGGCTGAATGGTAAGCTATGGGTAGGTGGTCAGTATCACTGTAAGTATTGTCAGTAGCTATTGCTATTACGTCATCTATGTACCTATTTATTATACGAGAAGGATTATTGTAATTTTTTTCATAATTATATAAATATAGGTCTGCAAGGTAACTTGAATTAGAACCACCTTGTGGTATTTCTATAACTTGCTTATATAATTTATTATTATGTAGAATGTAGTTATTATAGACTATGAACTTTAAAAGATTTTCGAAATACATAGTATCTATGTAGGCAGGGGAAGAAGGCAGGGTTATATTATTATTACTATGTATAAATAGATTCAATATTACATTGTATAAGTCGTCTAGTGGTATACTATTGAATAAGTCTTTAAAATCATAAGTTGATATATTAATTACATCGTGTAGAGCATTAATCTTATTTTTTAGTTCATAGCTATTACCTATAGATATAGAAGAAGTGTTAGATTTTATGTACAGATCATGCATAGAAGTAAGTATTTTTAGTAATATTTTACTTGCTACATTATTATAAGTGTTACATCCTATAGTAACAGTTCTGAATTTTAGTGGTGTTTTATGAAACTTTGGTATTAGCACTAAGTAAGGATATTTTAGATTGTCATGCTTGATTTTAAGTAACTTGTGGAAAGCTAAGATCTTTTTGTTCATTGTTATCTCAGAGATAGATGTTAGACTGAAATTAGGATTATTGCTAATGGATGAAGCTAAGAGATTGTGATATAACTGCTTACATATTATAGCATAGTTATTGCTAGACTTATCAACATAAGTTATGATAAAGTTATTCTGTAACCCTGTAAACTGATTTCTTTATTTTAAATTTTTAGTATATCTAAATTTACAAAGTAGTTGTTTTTTTAGGTCAGCAAGAATATTAAACTTCCATTCATTAAAGAAGGCAGAAGGTTTGCTGCTTTTTATTGAAGTGTTATATATAAGTCTATATTATATGTAAAAGTATGTATTATATGATCTATACAGTATTTAGTGGGTAACCTAAACTTAGTACCTCTTTTCATGATCCGTTGAAGTTTAAGATCTTTGATAATAGAAAGATTCCAGTAACTATATGTACAAAATCAGAATTAACATAAGAATTGTATTGACCACTGGTACAAAGACAGGGCACCACATCATCGGGTACAAAGCTCCTACAGAAAGAGTTATAATTAAATATATTTCTACCCATAGGTATAGGGTATTTGAAAGATTATTTTAGGCTGAGATGCGGTAAAAAAAAAGAGTCAGAGTGAGACGATAAAAGTTTATTGAAGTTAATCATATTAAAAACAGGATTGGAGAAATTAATTACAAAATTGGAATTTAGCTTAGTACTATTGCGATTGTGACCTAGTAAATTGTAATTTAGTGCATTGGCACGAGTAACTATTAAATCATAAAACAAGTGGGCAAAATGGTCAGAGAAAGTATATGAAGTGAAAACTTTATAATACTTTGAGAGGTGTTTTTTTCTTTAAAGAGAAAATGTAGGCTCGTATTTTTAGCCAATTATGGTCAACCTCAAAACTTTTATTTAGGGTGTATAACTCAGACTGAATGTGCTTATTTGACATTATGGTAGTAGAAGTAGCTTTATGTCTTCCTTGTTTATAACGACTTGTTCGTTTATATAAGGACAAATTTAAAAGGTTATATATAGGAGTATACTTGGAGGGATCAGATTGTGTATTATAATAATGTAAGTGTTTATTATGTACTATTTGGTTAAGACCATAAGGATAACAGGTGTTATGACAATTGATTAATTGTGATTCTAGGAAAAGCCGTTCAGAAGTATTGGTTTGTATTGCGAGAATTTCCATGGTGACATTTTCAAGATCGTGGGAGTGAAAGTGAGCATATTCTACATTGGTAAGATGACTATTGGATAAATAGTTTTTTACGTTATTGCGGTGCAGGTTAATGCGTATGTGTAGCGGGTTACGAGTCTGTCCAATATAAGCCATGTTACAGATAGTACGAGAAATTTTATATATACAATTATATACTTTTCGAAAATTGTGATATTTGGTACTATTGTCTATTAGATCTTTAGAAGAATAAGGGCAAGTTTTGCATTTTATGGAGCCACAAGAGTTAGAAAGAAAAGATTGCCAATCACTACTGTAATTTTTGTAGGAAGAGTAACTGTTTTTCGATCCATTGTTCACCTCTTCCTGTGAATTAGAACAAATGTACCGGGCATACGGACTTACATCATGTAATCCACTTTTGCCAGTCACTAAATTATTTTTGTTTAGTACCATTAAGGGTGATATTATACTATATCAGAGTAGAAAAGACACAATTATATCAAAAAGAACAAAAAAAGGTTACAGTCCAAAGATGCAAATAAGAAAAAAACAAATATTATAATAAGAAAATAAGAAAATCTGGAATAAAAAGGAGAAAATCTAGAAAAATCAAATAACTGTAACCAAAAGTAATTACTAACACTGGGAAAAAAAAAGAGAAACAAATCTAGAATAATCAAAACACTGTAACCCAAAGTAATTACAAACACTAGAAAAAAGAAAATGAGAAAAATCTAGAATAAGCAAAAAACACTGTAACCAAAGGTAATTACTACACAAGAAATAGAAAAAAAATTAAATAAATAAATAAAATAACTTAATTACTACACAAGAATTAGAAAAAAAATTAAATAAATAAATAAAATAAAATAAAAATAATAATAATTATTATTATTATAATAATCTGGTCTAAGATAATATAATAATATTTACAAGCTGTAGTGAATGGCATACGAAGGGTTATTTTAAACTCATAGTTCCTACATAGCAAGGGGGAGAAATATAAACATCCCTTATATTTCAATCTAAAATCCATGCTTACTATTTAGTATAGATGGCAGCACTATACTAAAGGTATCAATAGTTTACTTGGATGATGCAAGTGCAATAAATATTTTACAAGAATCAAAAATTGAAATTAAAACTATATATTAATTTTTAATAAGTAAGTTGAATATCGGGAAAGAGAAAACATATACGTAAAAGCCATTTGATAGGTGTAAAAAATCACTGAAATGCATAAATAGGAAAGATATAAATCACACGAGCTTAAAAGCGCAAGATGCAGCTATTTTGAGACATGCAGAGATTAGGAAGAAAGAATATTACCTAATGTTGGCGATATTTTTGGAGTTATGCTATTAACAGTAGACAAGTATAATATAGAAAAATATTCTGAAAGATTAGCGCATTATGCAGCATAATAAAACAGAATAGTATATAATATATAATAGCTAACTTACGTAAAGTGAAATCCCAAGATAATCCATTGATAAAGTGAAAAAAATATAAAAATAAAAAAGTAGATAACACATGGTGCCAATTAACGAGCTTATACCGAATAAAGTGTTTAAATATAGCCTTTTAAGGCAATGAAAGAGTGGATAAATTGGATATAAAGCGCCAAATGAGAACTGGTGGGCTTTTAAGCCTAATCACATGTAACCACAAATAGTCGGAAAATGGAAAGGATAATTGAAATGGTGTGCTCTATCATCAGGCGCCACCGCACACACATTTCAATTTAATCGAAAAAAAAAATAATAGCTAGCTTTCTGCAAGTTACCTGACCAAAATTAGGGTCCTTACGTTAAAAGTTAATTTTTAGAGCTTAACTTTCTGTGATATTAACAGGAAATAGTTATTGAAAATTAAATTTTTAACTATACAAATTTAGGCAGTATATTTCTTTTCGATTTACTCACGAATAACATACACTGTCTACCAATAAGGATTTGGACACCTGTGACAGAAAAGAAAAACTAACTTTATTCAAAATCAATACTTGATAGAACCTCCACGAGAGGCAGTTACAGCGTGAACCCTCCGGGGCATACTTTCCACAAGTCTTTGTAATACAGCTAGTGGTATTGTCTTCCACTCGGCTTGGAGTAGACATAGAAGTTCCTTCACCGATCTTGGATGGGTAGTGCACCCCTTAATTCGGCGATCCAACTCCTCCCAGAGGTTCTCGATAGGGTTCAGGTCTGGGCTCTGGGCAGGCCAATCCATTCGATGAACTCCATTGGCACCATACCAAGCCTTGGTTAACCTCGAAATATGACAACTGGCATTGTCGTCATGAAAGTAACAGGGGTCCAACCCGTAAAACTGCCACAACGTAGGAAGCACACTGTCATCCAAAATAGTGCAGTAGGTATCGGCGTTGAGCTTACCATGAATGTGGACAAGGGTCCCAGTCCATACCAGGAGAACACCCCCAGACCATCATTCCACCTCCGCCGAGCTTGACTGTTGGCACAATGTATTGTGGCAGGAGACGTTCTCCAGGCAGACGCCAGACCCAGACGCTGCCATCCGAACGGTAAAGGGTGAACCTTTATTCGTCGCTCCAAAGAACCCGTTTCCACTACTCTACGGTCCACTTTCGATGTGCTTTGCACCACATTAACCGAGCAGCGCGGTTGGACTTTGTGATCAAAGGCTTATGGGCAGCAGCACGACCATGAAAACAAAGCAGATGTGCTTACTTACGGATGGTATTCATTGAAACAATACTCCCGGATGCCTGTTGAAACTCTTCGCGGATGAGGGCCATCGGTTGGGTGCGGTTCTTCCGAATTTCTCTGGACAGCAATCGTGGAACCATGAAAACAAAGCAGATGTGCTTACTTACGGATGGTATTCATTGAAACAATACTCCCGGATGCCTGTTGAAACTCTTCGCGGATGAGGGCCATCGGTTGGGTGCGGTTCTTCCGAATTTCTCTGGACAGCAATCGTCGGTCTCTATCTCCCAGTTTCATCGGTCTGCCGAGTCGGGCACATTCCGACAATCACCGCTCACCTTCCACTTCTTAATCACATAGGCCACTGTCGATTTTGAGTAATTCAGATCGTTAGATATGTCCCTTAAGAATCGGCCACATTTGTGATACACGATAATTATACCTTTTTCGAAATCAGAGAGCTCCGAACTGCGCGGCCTCTTGCATGCGACTAATGCCGATGCTGTTTCCTACACGATATATACCGGCAGAGAGCGTGACGTACCTCAGGACCGCAGATATCGTCATCTGCATAGGTGTTCAAATACTTATTGGTAGACAGTGTATACTAAACAGCATTGTAATTAAATAGCATTGATACATTACGAATTAAACAGAAGCTTTCATATTTTTTTACAATAAAGCGCAATTTGGAACCATAAACACAAAGTATGGTTGGTTAGTTCCCCCATCTGCATCCTTAAAATAAGTTATCAATTCTCGTGTTTAGCAGAAATAACTGCAGTGAAAGTTCAAAAGTTTACTGTTTAGTAACACAGTAAAGTTTAAAATTTTACTGTTTATATAGTTTGTCTTAAGTGGTAAGTGCATTTGCATCACTATAACACAGGTCCGGTGTTCGATACACGTGCTGGGTAAGGTTGACGCAGCCTTTCATGCCTTGACTGCATTGATGAGAGGGGGACGAAGCTTGTTTGGCGACTACATACTGGGGTCCCCTAGTGTGCTTGACCATCTTGTAGGTGCAAATGCTTTTGCACCTCAGAGCCAAGCACCACGAAGTTGTGGATGGGCAGCGCAGTCTTCGACCCACCGTGGGATGTTGCGTCAGTGCACGCTTAATTCAAAGGAGTGAAAATAACGATCAAAGACGGGGTGAAAGGAAAATCTGTCGGTTTCGACCTGTTTACATAGAGACCCACCGTATTAACGCAAAAATTCTCTTTAAGTACTCTTTTTCCCAGAAATACTCGCCCCGCTTCCTGTTTACGAAAATACTGATAACGTTTTACCGAATATTTTGCTCCGCTCAGTGATCGAAAAACGCTCCTAAAGGAGATGTGCACTTTCAAGTACGGAAAGGATCGAAAATTCGCCCTGACTGATCGAATTTCGCTCATTTGAATTAAGCGCGTGAGTTTAACTTTTAGTTTTGTTTTATTTTATGTCTTAATTAGGTTTAATATGTTACATTGCATTTCATGCTTGCTGACTATAACTCCAAAATAATTGAACGCTCCAAAAATGCCAGAAAAAATAGGAAAAATATAACCAAAGAAAATGTATAGCTTAGGAAGTATTTTCCAGGTATTACTTACCAAGTAAGTTTTGTCAACTAAAATGTGACCTCCTTTCCTTTGAAAATGTTTTTAAAATATAAAAGAAAAATGTTATACAATCTGACTGTTGGAAAATATTTAAGTAAACTGTCTTATGAAATACAAGTAAAATTTTAAAAAACACATTTATTTAGAAGCATTGAGAAGTTATATTCTCTGCATTAGCCTCGAACAAGAGATCTAAAAGAGAGTTGATACTTTTCCTGGGAGAATCATTATGGAAATTGTAAGATAATGGAGCGCTTGACGTCTTCTTCAGATTTCTGCAGGACTAAACATGATTTCAAACACCATAATCTATCACTTTGCAAAGACTAAACGGTAAACTGTCTTTCTATTGTTGCATTCGAGAGGTATTTGTACAGCATGAAATATATGTTCTGGAATATTTACTGATAAATCTTGAAGCATTAGCTTCTGAAGACGATGGTAAATTCCTTTCTATATTGTTTCTTTTGGGGAATATAAAATGGTCATTTTCAGTAATTAATTTTGTTTCATTCTTTTAAGAAAATGAAGTTTATTATTATTATTTTCTAAATTAAAGAATAAAAAATACAAAAGATAATAATTATCGTTGCATTAAAATATCATGTCTTAAAATTTAAAAAAGTTCTGTTAAATGAAAAAATTTAAAAAATAAAAAAATTAGCTTAATTGATATCATTTTCTTATATAAGAAGCAATTGTAAAAAAGTTTATAGGAAAAAAATCACCATTCAATATGTA
This sequence comes from Cheiracanthium punctorium, assembly GCA_038373885.1. Taxonomy (NCBI): domain Eukaryota; kingdom Metazoa; phylum Arthropoda; class Arachnida; order Araneae; family Cheiracanthiidae; genus Cheiracanthium; species Cheiracanthium punctorium. The sequence goes on from JAWZYV010017968.1 coordinate 1,766,770, forward strand.
TACGTCTACGAATGAAATTATTTCTAAAGTGATGAGTTTTTAGGATGTGCGGCTAAAGACATTGAACATGGTAGATGGCTGAAGTGCGAAGGTTGCGGGTTCGGGCCTATCGTGTAGCCATTGATCTAATGGTTTAGCTTTTTGGGCGGTGTTTTCGCGATACAAGTAGAATACGCATTAGAATCTTTTGAATAAGTCCTTTAACCAAGGCACCCTCCTTAGGCAGATAGCTCTCGAGTAACTTTGGCTTAATACACAATCCACTACAATTATGAGTGAATGTCTCGGTAGATGGGTTCCTTTTAATTTTTACTTTGTGCATTGCAGGACTTTCTAAAGAAATAAGTCTGTCTTTATGCAAAAGCTACCTCAGAGAAGGTACGCGCTTTATTTAATTTATACTTAACTATCTACGTCCCCGTTCTTCGCACGGTAAAAAACGGAAATTTTCCTCACTCGAATTAATTCCAAGGATGTGGAAATTAGAAAAGCAAAAATATTCGACTCTTGATTAAAGTTTGCGTCATATTTACTAACATGAGATCATTTCAATATAATGACACACAAAAAAAAATTATGTCAGCGTCATTCGCTATCCAAAAAGTGAAAAGTTTGAGCGTTTGCAGAAAACTTCTCACTTTCAAAATGTCTTATTTCCACATCATATTGTTTTTTAGGTTCACGTTTTAGCGATAAATACCTCAGACACTACATAAAACGGACATTTTTTGTAAATTTTAAATTACGTAACATTCTCTTGTAACCCTTAGAGATAAGACTGCGCTATTTATAGAGGCTTTGAAATTGTTTTTCTAGATTATGCAGTTTAATTTTTCTTTTCACAAATAAATCAAGTATTTATAAGCGGAAATAGAGCCATGCAAAGAAATCATCTGCGTGGACATAAGAATATCTATGTACACAAAACGAATTCTTTGGAATACGAAACTTTTTTCACGTTTTCAGAAGAGCGCTCGTTGTAATTGCTTCACAACTGACTTCTAGTCGTACAATAACAACAGTATTTGGCGCATTTTGGCTTCAAATATAAAGCAATAAACAACAGGTGATCTAATTCAAATTTCGAAGGGATCCGTCCTAACAAATGACCATACAAAATTTCGTAGGTCTACGATTTGGCGGAGTTCAACCAACTTAAATCAATTGACTTAATTTAGTGAAAATTCTGAATTTAGACCGTCTTAAATCGCCTTAATAACTGCATTATTTCTGCACTGAAAGTTAAAATTCAACATCGTATTTCAATAAAACCTTGTTTTTAAAAATACGCTCTTTAAATTGCTCCAAGCGCTAGAATCATCTTCACAAAATCGCATATCAACCATTTTATTTTTCACCAAATTAAAAAGTTGCACATTTTAGTCTCGGAAAATTTCCAAATCCTAATTTACTTTTGGGTATAAAACATTTCATTCCTGCTCTGATTTCACATGCACGCGATACTTTAATTAAAAAAATAATTTAAAAAAAATCGTTATTCTTTTATTTTTACTTCAAGAGTCTGAATCATTTATTAACCGTGCCAAATATGGCAACCCAGATATGCTTAAATTCTCCCTTTCCACTGCGGGGTTACAATTGCGAAATGGCGAAGCGAAAAAATTAGCCGTTTGCGATACGTTTTTTATCGATATCTCCTAAAATAAGTCAAATTTCGAAAAAAATCGCTTCGAGGTATGTTGGGACCTGTCCTGGAGAATTATTATACAAAATTTGGTAGGTCTACGATCACCCGTTTCGGAGCTACGCGAGGTGCAGACAAAAAAAACTAACTAACCAACTAACGGACAGTTTACACTTTGCTTTATTTAAATAGATGATGATTTTTCCTGTATTTATCAAATAAAAAACGGCTATCTACATGCATGAGTCCTAATGTAAGCGTGGAATATGTTAATGTCAGTCTTCAGAAATTTTCGTATTTGGAATTTGCTTAACTGAGTATTAATAGATAAGTAATTTGTAGAGTAGGTAAGCTCTTGACATTTCGCAGAGGCGCAGTGTGAATTTCGCCTAATATGCACTCTCAGAAAAAATCGTCTTTGTACACTACTTTATCCCACATTTTTCAACGAATAAATTCCGTCCTCTATGGAAACATAATATTTTCGTGAAATCTGAAGAAAAAAGAAATCCATTGAATCTCAAGAAGTTTCTTCAATTTTCAGGAGAAAAAACGAAACGGTCATTCGTCAAATAACGAATATATTCCAGCAGCAATACTGTTAGAAAACTTTCCGTGAATTGAAGAAATAACTTGTGAGAAAGTGCGTCTTTATACGGTAATTCATACCTCATTTTTCAACGAATAATCACCGTACTCCTTTGAAATGTTATATTTCCGTGAATTCTTCTCGAATATCTGAAGAAAAAGGAAATTAATTTCATTGAATCTAAAGAATTTTCTTCAGTTGACAAAAGAAATAAGATGGAAATAAATCCGGCAGCACTGCTGCAAAATTTCCGTAAATTGAAGAAATAATTTTTGAGAGCGTGGCAAGCAAATAGGAACGACAGAAGAGCACGGGAAGCATGAAATGCCATATCAACATTGTACTTTATCTTACCATTTCTGAACTACTAGTAAACGAAATAAAATGCACAAAATCCGAAACAAGAAACCCAAATTTGAAAATATGCTAAAATGCCTACCTACAAAATTATCCCACGCCCAGTTAGAAAGTACAACAGAATAAGGAAAGTAAGATTCCGAAGTATAATTGGAATATTCGAAGGCATCTAGTTACTAAACGCCGAAGTGCAGAATCGAAATTTTCCGTAAAAACCGATAATAGTCGATTCTGAAAACACCATTCTAGTTACAATCCATAAAATATACCGAGAACTTTACCATATAACACAATTTCGACAAGATTAAATAGAACGATGTTGGTGCACTCTGTTTCAAGAGATATTTAATCTTCTATTTACAGAGTCTTACTATAACTGCATATATCAAAATCATACAAATCCCTGTTGAACAGAAAATATCTCTCTTGCATGTTTGATGACCAGGATCCGTTCATAACTATAATGGCGAATTGGGGGAAATCGATTAAAATAACTTCCATCAAAATATACTTTGATTCTATCAATAGTTTTAAAAGTATTGAAAGTATTAAGATACACGGAAAATTAAGCAGCACCCGGCTTGGCCAGTTCTGGGGAGGGTGAACTCCTCTCGCGGCTGGGCTGCTGTGTGTCCGTGGACGCTAATAGGAGCTGATGCACGTAAAATCCGTCGTGGCTCGAATATCCCCAATATTTATCGCTACATCTGGGGGTGCTGATTTCATATAGTTGGTCCCTTATCTTGAATTGGTTAAAAATTAGGGAACCCCCGAGCTAAGTCGGACTTCATACCACTGGGGCTCATTAAAATGGAAGCCGCCCCTTCCACCCATCGCCTTCCTATATGGGGAATCTGGCACCGCTCTGCGATTCCCAGAGGGCATTAGTAAGATCAACAACAAGTATTAAGATTAGTAAACATAAGCTTAAAAGTTATGTATTAAAATTATACAGCAAATGTATAGAATCAAACAGGTTCATATAGAGAAAAAACTGCCGTTTATTCCATTTTTAGTCTGAAATTTCTAGAACAAAACATGTATGAGAAAGAATAGAAATTCGGAGTTTATTATAAAATATCTCTGGCATGGCTTTGCAAAAAGTAAATATGACTTTATTTCCAAATACAATCAAAATCATAAAGAATTTTTATTAATATCTTAAAACTGATTTCTTAACATTAATGGTAGCAGACGAAGTAGAATGCAATATATCGTACTTAATGTTAGGACTTCAAACTATTCTTAAGTAAATTCGGTATATGTATGAAGCAAATCTAAACTTTGATGGCAATACTGCATCATGCGAATACATTAAGATGCTACGTTAAAATGATATGAATGAAATGCTGGTTGAAATGAAATTGTTATAGCCGGAAAATTATTACAGTAGTAGATAATTTACACAAATTGCTATAGCTATAAATATTTCTATCTGAAGAGCTATTTAACAAAACAATATAATAAAACATACCTCGTACCATGTCTTGTATCAGTCCTTTTATACTAAACAAAATTTGCATCATTTCTATTTGAAAATAATAATTTTTCAAGCTAATCTTAAATTAATATTTGTAAACATATGAAGTAAATATGAGCTTCAATGTAATCATTGCATCCCGAGACTAAATTAAGATTGTTACATTAAAACGGAACATTCTCTCAAGCGCGATTGTTATCACAGAAATTATTACAAGATTTACCATCTGGCACAAACTAATACGTGGATTTATTGCTGGGATATAAATTTTCGCTTACTATAATTTGTGGGAAAACAGTTTTGCATATAAACTTTAAATGTACCTTTATAATAGATGAAATACAAAAATATAATTTTTTTCAACTGATATCTTTAAAAACTAATTTTACAATAATTTCTGAAGTCTCCTTTCATTAAATTGCAAATAATAAAGCATTTTCGATAAAATTCATTTCTATCTTCTAGTCTAAGCTGAAAATTCGGATTTATGGGTAACTAGCTGCCTCCGGCGACCAGTTGGTTCGCCATCTAAATAAATCTTGTTCGGACAAAATCCTGTTTCTCCCCGGCTTCCTTGGCACTGAAATCTCTTAGATTCTGAATGGAATTTAAAATTAAGATCATTACAAATAGGGTCAGCTGCAGGGTAAGTATCGCCCCCTTCTAAAGTAAAAAAGACGCATCCTTTTATGTTCTACTTAGTGTTTGAGTTCGAAATGACGCCCCTTCGAAGCTAGCGCCCCGATGCGATGCTTAACTTGTTCACTGTGTTGGGCCTCCCCTGGTTACAAAAATAAGATGATTTAATGATAAAAACCTACAAAAAGGTACAAATCATTTTCGGCCTATATTAATTCTGTAGAGCTTCTAGATATATTGGTGGTTATCAAGAAACGGAAAGGAAAAATAAAAAACAAGAAAATCCGAAACATTTTCAGATTTTAAATACGCACTAAAGTGCTATATATTAAAAGCGTATCATAATCCATGCGCCTTCCCTATTTTCTTTCCTTATTCCGTCAAGTTGAAAAGTGTATCATTATTCATGAGTGTGAAGAAACAAAATTAAAATTGATATTTCTAGCATCCATTTTTTGGATGTAATACAATAGAAATAAAATGGGGGAAAAGATGCACAGAAAATGCATTATTCGAACTGAATGAAAGTTTCAAAACTTATTGTTTTTTTTTTTTGATTGTGTAACATGTATATCGGATTTAGGTGCTTGACACGAAATCCGCTTACAAATCAACGTCAGAAGGAAAAATTTATTCAGGTGTATTCATTATCTAGGCGTGGCAGACGATAAAATGATTTTATGTATTAAAAACTATGTATTCTATAAGTTTGCGCCATCTGTCGACTGCCCTGTAAAATAAAAACTCAATTCCATTTTTTTTTTATAAAATATAGTTTTTTTTGTATATTATAGGAACAGTCTTTTTTTTCCCGCGATAAGAAGTAGCCTACATATTAATTCAGGACTTTAGCTGTCTTTATTTCAAATTTCATCCAAATCTGCCAAATCGTTTCAGCATGAAAGAGTAATAAACATATATACATTCATTGACATGTATAATATTTAGGATTTTTTTTTTTTTTTTTTTGTTGAAATACAATTGATCTTATAAGATTATTATTGCGGAAGTTAATGAATCAAACAATCTAACAAAGTTGTTAAGTTTTATACGCAATGTTGTTTCTTCAATACTATCCAAACTAATGTCATGGAGTTTTAATATGTATTTTAAGTAATACTTTTTGTATTAGTTTAAATAATACATTTCTCAAAAATATTTTTTTACACTAATTGCAGATTAATTTCCAAATATAGAAAAATCAAAATCCAATTAGATAAATCACTTTAGATGTACTAAATGTAAAATACATTTGCTATTCTACAGTTAAAGCTAATGAATATTTCGGCATGCCTTTTGCATTTGAAGTTAATTAGTATATGTAATTTTCATAAGTTTTACAAATATTCAAACTGGGATTTGGGAAATTAAGATTCGACCACCAGAGGGAAATAGACTTTGACGCAATTTGTTAACGCAAACAAAATTGTAACCTGGGGATTGGTGAATATTTTATGCTAGAATAAATATAAGTATTAAATGGGGCATGTTTTTAATTTTCTATCAATGAATGCACAAAGCGTAAACTTATATATATATGTATATATAAATATATTAAATCTTTAAATTTTTCTAGCAGAAATTTCTAAAGATATTTAGTTTTTTGTATTACATACAGTTTCCTGATTGCTAACATAATCAAAATTCTACAGAAGAAAATGTGAACTAAGACCGCCCAAAATAAAGTAAAAGTCAGGAAAGTGTCAGGGTGACATTTTATAAGTTGCGGTACACACTGTCATGATCGAAAAACTTATGTCTTTTGCGAAACACTTGGAAAATTTTTAAAACATGTTACGTTAAAAAAAGTTTTTGAAGTGCGAAACATTTTTTGTGATTTTTTCCTATAGGTTTCATTACTGATCTTCTGATCTATCATTTATACAATAGATACATAAATCGTGAGAATAAATCCTAAAATGCTTCACGTCTATGTCGTAATTAGTTTCTTATTTATGTTGAGAAATCACATTTATATTCCAAATTACGGTCTCAATTTGTTTCTTTGGACTTAAGGCAAACCTTTTAAATTTTGCGTACATCAAACAGTTGCATTTAAAAGGAAAGTTAAATATGTGAAAGATAGGAGTTAAAATTTTTCTATACTCAAAACAATATTCCCGAGTTTGTCACAGTATTCTTGCACTTTTGTTCTAAATATCTTATTCTTAACAAGGAAGACTGATTTACACGTAACCACTATAGATGTACAGTTTATGATTTACCTGAAACAGCAGTTTCACAGCCTATAATTATCAAATTTAAATATCTAAATTTTGTAAAATTTGGTCTCTAGCAATTCGTTCTCTTTCACAAGTTATTTAAAAAGGTGAGGTAATGATATACGTCAAATTAGCTTAAAAGTTTGGAAATACAGAGTCTAGCAGGTATTTTTTTTTCTGATTTAAATATTTGAGACCAGATTCCAGATGTATCGGTTCAGCAAAATGCAGCGAATTTTCTTTATCGCATAGCTTTCCGTTATTTGAGAACTGTATGTTTCAATACATGAAGCCGAATTCTTCAAAACTGTACAGCCATGCTCAAAAGTGAAATAACTAAAGGAAAATTATTATTATTATTATTACGCTAATTATTCTAACCTACGCGCGTCTAGCTACTGGAAAAATGAGATTAGTAGAGTTTGCTAGAAGACCGATCGATCGAGCAGAAATTGCAAAAAATCAGATCCATTAGTAAAAAATTTACAAACTGAATTTGATATTGTGGGTAAGCGATATGTGAAGCAATACTGTCAATTTGAAAATAAATAGAATGTCGTTTTAACAACAATTCATTGCCAAATATATTTTTTATTTGTTATCATGCATATGTCTGTTTATTCATACTCATTTGTTTCAAAATATTTCTGTATTTGACGCAGCGCATATTTCTACACATTTTTTAGTGCTTTCCTTGCGCAGTAGTACAGTATTACTGAATAAAGCTAATATCGCTTAGATTACATTGTTACTGAGTGTGTCATTTTGTTTTTCTTCTTACATTTTCGACTTTTATTTTCAGCATGACTGGTCATATTTCTATTATGGATGGATGAATGGCTTTGAATGTTGATGTGCAAACTGTTTAATTACTGTAGTATCTTTAATTAAAATATTTATATGATATTGAACTTGAATTTAGTTCGCGGCGAAAGAAAAAGCATAAAAATATTTCTATTTCAATATTTTAACATATAACACACACGCATTGTTATCCGTGAGAATTCTTAAAACTTTCTGAAGCAATAAACTGATTAATACTGAAAACCGAAGAAAATATTACAGTGAAAGCTTCTTCTTTTTATGCCATTATTATTCCCATATATCACATCTTGTTATCCCCCTAATAGTTGTTTATGAGAAGTATTGCTGCACGTATTTTATTTTATTTTCATTCTCACCAATATTGCAATTTCTAATTAAAGTTAAGGAAACTAACGTATAATTTACGAGACATGGTATTATTTTTACACATAAAACTTTTAGTTTTGCATTCTGGAAGCGTAGCAGTAAATAATATTGTATATTACAGTAGTTAAAAGTAATTTTCTACGAAGAAGAAATCAATTTATATAATAGATGTTGTTTGCATCAAAAATTGGGGGAAATATTTTGATATTATCCTGCATTTGTTTAAAGAGTTTGATGAAAATGTTGAGTCTAATCTAAATAAGCAATTTTTACTGATAATAAAGATGAGTAAAAAATTACGAGTTTTTAATGAAATACACAAAAGTGTTTCTTAATACATCTTGAGTCTCTACTCACCTATTTTATAATTAAGCGTACGGTTTTTCTTTGTTTTTGTAATTTCTTACATGTAAAAAATTGCTTGTCCTTTTCACTTTACACAGAAAATATTTTTTTTGGTCTTCTGAAGAATTTATTCTAAAATGTCTGTACTGATATTTGTCTAGCTTCCGTTTCTGTCCTAGACACGGATTATAAGTCTGGATATATGATGAATGGATAAATAACGTGATGAATCAAATTACAATTAACCAATAACTAAGATATCTGTTCTTTATTTCCGATTTGTACTATATGATATTATACATTTTCGACCAAATAACTTTATAGACTTTGTTTTTGTAAGCATTAGTTTGTTTACATTACTAATAGAAAAGATTCTTAATTAAATTAAACAAATGTGTACGCGTTAACAGCTAATTGTTTAAAGCAGTATTGCAGTTGCATTACTTACTGTTCATTTCTTAAACGTGTCCCATGTATTTGGGAATGCTTAAATTCAAACCGAAACGTTCGTCAGTTTGAATAATTTAAACAATTAAGCTCATGACACAATGGCAATTAGCAGGGAATCTCCGTTGTCGCTTGTCACGTTCGTCCTCTGTATATGCTACATGCAGAATCTTCAAAAGACTTAATGAAAAGCTGAATATTTGTTCTGGGTTAACACCCAAATAGACGGTATGTGAGGTGATTAACCATTAATCATCTACAGGTTAATTGAACACATCGGCTTGTATACGCATTAAGATTACACAAAGTAATTTATTAAGAAGAGTTTATTAGGTTTTGAAAGAGGCCAGATGTTCGAATTCTGATTGTCAAAATCTAATTAAATGTATTTTAATAGCTAGTTACTATTGTAATTTAAGGTAAATTTTGAGAATAATAGAAATTTAATAAACGGACACCTTAAAACTAATTGATATATTTTATGAATGTATTTAAAAAAAGTTCTTAGCATTTTAAAAATCAAAATGGCTTCAAAATATTGTTGCATAGTAAGCAATATTTGTATATTTTTATAAGTTTCGGAGGATGTGAGTGAAATTAGCGACTTCAGTTGCAGACATATTTTTAATAATAATTAATAGAAAGACAATTAACAGATGGTTAAGGTTTTTCTCATTATGCATAATATAATTTTTTAATCAGACTTTCCGAATCTACCATAACAGAAACTCAATGGCGAAAATTACGCGCAGCACATGTGTTTAGATTTTCTTCTGCTCACTGGTTTTTTAAAGGCATGTGATGCAGCTCATCACATATGTATGTTATTAATTATCTCTTTTTTTTCATAATCCTAAATTATAATGCCTAATCAAAATTTTATACTTTTTGTCTGTGCCTTGTGAATTGATTATTCTGGCTTTAAAGTCTTAGTTGCAACTGCATTTTATTTTCGTGTAGCTCCCTTTTCCTATTGATTTTGTTTATTAAAAACCAAACTAAAATGCAATTTAAATCGATTTTACAAATTTAAATTGTAATTAAACTATAAAAAGAAGACAATGAAAAGAAGAAAGAGGCTCGTACAATCTTGAAATTATAAATGGCACTCTACCAGCAGTCATGGAGAACTGCAGTGTCAGAAAAGCATCCACTGACATTAAAATTCACTGTGCAACTGAACAATTACTAGTCGAATTTCCCTTCATTAAACTATCTCTAACAACAAGTGACGGCATCAGATCTTATATCTCACCTGCTGTGTCTCAACCCTAAATCCCTCTACTGGAAGATATTCTAACTGAAACTTCCGTTCTGCCAATTCTATCGGAATCACCTTACTCATGTTTGCCTCAGGTAGAAGAACACTGCCAGAAGTACCATCGCTTGCAAAAGCTACTCTAAACATGATGTTAATAGAAAATGCAAATATGTCGAATTTACAATGCCGATAACAAGCAAGATTTATGCCTCTGTTTCCCATTTAAAATATAGTTGGGAAATTTACCACTGTTTATTTTCAGTGGGCTAGAAAACTTGCCCTGCATAAGAAAAAAATTTAAAACTTAAAATAATCAGACTTAACCATTTGCTGCCAAAAACTATTTTTTTTTCTTTAGAACTTGTGATCTAGTTTCTAGAGAAAGGTATAGTAAATAGAATAATATCCTCTTAATCTCAAAATAGGTTAAAACGGTAAATACAAAAATTAAATTTCAAAGGTCGAAAAACGTGCCCCGGTCGCCCCCAACATATTCCAATTCTTTTAAATACAAATATATTCTTTGTGGATTAATGAATCGCTGCTATCTTTCTCAAGTATTATTTATCATCATCATTTCTAAAGCATAAGGCATGCGCAATGACAGAAAATTAATTGAAACGAGATTGCTATTCATAATTCCGATTGTGATAAACTGGAGTGTATGGCTACAAATTTTCTTATTAGAAAATATACTTAGAAATGCTTCGATACCCGTCCTTCCTTGCTTTTTTTGTATGGGGGGGGGTGCTGTATTGTATTACTAAAGCCAAAAATCTTTTATGAAACTGACGCTTGAAATGCTTTTCTCATTTAGCTCTATCTAAACACTGTTGCTATACGCTGGTATCAATCTTCTATTGGTATGCAAATATGTTATTAGGTCATACTCTGAAAGCTACAATATTAGGTACAACAAATTTTGTTTAATATACAAATTTCCATATTCTATGTAAATTGCAAAAGCTTAGATTGTTAATGCGATGCAATTTATTTGAATTGTATTATACTATACACAGCACAAAATCCACGTAAACATGTCACATTAAACAAACAATGACACTTTGAAATTACACAGTATTCCGTTTCTAAATTTCCCAGGGGTATGAAAAAGTTCACCTTGTTTTTGAAGAATAAAAGAGTTATAAAAAGAAGGCAATATGTTCTACCCAATTACGGATTTTTATTTGTATTTTATAACACAGCTTGAGATTGATGTATCAAATTTTTGAAATTATAGATGCACAAGAATCATTACTTCTATTTTAAGGATCAATACATTTTAAATGTTTGTTTTTCATTATTTTTTATGTACATTATTATAATATATGCAACATGAAAAGTAGGATTTACATCAAAAGTTCATTTGCAAAGAATTAATATTAATGCTATTTCGATGCGATTATAAAATTAGGAAAAATAATTTTAATCTTGCAGTTTATCGTGTAAGAAAAAGTATAGTAATAATTATGAATTGTTTTATTATTTGCGATTTTGTTGCTATTAGTTTGAATAATTTTACTATCGATGTAGTTTTCTTTATTCAATAATTTTGGTGACATAAGTATTGCGATATTGAATAAAAGGAGTAATTCATCAAATTTCGGTGCAGATTCAGAAAATTGCAATTTAGAAATAATGGCAAGGTTTATTCCCAGTACAGTTAATGTCGTAGTTTTCTTGAATTCAAATTTTTGCGATGGAACTTGCTTGTTTGCTTCTAACACATATTTTAACGAATACCATGAAATGTTTGCTCATTTCACTTCATATTTTAAACTACAAATTTGTAAGTCCTTATTCGATTGCTAAATTAGTCTTAAGCCGCTACCATAAATATTTGCCATCGCTAACGACAGTCTGTTTACTTATTGAATTTAAGGTTCATCAGATCACTTCTAATGTTCATGCCAATAAGTTAATGTGTTCAATTGAAACAATTGAGAACGTTTGAAAACAGAGCTAATTAAATTCATCACACATTTATTACACATTAAGACACACAAAAATCATTCTTTTAGTTCAAAAAAGTAAGATCTATTTGCAGAAAATAGCGAAAATCGTATTGCTGCCTAAACAATATGAAATTATTTCATTAGTTTTAATTTTTTTCAAAAATTCCTTCAAAAAAATATTCACTTCAACAAATACAAAAATGTTACTAGAAAAAATTTCATTCCATTCCTTTATACTGCCATTTTTGAGCCATATCTGTCATTTTAAGAAAATTGAACATGAATATTACATGAATCCATACGATTTATAAAATGTGTCGAATAAAAGCATGGCGTTGTTCGTGAATCAGTTCATGCATACATGAAAAGAATATGGATATTTCTGGAATACATATTCCATTTTAACATACCTAAAACTTTTACCTTAATGATAATTTCTTAACCTACAGAATATTAGGTCGTATTCAACAAACAAAATGTAATCAATGTTACATGTCCTTAAAGCATATCTATCTTTTAATGGCAATTTTGAAGCAATTAATATTTTTAGTATTAAAAAAGTGTATTATGTTTTTCAACAATGTGAAGCCATTTTATAATTTCTGTCTGTCAACCTGAGCGCTTACTGTCTAAATATACGTCACAAATTTTGTATATTAATAAAAGATGATTGCAAATATTTTGTTTTAAAATGACAAGCTTAACATTATTATTTAAATAAAATCTCTGAAACGAATTCCAAACCATTAAAATTTTTCGGTTATTATATATTACATTTAAATAAAATCTCTGAAACGAATTCCAAACCATTAAAATTTTTCGGTTATTATATATTACATTTGATTTAATGTTATTTCAGTTTTGTACAGTTAAGGATTTTTGTTCGAGGATGGGCACTTGCCATTGTGTCATTTTTCGCTTCTAAGGCCAAAATTATTTGTCATTTTACTATGGAAGCATCCAGTTGGTGATAATTTAAGAATAGTTCTGTCAAGAACAATCTGTAGTCAACTGATTATATATATTTTTCGAAATATTTAACTATATAAAGCAAAGGCATGCTTTGTTAACATTACTGTATTATGACATTTTAAATTTTTGATGGGACGTAGTCTTTTATTCGACGAGGAATTCATTTCATTTACCGTCCTATAGGACTTACAGACGACAGGCTGGTTTACGACTAATAAAATAAGCCTTTACAAGCACTTTGTGACAACGTGTCTTTACTGACTTTCTGTTACAGCATACTTTTTGGAAAAGTGTTGGACTTTTAGGTAACGGTGCTAGACCTTATTCAGTGTCAGAATTGGATGCGGTTGTTCAGTAGCCACAATGAAAAGGCTTTCAGCTTTCTCGTACGTTGTAGCTGACTGAAACACAGTCTACATTTCAGTTCCACAAATAATAAAAAAAAACTTGAAATTATTTACTTAATTAAAATTGCCTATGTATGTCTTACTTTAATAGGTATCATTTAACAATTTTATCATCAAACCATGCCACATGCCATGCTCCTAATGGGCATGTTATCATAGCATCTTCCAAATCTTCAAATTGAACTTAGAATCTTACAGACCTTCAAAGTCAATTCCTCCTGCATATAAGTTATTGATAAGCTATTAATTGCAAGAGTAAACAATTTACTGAAAACATGTAACTCATTGTTAATTATCGCTCTCTTTTGCTCAAAAACTGAAATACATAGTCTGTAGATTATATTTATATGTGTAACTACCTAAATTTTCGTAATTTCGATAAGTTTCTGGATCATAATATTTAAGTTTCATTTGGCATTTCTAGAATATTACTATCAGAAAAATAATTCTCGCTGTAAATTTTAGGTATTAAAAGAAATACTAACCATTAAAACTTTAAAAAGACTGTAACATAAGACATTGATATTTCTAAATTTATAAAAGCAATAATATGTTCTAGGTCCAAAAAAAAATAATTAAAACCGTATTCTTTAAGCGGTCTAAATAATCCCTTGCTTGTGGCTCATCAAACAAGTAAAATTTCTCACAGTGTGAACAGTGTTGTTTTGTGAACTAATGTACACTCATGTCCATAAATTAAGGATAATGAAGTTCAGGCAAAGAAAGAGAAAGAAGCAAAACAAATTTGACTTATTTGTAATTATTTGTATTTATTAAACAAAAAGTAAAGAGCAAAAAAGATGCTATATGTTTGACATAATTAATAAAAATTGCAAGTTTTACTCCCTTGACCAAATTTCAAAAAAGAACCTATTTACAAAAAACAGTATAACATGGTTAGTAGGATGGTTAATACGGAGTATGTCTCCCGGACGATGCAATACAGGCCTGACAACGCCTAGGCATGCTGAGTATCAAATGATCAATCTGATCTTGGGGAATATTACACCACTCCTCAAGCAATGCACTCCGAAGTTCCGGTAGACAGGTGGGAGGAGGTTGACGGGCTGCAATTCGTCGGCCAAGCATATCCCACACATGCTCTATTGGATTCAAGTCCGGTGAGTATGCTGGCCAATGCATACGGGTGATATCCTCCGATTTGAAGGCATTCGTCTACAATGTTTGCATGGTGAGGACGGGCGTTGTCATCCATAAACACACATTCAGCACCCATGGCGCCCCGAAACAAACGTACATGTTGTTCCAGAATTACATCCCGATAGATGTGGCCTGTCATCGTTACACTCTGAACATGCAGGTCTGTTCTGGAACATGCAGGCATGTTCTGGAATCAAGAATAATTCCTCCCCAAACGAGCCATCCTGCACCACCGTAACGGTGTCTTTCAATGGTGTTCTCTTGGTGGTAACGGGTACCTGGCGCTCTCCAGATGAATGTCCGGCGAGAATCAGACTCCAAACTAAACCTGGACTCGTCGGAAAACATCACACAAGACCACTGTTGCGGTGTCCACAATGCATGCTCTCTACTCCAGGTTAATCGCAGGCGACAGTGAGTTGCGGTAAGTGGAACACATCTGACAGGCCTACGAGCATATAGACCAATGTGCCCTAATCGTCTGTACACGGTCTGCCTTGAAACTGTCGTACCGGTAGCTGAAGAGAGCTGACGAGACAGGTCTGATGCTGTACTCCGTCTGTTTCTTTTGGCAGTAACTGCCAAATAGCGGTCCTCATTCGGCGTTGTAACTCGGGGCGACCTGTGCTGTAACGTCTACTCACATTACCATCATCTTGGAATCGTTGCCAAAGCCTGGAGATGACACTCTGGGCGATTCCAAGTTCCTCGGATACTTCCAGCTGGGTACGTCCACATTCCAGTCGTCCGATAATTCTGCCACGTAAAACATCATCCAAATGCCTCCTTTGAGTCATAACTATGCGGTTTTTGCACTGAAAGGCTTTCACAGCGTTTGTGAACAATTTTACTTCTTTGCCACTGTGGTGGAGTGAAAACAGCAGTAAAATATAATTTTGAGACTGTTTCCATGGGAAGACCACACAAGTGGACCGTAAATTAGAAGAGGCGCCAGGCAATGGACAGTCTGGACACTATAGCACAATGAACTGTCAACGTTAAAATATTTATGGCCGAAAATGATATGCAAATTTGGCGGGGTATATTCCCCGATGTCACACCTACATGTCCGGGATTCGACGAGGGGATGCATTAATTCCCCGATACGAACAAATCAGAAACTCCAGCCAATGATGTAAGAGGGGGTAAGAAAAAAAGGAAACAGCCCCGTGAAAAAATAAAAAAAGAGAGAACGAGCGGACTGCAGAAGAAGCAGAAGAGAGTTTTGGAGAAGGTGTGAACGGGCTTAAAAATCAGTGTGTGCTTCGAATCAGTGTGATGAAGTTGTGTTCAAAAAAAAAAAAAAAAAAAGGAATGAGTGTTGCTTGGTGATGGCTTAAGAGAAAGAAAGCGGTTCCAATAGTGCACGCGTCGATCGTGTCCTGTGTAAAGATGGCTACCTCATCATAATGGTGAATATCCCAAACGATTTATTTATTCTTGGTGTTTCAAACCTTTTGTGGATACCCCTTATCCTCCAAAACCACATCTCCCCCAGACATGTTATGATTTTAAAATTATTTCAATATCGTCTTTTAATTAATATTATTGGAATGACTAAGAATAAATGGAATTTATTTGCAGTTCATAGAGTCTTTAGTTTTTTTTAGTGTTTAGGTGTATGTCAATCATTTTCCTTTTTTTCAGCGTAATCCTAGGAGTACTTGCCAGGCAGGTTATGCGCGGCACAGTACCACTGTACGATCATCTTTGGCCTTAATTTTCATCAAATTTTAACCATATCAAAATCTAAAACCACCACAGCCACCATTCCTTATATACCCCTCTCTTACACTCTCGTCATTGTGACGTACCATCCACGCCATCTGGTGGTTTCCTGTAATTTGCATATTCTTCTTCAAGATGTGTTTGATCATTCCACAGGTGAAATTTTTATTTTAGAGATCAATTTCTGTGTGATTCTGAATTATCCTTAATTTATGGACATGAGTGTACTTGTATCTATGAAAAACGATTTTTTAGTCATAATGTACAGCAACATATTTTATAAAATAATAGTATTCATTTAGATAATAGATATTTAATTGCCTTACAAGATTGAAATTGCAAGTCTAGTAAGTATTATAAATAGTATTTAACAACAAATAACCATAATTTCCGGTAATAACGCCGTGGCGTTGAACAAGATTTTTCCTGTTTAGAAACAAAAATGCGTCCAATAACTGGATGCGGCTTGTAAATAGTCCCAAAGTTACAGCTCACTATTAAAAAAAAAAGAAAGAAAAAACTTAAATCTGACCAGAAAAGATAATCCATGATCTTTTTTCGTGCCTATTCGTGCTTAAGTTCATGAATGCTCGCATTTCGTTCAGCAGATTTTGTTGGTGTAAAATCTGTCCCTGTAGTTACAACAGGGGACCAGAAAAACAGCTTTACCATGGTACTTGCCTGTTCATCCTCAGGCCATAAATTGCTTCCTATAGTTATATTTAAGAGGAAAACAGTCCCTAAAGAAAACTTCCCTAAGGGAAAAATGGTGCTGTCAAATCGAGAATGATGTATGAACCAGAACAGCAAAAGTGGTCAGAAAATTGTTGAAGAAAAAACCGAATTTTATTTTCCAGAAATACTGCCTACTGATCATGGACTCGATGAAAAGACACCGTTCAGACTAGATTAAAAACAAATCTCAAATAAGAAAAAACAAGACTGGCATCAGTACTGATGGGTCGACTAAAATATTGCAACTTTGAGATTTGTGTACGCATGCGTCATTATTGGGCATGGCTCACTGAGATAAGTACAGGCTGTCCGAAAACCTCCGTTTTTGCGTGCGAGCAAAGTTTCGCTCCTTCGCCAATTTGGAGCTGCTACTTGACCATGTCACTGTTGTCAACTCTGCCGGAGAAAACTTGGCTCAAATCAAAGTTAAAAGTATCCAGAAATGGCTAAAAATGTTTTCAAGCTGAGAAAAAAAAATAATTTATTTTGGCGTTTACGTACTTGTGCTGATGAAATATGCTTATCTGCTAATGCTCTTTGAGTCATTTGAACTTTCATTTCCTATTTACAAAATACTTCTGTATTGCCAGTTTGCTAAGATCATTTTCTCCAGCAGAGTTGGCAACAGTGATAGGGTCAGGTAGGAGCGCCAAATTGGCGAAGGAACGGAACTTTGCTCGTATGCAAAATCCCATAGGCGGAACTGGTTTTCGGACAGCCTATACTTATCTCAGTGAGCCATGTTATTGGGAATCATGGATGTCGGCAAAAAATTATACGTTTACGAAACGAGGCAGGATACGTAAAACTTACACCGAAGTTTAAGAGTGGATTTCGAACTCGTGGAATAAAATTCCGAATGATGTGGGAGGGATACTTTCTAAAAGCAGAAATCTCAAGTTTTCACAAAGTAGCGCCGATGGGGTTAACGCAAGTTCTAGTGTGTCTTCCGATGATGATGATGACACTTCAGATATTGATGTGCTCATGTCATCTGAACACTTAGAAATTTTCTATACTGACACTGAGGACGAGTCATTTGACAGATTTTCTGATGTAGAAAATTAGTCTGTAGTATATTCATAAAATAAATTACACTAATAATGATATCGGCGATTTTTATGTGCATTTCTTCTTATTACCTAAATTAAGACATCTAAACTTGATAAGTGCGCTTTTATGGCCTTTTAAAGAAGTATAATTTCATTCTCGGGGCGGCCTTAAACTAGTTCTAAAAAAAAAAGTATCTACCACGCACGTCATCATACTTTGTGCTGCGTTATTACTGGAAAATACGGCAATACTGATATGTTGATTTGAAGGATGATGATAAGAATTACATTCATGCCCTTGTTCATAAACTTCAGTATACATTTTTGTAATCATCAGACACACTATCGAAGTATGATTGCTGAACTTACACATCTTTTTATATTCTAGCAAATGCATAAGCAGCTATAATAAATCGCAAAAGATTAATAATTACAAATATTTATAATACGCACAGCAGAAGAAACACATTTAATATTTCATTTCGAATAAGTTTAGCATTACTTTAATGCATTCTTTTAATTATTTATTCCTTATGCATTTGAGTAAATGTCATTCAGCAGTAATGGCTTTCCGTTGTTATAAGAATAAAAGAAAGGGCCATTAAAGTAACAAATATTAGAAAAGCATAGTTAATGCTCAACAGGGGAGCGATACTACTTATACATTACGCCTATAGAAAGAAAGAAACTGCAGATAAAATATAAATTCCTCTGTTTTTGTACATTATTTCTATATGGTTATTTCTCGTGAGTAACATACATAATTGCTTTTGCCATGCTTATTGTTATTTTTATCGTGGGATTACATATTTATAAGATTTATCAATGTCTTAAATTACTGAAGTTTGAAATATTACTATTTTTCGTTCAAATAATACCGAGGTAATTTCAAAATAATATGTATATATATAGCTAACCATTACAAGGATAAAGATGTTGTTTTTATGTTTCATATTTAGTAATGTTATGTTACTTAAATATAGATACTGTGCAGTGTATAGAGATGTAAAGTTTAGATATGATTTTAAAATGAACATGGGAATGTTGTGTGCTGGCATGACCAACGTAATCAAAATTATATCTAGGATTATTTTTGTACCACACTAAACTGTTCTATTAAACAAGCTATACTTTTGACTTTATGGAGTGACGATGTGAAAAAAAAATTCGGGGATACAGTAAATGTAACTGCGGAATAGTGTCAATTAATGCGATCCAAGTTTATTTACATAGATAGGAATTCAATTCCTGTTGGTGCAGGTTTGACTTCAAGATAACACATCTTAATGAGAAGTATTACTTTGCAGCGAATCCTTTTCCACATGCTAGACCTATTAGAAAGAGAAATATGGTAAAGGAAAATTATTTGAAAAAAAATAATAGAAAATACGAGACCTGCGAATAATTTTGTTGGGTGTGAACATAGAGGTATTAAACACAGAGTATTACATATAATAAAAAAAATAAATAAAACCCATTTCAGATTGACACATCATAAGAGAAAATTGAAATATTTGCAGTCTTGGAAAGGAGCCGTAAAAACCAACATAAGAAATAGTCATAGAAAATTTAAATAAATTATAAAATGTTAATGAAAATATTTCAAAATTTCAAAAAAGGTGCTAAATTAAATTCAAACTTTCTATGTTGAAATTTTTCTCCCTGAATTCAATCTGCTGATAACGCGGAGCACTTAATCTTGGAGGAAAGTTTTTCCATAGAAAGGTTGCAACTAATTGAGTACCATTTTATTGTAAATTGCTGAATTGTTTCCTTTATGAGTGTAGCTAAAATATACGTAGGTGGGGTTCAAAAAGTCAAGTAACAAGAGCTCTGTCGGGTGGACACATTCTCCAAGAGAACGAAATTCCATATTTAGGTGCAACAGACGATCACAGGAATCAAATGTCACTAGATGGAGCTACTATGCTGTCTTGAAGCTACGAAATTTGAGACAGACTATAGATGCGTTGACGGATACATGGATAGCTATTGAAGTACGAGATGTAGTACGCTGTTTGCGGTTGAAGAAAACCTCCCCAACCCCCGAGAGGTGTTAGTTTGTTGGATAACGCCCGCCCTCATACGGCTTCGGTTACACATGGTTGGCTGCATCACTACCGGCGGAATACATTGGAACATCCTTCCAAAGCCAAGATCTCGTACCCAGTGATTCCTATCTCCTTGAGCCGTTTAAAAAGCACCTAGGAAGACGGCATTTCTAACTTATCCCGTAGTTCAGGATACTGGCAATAGGTGGCTCAGCGTCCAGGGTCCTGATATCTTCAACGTCGGTTTCGTCAGACTGGTATACAGATGAAACAAGCGCTTTGGTGGCCACTGCACATGGAGTCTATGTTGAATTATAATATCTTCCAAGCCTGTTTATCTCTTGGATTTCGTGAATAAACTATTTGGTGAAAGAACTTGTTATGTTACTTTTTGAGCCACCCAGTTATACATTTTTGAAAATCAAATCAACGCAAAATTATAGGCTGAACCCTATTCAGAAGGAAAAAAATATGTTTAATTTTAGAACAAGAGTATCAGAGAAAGAGTTAAATGCTAATTTTTAATGGATTTTGTGTCGGGAAAATATGACTTGTGTGCGTGGTAATTACAAGATGGAACAGGTGCACATAATTTTTAGTATGAGATTGTCATGGCACTGGCTTTAACATTTTGCTGTAAATGTTTCCATCAAAGCACTGTATGACCCCCCGCCAAAAAAATGGCAATCAAAAAGGACGAATTTTATAAGTACATGCTAATAAATAGAAATAATTAGAATTCATGAATGCTTTTGTATTTAATGTCAATACACTTTAATAATCCATGTAAGTTAATCTATGAGGGAGGAAAGAAAACACTTTTCTAATACTTTCTTTCAATAGAACATCGAGAATTTTATTTATCCAGTATAAACAGTAATTTATTAGAAATTTCATTTTGAAATAGTTTATTAAAATAAGATAAAGAATTTATTAAATACATGATTACTGACGTTTTGCAAATTATAAACTATTCAAGCACTCTAAAAATATTCTAAATCAATAAATGCACCCATACCTACCAGAACAAAATTAAATTTTCTAAATATTTTGTAACGTAAAGATCTAATTTAACATTAACATTCACTCTGGATGTCTTATTAGAAAGAAATGTTGAATTTCCTTCAAGCAGTCTGTTTATACGTTCGTCAGCTCTGCTAAATAAATTTAAATTTTATCCCTTTCCTATTTATATGAATTTTCTAGACATTTTGACTTAATATTTAAGGATGATAAAAGTAAATTTCCATCCATTTTCCGAAGTCGGCGAAGTCGAATGCATGTATTCTAACAAACATAACAAAATCACAAGCATTTACAAAGATGTATGATTTAGTATATCCGTTTTCCTTTCATACCTAAGGAATTGTATTTCCTTTCCAAAGACATTTTCTAAAGAAATGAAGCAATTAGTTAAACGAATGTTCATATTTTTCTAATATTATCTACGTACGTTGAAGAATGTAAATAAATGCATAAATAAAATCATGAACACAAACGCTTAGTATATTTTGATTATAATGCGTGTTAAATCTGAAGTTACAATATATACATATATATATTTCTAAATATGAAATTCAAAGACTATATAAGTGATTAACTATTGCTTAATTATTTAAAATTCCTTTGAAAAGAAAGTTAAATTTTGTGCATCCGTTTTAGTTAATAATCGTGTTAATTATGTAAATTTATTTAAGCAGCATTTCAAGTGCATAATAAATCTTTAGTATCATCAAAGTAGCAACCTTACAAATAACTTTTCTTCTTCTAACTATTATGTGACTCTCATCTTGTACCGTTCACTTACACTTGTATAAATCTTAGTTCTGTTCGAAAAAAATATTGCTTGTCATTTTTATTTATTGGTAAGGCAGGATAACTCCATATGTTTATCATTGGTTAAAGTTGAACGCCTTTCATTATCAATGCAAAATTATTGAAAGTTGTAATATCTCTGCTTTGATATCTGATACCGTGTTTTATTTTTATTTTTATTTATTTTTTTATTTTTTTTTGCATTGAGAGAAGAAATGTATTGTACTAGAATGCAATGATATCTTGCCAAAAGGATGTATACATTATAGGGGTATTACAAGCAATTATTTTGTAAACTACTTTGAAATGATATTCATTCTCGTACAAATTTTCCGGATAAAAGCCTGCATCCTGGATAAAAAAAAAAGAATCTTAGTTTAATGTCTAAGTAAACTCTCCAGATAAACTTTTATATGTCTCAAAACCATTATTTGCTTTTAATGCCAGAACTCGAAAATAGTATGATCAGTAAAACACGATAAGATGCTTTTAATATAAATCCAGTGGTCTAAAATTTTCTATATTTTACGTGATATTAATGTTGAATGTTTTAAACTCTGCCTTTTAGGAATTTTTATACATTAAGAAATATGCTGAAAAATATATATATATATATATATATAATCCATGTTCAAAAATTACTTCGCGGAAACAAAAAAGACCGGATAATTTACAAAATGTGTAAACTTTCATCATAACGAGCAAAAAAGATGACAAGAGGTTTATGTTTTATGAGTTTATTTACGGTTTTGAGCGACACAAAATGGTCATTATCGAGTATGATAATCACATTACAATCTTCTCATGTGACGTGCTGTGCTCTTTAGTGTCAATTTTGGCTGTTTTTATATCGCATTAAAAAGTTTTGGTAACCGAATGGAGCTGTAATATTTTAGTGCTATGTGTGCTTATTACATAACCGTAGGAAATAATGGTTGTTGTAAAATTGAACTATGCCGCTATAAACTTGCATTACTAGTTGATTGGAAGCACGAGCTTATTTTTTTAATGCATATTAAGTAGAAAGTATTATTTTGAAATGTATGTGTTTCTTTTATCTAAATTCGGAAATCGGTTAAAAATAATTCGTAAGCCACAAAATAATATTTATAAGTAAAAACTGTTTTACTTAAATTGTTTTGACTTTTTTTTCATATATTCTTAATGTATATGTGATAAAATTAAGAATCAAGAACTTTTACGTTCCCTATACGCCAGTTTAGTCCGCGATATATCTGTATATTTTATATTAAAAGAAATACTTACGTTTAATGAAGAACTTTGATATTTAAAGTTTTTTTAAATTATTATGCAAGCATATGTAAAAAAATGAATTGTACAAAATTCATTATTGTTAGCACAGTAAAATATATTTTTTTTTCATTATAATTTTAATCATTATTTTCATTTGTGAAAACAATTTCACATTTTCCCAATTCTCTATATACCGACGTAATTAATACCTGAAAAATCATTAAACTTAAAACAGTTCTATAGAACGGAAAATTTAAACAATTATTTCTGGATGTTTTTTATAATGTTTTCTGAAATATTATTACTTAAAACAAATGTATTTATTTTGCTGTGAAGTATACGCGATTCTTGATATTATCGTGCATCGAAAAGATTTTTGCATTTGTTCCGACTTCCAAGTTGCTTAATGAATTGATTTCTGAGACATCATTAAATTTAAAACAATTTTCCACTATTCTAAGAAATTTATTTCTAGGCATTATTTTCCAATTACCTGCATCTAAGGAAAAAGGTAAGTATTAGGAAATAGTATTTTTAATCTTTTATTTTTGTAAGCGAGATAAAATGTTGTAAAAAAATGAACCAGGTAGTTGCCGAATTTAAAATGACATTTATTAGGGAAATTACGAGAAAGATGGATTATCGGGTAGATTTCGCAATTATCTCTGTCAGATTCTTAAAGTCATTTTCCACGGCACGCCACAATTGTTTCTCAAGAGATAATACTTTTTCAGCTAATTATCATTGTTACTTTCAGTAAGTCAAATAATTTTTCCGTATGATTATAACTATAAAATTAAAGGTTTTGTTTTTTTCATGATGTCTTTAGTTTTGATTAGGTCATCTCGGGGAACAAATTGCTTTCCAAATGATCTAAATAGTGATGTGAAATTCACAGAGTAGGCTCAGGTGAGTTGTCCTTTTATTTAAGGCGAATCGGGAAAGATTGGCGACATCTAGACTGGAGAGATAGACCAGGTTTTCTGTCTGGAAAGATCAATGGCGAATCCAGGTATTTTATAAGTCGGGGGGGGGGATGCAAAGCTTGAATATCAGTTCCGAATTGCATGAAATATGCCATCATTATCAGAAAGTCCATTTTATCTGAGATAAATATTTTTATCTCAGAGGGGGCCCCGCGCCCCCACACCCTTTCACTGGATCCATCCTTGGGAGAAATTGACCATGCTATGATGAATTTTTCAATCTTCAAGATGACTGCGTAAAAGATTGGAGCAAAATCCATTTTGTGGATTGGGGAGAAAATCACAATGAGACAGGACAAAATGTAGATTTTGATACAGTGCGTATTTTGTTTGCGTTCGCTTCATAAAAGATGCTTACGGTTCGATGTAACATGCGAAATTAAATGGCAACAAAGAAGTTACTACAAAACTATCTTAACTCATAGTAGGTAAAGGCACTGGTTATTGATAGTTTAAGGAAGTTTTTGAGTTATTTTCATGATAACTTTCTAAGTAATATTTATGTTTCAAAGTCTTTCTTTATGACCAAGGTCTTCACTAACGATTCTATTCATTACTTTATTAGAATAAATAAAATTTTCCGTTTCTTTTGCGCGGAAATTCAACAGGAATTTTTTCCGCATATTATTGACAATAATGAACCAGTTAATGGCATGGCTAAGAACCAACTATTGGCTGCATATTTACTTATTGGAAGTTTAAAAAACAAGATAATCACATAGTAGTAAAATTTTGAATAATATTATTTTGAATAAAATAAGCTAATATTACAAAAAATAAATAAATTAATAAATAAAATAAACTCGGCTGTTCGAGCCAAGTCAGGGGAGGCCCCCTGAACCCCCCTAATTTTTTACTTTCTTTATTGCCATATCAAAACGATATTAATTGACTATGTCATTTTATCTCTCACCCCTTTTTCTTTTTCTTTTATTCTTTACATTTATTTCATCGACTGAAAGTAGGAGGGCTTCCTGATCTTTCATTGCAATTGCAAACATGGGTCTATGATAGTTGAAGTAACTTACATAATTTTTAGTATCTATCTTAACACACCAAAAATTTTGCTTTTCGTTATTTGATATTAATGAGAGATCTTTAGGCGAGTAGGGTTGCTGTATTTCGCCTCGTAACCCTATTAGCGAGTCATCCAGAGTAGATAAGAATCCCAGGATGTTAGGCTTATGTTTAAAATTATTCTTTTTTCCACTTTCACATTCGCTAGCCCAGTGTGCGATGAGTTTACACCTTTTTCAAGTTATTCTTGATGCATCCTTAATTTTATGAGTCCATGTTTTATGTTTCCATGTTTCGTAATTATCTTTATTCAGCGTTTCAATTCGCCAAGTTCCAGTCGCCATTTTGAGGATAAATGATGTAGCCTTGAAACGAACTTTAAAAATCAGCAAATAAATAAATTAATCTATCTGGTGTTCATAACCTTTTAGAAATGTTACCAGAGTTATGGCACAAACATAGTAAGCGTGGGATTTTAACATAACATTTACTTTATTAAATTATAACGGAAGAAACGGGCACATCATATAACAAGGTAACATCAAGAAGGAAAAAAGTATAGAAGGAATAAAAAGAATGCGTGCGCGAGCACAGTTACAGTTAAGTAGATAAATGTTTATTGAGGGATACAGAATTCAGGAGGATAAGACATTGCACAATAAAATAATAAGCAATTCAATACTCAACAATTTCTTAACCCTTTGAGGCGCAACCCTTTCCCAATGCTGGAAAAAGGGCAGCCGTTGTCATCGCTCGACTTAACTACCAGCAAGAGGGCGGACGATCGAAACGTTCATCGCGGGCCACAGATCCAGAGACCCTTTTCTTGACGCAGCTGGCTGTGCGCGAGCACAGCCAGCTGTCGTCAAAAAAGGTTAACTCGATCTGTGGCACGCGATGCACGTTTCGATCGTCCGCCCTCTTGCTGGTAGTTAAGTCGAGCGATGGCAACGGCTGCCCTTTTTCCAGCATGGGGCAATCTATCCGGCTGTTCTCGCGTTCTTCCATTTTTCAGCAGATGTCAGTGCTGTTAAAAAGGATCGTGACCCTTCTTTTACGGGAAATAATGGCTAAAAAGTAAAGAATTCTCGTGGAGCTCTGTCACCCGCAACTATTTTTATAGAAATTCAATCGATTCTTCGTGACTGGCAACAGTCAAAACGTTAGAGTTGGGTGTTCCCAGAGCGGGATCACTGCGCCTTAAAGGAATAAGCGGTTGAAATTTTTATGATTGTAACCTATTTATAGAAAAATATATGTGTTGCATATTCTACAACTTACGAAATATTGTAACAATAGATTAAAGCTGTTATGAAATAATTGTATTTAAATATATTGTTACGAATTTTCGGGGCAACCCGCTGCTCTGTGTCTTAAAATGGTTTAAAATTCGTATTCTACGCTTCAAATAGATACATCAAAATCGGCCAATTAGAACCGGAGATATGGAGGTTTCGGTTTGCCATTGTTTTTCAATGGATGTTCTAGAAAACTCGAGAAATATTGGTCCTAGAGCTTAGATCTCTTCACATTTGGGGACTTATTTTTGGCGCCAAATTTGGCGATATTTCGCCAAAAGTCGCCAAGCTTGGTGACTTTTTGGTCATTTGGCGCGATTTCCCCAATGGGCCCGGAAGTTGTATTTCCTGCATTAAAAACGCATAATAACCTAACATTTCTCTTCTATGACGCAATCAAAATTCACGCTTTATGTAGAACCCTCGAGAAATTGACTTTTCTGGAAACCTCTTGTAGCTCCTGCGTCGGCTATTTATAGAAGCGCGCGTCGCCCCGACAGTTCAGTGCAAGTTGAACGCCCAATGTGTGAAGAGCTCTCAGTACGCTTGTTTTGTGTGAATTGATAGTGCTATAGAAGCTGTGTTTTAGCTTGCTTTGTGAAGCTGTTTTTAAAGTGCTGTGTGTAAATTCTTCATTGCTGTGTCTTAAGGGATTGTGTACTATATCCCTTGAATATTTCCACGGAATTTTTGCCTGTGAAAGTGACTTATTTTGTGTGAGAAATACAGCATTTGTGAGAGCTTCAGATCCAAGCGGATTGTTAAAAGGACGTCACTGCTAGATTGTGCTTGTGAATTGTGTACAGCTGATTGTTCTACGAAGTTCTAGAAGCAATTCTAGAAGTTTGTGTTCCATCCTGACAAGTGACCTTTTACTTGAACTTTTTACACCAACAGGACTTTAGAACGACGAACACCAGGAGTAGCAGAGTAATTCCGCAACATTTGGTGTCAGAATCGGGGTTCTAAAGAAGGACTTTAATTTTCCAGTTTATGGTTTTGACTAGACAAAAAATGGAAGAACAACTTCAAAAGCTCATGAATTTGATGCAAGAGATGAAAGCCGGACAAGACGAGATGAAAGCCGGACAAGAACAGATGAAGGCGGATTTAGAAAAGAAAATTGAAGCCGGACAAGACGAAATGGAAGCTTCACACATGAGGTGAAAACCGGATTAGAAGAGATGAAAGCCGGACAAGATGAGATAAAAGCTGCACAAGGCGAGATGAAATCCGGATTGGGCGAGTTAAAGACAGCGCACAATGACGTGAAAACCGGATTGGAGGAGTTAAGAGCCGCACACGACGATGTGAAGACCGGACTGGAAGAATTAAAAGCCGTACACGACGAGATGAAATCCGGACTGGAAGAAATGAAATCCAGACTGGAGAAAAAAATACAGACAAATCAAGAAAATATGGAGAAGAGAATGTCGATACTAGAAGAAAGCCAAACAAGAAACGTGAATGAGTTGCGTGAAGAATTTGAGAATAAAATTGAGGTAAAACTTGACTCTCTAGTGAAGATGCAAAAATTACCTGAAAACATCAAGTTGTCGTCACGCCGCCCAACAGTGAAACTTACTACCTATGACGGAAAGACTCCCTGGGAAGCCTACAAGACCCAATTTTTAATCGTCGCCAAAGCCAATGGTTGGAGCGAGTCCGAGAAAGCGAACCAACTGGCCGCTTCCCTTAGCGGAGATGCAATTAACTATCGGAGCGACGAAGATAGGAGATTTTGACGCCCTTGCCAGTGAAATTCGGAGATGAAATTCGGAGAGAAGTGCCAGAAAGAATATAGTAGAATCCAACTTAAGTCAAGGATGCAGAGATCTGGCGAGACGCTTCAAGAGCTGGCTTCGGACATAGATAGGCTGTGTCATCTAGCCTACATGAACCACCTTGATAATGTCCGAGAAGAAATGGCACTGCGTCATTTTATTGAAGCCATCCGTGATCCAGAAACCCAAAAGTCACTTATGTTGGAGGATTATCAGGATTTGAAATCTGCTCTCGTCTTCGCAATGAAGCTAGAAGCAGCTCAACGGGCCGTCAGGAAAGATCGGCATTCTGTTAGAGCTGTCACGGGCCAAGAGGGAGCTGACAAAGACACAGAGAGCGTCGAGAACAGGTTGAAGAGAATTGAAGATCTCATAGAACGAAAATTAAGATCCGATAGAACGAGAGATGGCCCAAAGAAAGTGGAATGCTGGAAGTGTGGCGTCGAGGGTCATGTACAAAAGTATTGTGGTCGAAAGTTTCATGACCAGCAAGATAACTCTAAGAACATGAAGGAGGGAAACTAGGAGGTGTCCATCTCGCGGGGCGGAGGTTGCCATATAGTCAAAAGCCCCACCGAAAAGTTTTGCAGATTTCATCAGTGAATGATGGCAGTAATGGACTCTTCGTACAGGGATACGTTAACGGTTCCCCATGCCACATGGTGATTGTTACTGGAGCGAACGTAACCATCATAAAGACGGATCTGGCCAAGAAATTAAATTTGAAGATTATCTGGACTCCGTCCTCGCTGACCCTCCAGACTGTGACAGGTGACAAGATCGAAGTGGGCGGAAAAGCGCAAGTAGAAATCACGTTTGGAAATGCCAGATACGACCATGTGGTATATGTCGCCAATATTACAGACTCTTTTATTCTCGGACTCGACTTTTTAAAATCGCACAAATTTAACTTGGACTTTAAGAATAATGAGCTTCGTTCAGACTCAGAAGAAATAGCTGCGTTCCATATTAAAAATGAAACTATTTTACATGTACAGCAAATAATAGCCCAGACTGATATCATTCTACCTCCCAGAACTGATTCAATAATTTCTGGAACAGTAAAAGAAAGCAATAAATTCCGTTTTGGATTAATCGAACACCCAAACAATAGTGATTCCGTCAGAGGAGTACTTGTGGGAGCAACACTTGTGGACTTGTCGAGAACAGAAATTCCAGTTAGAGTAGTAAATGTGACGGA